>JANHMN010000003.1:149934135-149949936 GCA_030674055.1 Rhabdomys pumilio
ACACACTCACTCACGCACGCACGCACGCATGCACACACACGCACATGCACACGCACGCACCTACATGTGCACTCAAATGAGTGCCTTTTAGAGTATTCAACCCCTGACATTCCAACATCAGTCAGTTATGGCCACCCAATGCTCTGTATTTTAAAGGATTGCCACCTTCTGGAAAAAGCACTCATCAACCCAGTTAAAGAGGAAAGGTTCAACTCCTTAGTTGGAATGCAGTGCAGGTGAGCACAGGAAAAGGCCAGCAAAATCCGGATCACTCCCTGCTGGGTACTTAACTAGAGGAAAGAGCCTGCACTGCTATATTTGGCAGCCTGAAGTGAAAAGGCTCAGAAAGGGGGACAGTGGTAAGAAGACCTCCTAGGCTAGATGAATTTTGCCAGGAAAATGGGGAGTAAACCTTTAAGACTTCAACTTGTTCCATGGCTCTTCCCTAAAATAACGATAACAGAGTGCACAGCATTGCAGGTAGGTAGTTAACTTTATAGCACACCCCTAACTGCCCCTCCTACAAAGGGTGTGGCTGCCATAAAAAAAAAAAAAAAAAAAAAAAAACATACTACCCTGCAACATACCTGACCATGCCTAGAGGGCGAGGGGGCTTTTCCTTGCACATAGATACATAGATGCTATCTGCTTGCCACAGGGATCCATGTTTCCTGGGGACTGCCCTGCCTAGAGGGATGAGAGCTCAACGACAGCCCTTCCTGGATTCTTCACATTGTTAATGGTACTTGGCACTTCGTGTCTTGAAAAAAAAAAAAAAAAAACACAAGCCTTTCATAGGAGTGGGAGCACTTCACAAGAGATAAAGATAATAATGCCAGTCAGAGTGACAATCCATCTGGGACAAGCTCTTCCCACTTTCAAAGGTCACTTCCAGTAGGAAATCTATCTCAGTGAGGCTCAGAGCAACACCAGGTTCTTCTATGGAAATCTATTCTTTTCCATGTAATCGTGGTGCTGGGGTTCTAAGCACTGCTGCCCCTGTGGGCTCAGCCTTCTGATTTCAGATTCTCTGCTCTTTTCACAAGAGAAACAAAAAGATAAACACGTAAAAATCTGCACATTTGGAAAAAAACCCTCAAGTCCAGAAAGGGGATGAATAGAGCCAGCACTCCTCCACTGGCATCCTGGGATACAGAGCAGTGATTCTCCTTAAAGTCTTGTACCTCATCTCCATTTACATTCTGGCCATTCTGAACACTGCACAGCCCTACTGCTAGGCCAGGAATAAGCACATAGCTGCACCAGAGTCAAGGAAGAACAATGAAACTTGGGCAGCCGAGGGGACTGGGGATGGAAAGAGCCGCTCTCTTTCTCACTGATCTCAAGCACAGAGGAAGGTATGTCTGGACCCACTGACCTCTGTATTACCCTCATGTGAATGTGAGAAGGAAGGCAATGTAGATGACAGAGAGCACAGGAAGTGACTGTAAAAGGTCCTGGTGACATCATTTGAACCTCGAGTCACATGTCCAAGTACTTCCTATTTCCTTCATTTTATATTTCTTACTCCAACAACCCCCACATCTCAGTTAAACCCAAGGCCAGCCATAATCTAAGTATGTATCTTGCCACTGAGCCACGCCCCTATCTCTTGCCCCGAGCCTGCATATTTTTGTTACTTAGGAAGCTTGTACTGCATCATCTGTTCCTGGCATCTAAACTATCTTGGCTGCTGCAGGTAATTTCTTCCTCTTTTGTCTCATTAGCCATGTGATGATGGCAGCCATGTTCTGTACAGCTCTGGGGACAGGGAGAAGTTCCCATGGCCAATGATAGACTCACAAAACCAACTAGTGCCCTGATGTGGCTAATCACCAGCTCTACTCAGCAACCTGGAAGAAGTCAGGTAAGTCCCCTGTGCACAGATGTGTGTACGGATGTCCGGAGTAGCCTTGCCTAATACACACTGGGAGAGAATTGTGGGTACAATGAGAAGCACACCTTACTTCAAAGGAGTACAGTGTGGGCTATTATCAGACATGCCCCCAATCATCCATGATGAAAGGGTCCTGAGGTAGTGGGAAAAAAAAAAAAGAAAATCTTTCTCCAAACATGGGCCATGGTCCTCCACTTCTACCTGACTAAGCCTAGGTACATATCAGATATTCGCCACTGGGTCTAGCCTGGGAAGCCTCATCTCAGTCTCTACTAAAAAAGTTAAGAGTCTAAACTGGGATTCTATACAGAAAATAATGTAGAGTTTAGATATTGGGTGAGAGTGTCCTTACAGTGTCCTTATGGTGATTTAAGCACTGTCACTGGGACCTAAGTACAACCTTCTAACTCGGTTTCTTGCTTGCACATTGGGACAGAACTAAAGACACCATCATCCCTCTCTTAAGTCTAACTAGAAACATGAAGCAGGAAAGCCGAGGGAAACCAGAGCAGAGTGGCTGTTGCTCATTCCAATTTTGCTTCACTCTGGGGATAAGCTTGATGGGACACAGATGTACCCACTTAGATGGGCTACTCATGCTGCACTGACTTCACCATAGCCCCCTTTTCTGTTTCTATTTACTTTCAGATACCAAGATGCTATGGTTTCGTAAATCTGAAGAAATCCCTCTTGCAACCTTTTGACTTGCTTTGGTGTTTTGTTCTCGGGAGTCTGTCCCCCACATCTGAGAGGCCATTATAAGATGTCTTGTGCAATGATGAGGGGGAGGACCTAAGAATTCTTTCCAAGAAAGTGTGGGAAAACAAATGTCTGGTGCAGCAGTTTCAGCATAAATCAATCTAGCATTTTGTGTGTTTTCACAGTTCCCTTAGCACTTCTGCACCTCATTAAGGAGACTGGTGACCAAACAATGGCTTTTCTCCATTTCCTCTGATATTTGTTCCTCCTTTTTGGGATAGTCTAAAGAATGGGGAGTCCATATAGCAAATATCTCCGCTGACTGTGCAAACCCTGGCAACTTCTAAAAGCTTGGGAGAAGCAGCCTGGCTATTAGCACCAGATTCCTGTCAGGGACCCTCCTGTCTCCCATGTGCCTTGGCATCCTTGCTGTACCTTATCAGGGATGCTGTGTACAAGAATTTTGTCAAAATAAGAATGTCTCAGATATTGCCTTCCTCCAGACAGGCTTCAGGACATAGCCCAGGACCACCAGACGAATAAAGGTTTTTTCCAGACTCAAAAACACAAACACAGCACACAAAACTACCTTGGCACATTTTCTGAGACTATCCTCCTACCAGAATTTACTCCATCCGAATAGGCTAACATGGCTTCTAGTTTTTAAGAAGAAAGGAGCCAAGAAAAAAGGACAAGCCATGCATTAAACAGGGAGAAACAGGGAGATTTACTGAAGAAAGATCCCTCCATAAGCTTTGAAACTCACCAAACATGGCTCATGGGTTTAGGGCTCACATAAACTTCTATTTCTATGGTATTTGGCAGTGGAGGTCAGGGGTTCTCATGTAGGCCAGGCTAGCCTTGAACTCCTAATCCTTCTGACTCAACTTCCCAAGTACCAAAGTTATAGTTGTATGGCTCCCAAATCCAATTCCATATTCTTTAAATTGAGAGATTCTGCATATAAATCCTAATGTATATCAACTCCTCCAACCTCAACTCTTCAAAAAAAAAAAAAAAAAAAAGATAAATGTTAGCAACATTAAGAACTATTCAATAGGCAACAAGCAATCAGACCTGGGCCAGTTTACTCCCTGAGATAGGACTCCTGTCCTATTGGGGTCCCTACTCTCACCTGCCAGGCACATTGCCCACCTCTTTCCTCTTGGGTGCTCCTGCTGTCCCTCACAGGTAAGTGTGATTGCAAATCCTTGTTTAAAAACCCTCCCTTAGGGGCTGGAGAGATGGCTCAAGTGGCTAAGAGCACTGACTCCTCTTCCAGAGGTCCTGAGTTCAATTCCCAGCAACCACATGGTGGCTCACAACCATCTGATTCCCTCCTCTGGTGTGTCTAAAGAGAGCTACAGTGTAGTCATAAATAAATCTTTTAAAAAATTAGCATAAATAAATAAATAAAAACTCTTCCTTAGATCACCAGCCAGGGTCATGGAATCTTATTCCGATTACAACAATCCCATGGTCCAAGCAAGATGTAGACTTTGACTTTCCCCAATTCCAAAAAAATAAACAAAAGATTCCCCCAACTTGCTTTAGGAAGTCATATTCTAGGGTTTCAGGGTATATATAGTTCAGTTGCAGAGAATTTGCCTCTTGCACACAAGGTCCTGAGTTACAGCCATATCACATCGAAGGAGGAGGAAGAGGAGGAGGAAGAAGAGGAGGAAGAAGAAGGATTTATTCAGTGGCACATAGGTTTGAACCTATGTAATAGTGATCTGTTCTCCAGAGTCTGAATTTTTACAATTTATTTATTTTCTTGTACTAAACATGATGTGCAAGCAACAACAGCACATTATAAATTTCAGGAACGTTTTTAACACCACACAATTTAGAATCACTAGAGGTGAGCCCCAGGTGCCAAGAATGTTTAAAGTCCCAGGTGGTTCTGCATAGTCAAGGCAGAGTGCCCTGCCTGGGACCCAAGAGCTGCTCAGACTACTGGGAGAAGGGAGGCATGCTCAACATTTCCCAGCTCCAGAATAAAAGAAAAAAAATAGCCAGATCTTTGATGTCTAATGATTCCAAGGATATATGCAGAAAAGAATGTGCTGTCCTGCATCAGAAAGGAGCTGAGCCTTATTGATAAGAGGTAGATGATTAAGATGAATAGATGTTCTTATTCCAAACAAGTTGGAATTACAACCCCCTGGAAAAGGGCCTATTACCTAATCATCTCTCATCTAGATGAGGGGCTCTAAGTGAGCAGCTTATAGCTCTGCTTAACACAGTGTGTCTCGACCTTCCTAATGCTGCAGCCCCTTAATACAGTTCCTCATGTTGTAGTGACCTTCGACTATAAAATTATTTGTGTTGCGACTTTATAACTGTAATTTTGCTACTGCTAGGAATTCTAATGTAAATATCTGATATGCAGAATGGTCTTCGGTGACCCCTGTGAAAGAGTCATTCGAATTCCCAAGGGGTCAAGACTCACAGGTTGAGAACCACCTTAAGCAGGTTGCTAAAGTCATTTTCCTAAGGTTTTACTACATAATTATCCTAAAGAGGGCCAGTGTGGACATGGAACTCTCCAGAGATTCCCCAGGAGAAAAAGAATTGAGCAAGAAGGATACTGTCTGCTGGAGAAGGTCTGGGGCTAGCCCAAGGACTATCCATCTGTTGTCTGAGCCAGGAACTAAATGTAGACACCGGAAGTCATGAACAGCCTGGGGACATTTAAAATGAGGCCATGATTTTGTTCAAGGTTTTGATAAAAAGCATTTTAAAATGTTCCCCAGCCTCTGACTTTTAGGACTGACAATATTCCAATAATCCAACACTGGATGGCAGAGGGAGGGAAAACATTCCTACCCTAGCTGAGAAATATTTGGTCATTTCTTGAACAGAGGTAAAGATGAGTCCCATATTGGAAGCCAAGAATTTGTTCTCTATTGATTTGATTTTTATCTCAAAGCGACTTCAAAGCTGAAATGCCTTATTAGTCACTGAAAGTATTTATTAAGCTCCTACTGGCTTAGAGCTTTGCAATATTAATAAAAGGTTTGGGTCTCTATTGATGCTTATTAAATATATGTCATTGATCGATGGACTGACACATTAATAAGAATTTATCAGAGGACAAAGCACACACTTGGGGCCACCACTCACACAGAGGCATTATTAAAATGAAGGTGACACTTTTCCTTCCCTGTTGTCACCTAGCCACTACCCAGCTCTATGGTTTGTAAGTCCACTATAGGCTCTTAAGCACCTTACTATAAACCATGCCTCAGCATAAGGATCACATCTCCTTTCAGGAGAGATGTTAAGCAAACTTCATGTACCAATAATCTGACAGAGTCAGCTGGGAAGCACCGAGTTCTGTTAAGAACACTTCAGGGTGTCATCAACAGGCAAAGTACTATGGACAGGTCCAAGCAGGAATAGACAGAAATCAACCACTTATTCTTACCCAGAATCATAGGAAGACATCAGCTCAGTTTAATCTTGACTTTCAATGCAACGAGGGTTAGACAAGGAATCCATCTAGGCCAATTAGATTAGAAGGCCTGTTTCAGGACAGATGCCAGAAGAATGTGCTTTGAGCTATTACTCATCGGCAGTTAAGCGTGAGCATAGTATAGATCATGAAGGAGGCCACTGAGAGTTAGAGCTCTGAGTTATGAACTAAAGAAGCTCAGCAAAATCGACCTAAAGCAAAGACAATTGGTGGTCTACAACGTACAGTATTGGCTGGACGGGAATCCTCAAAGGTGTTACACAGAATCTATTGCCAGCTCAAATTTCCTTGCTGCAGCCCTGATCTGGCCCATACTGCTCCACACTGCCCCATGTTTGGGGGCCAGGGTGATCCAGTCCATTCGGGTCAGTCAACAGGGTCTAGTAAGAGAGAGAGTGGGGATGGAGGGGCAAGAGATGCAAAGAATTGAGACAAGACAGGCGGTCTGATCAAGTTCCCCCTACTGAAAGGAAATCCTGGGTATTTATAGGCACAAGCAGGGGAACACAGCTGAAGACACTTTACCACATGCGCCTTGCAGCTGGGGGCACTAAGCAGCAAAACAAGATATGTGAGAAAAACAAGATGTTTATTAGAGTGTGCTCGGCTGTTGTGGGCAGTTGAAAACAAGTCTCTTGTCAGGGTATATGGCCTGAGATGACTGCAAAGATGATAGCCACTTTCTGCTAAGAGTCGGCTCCCAACACCGACCTCTCTTCAGACAAGCCTTCTGAAGGTGATGGTGGGGTGGGAGAGCCTCCTGAAGCTCCATTACAGCTCTGAGCTCAGCAGCCACTGGTAGTTCCAGCAAGAACTCAGGGGGTGTTTCTCATGGGTCTGGCTGCAAATATATCCTCAGGTTTCAACTACAAGTGTGGCCACGGAACAACAGCCTTCTTACTGGCCAGCATCTAGGCCGCTTCTCTCATGAATAGAAGCCAAACTTAGTCATGATACAAGGGCAAAGACTTAGCGAAAGAGGTTCCCAAAAGAAAATTGGAGTGTGCCAGGCAGGGGTGGCACATGCCTTAACCTAGCACTTGGGAGGCAGAAGTAGGTGGATTTCTAAGTTTGAGGCCAACCTGGTCTATAGAGTGAGTTCCAGGCAGGGCTACACAGAGAAACCCTGTCTCAAAAAACAAAACAAAAAACAAAACAAAAAAAAAAAGAGAGAAAGAAAAAAAGAAAGAAAGAAAGAGAGAAAGAAAGACAGAAAATTGGAGTGCTTGGGACATTTCTCAGCAGTATTGTACTTGACTTACTGTCCAAGGCCTTGAAATTGATCACTAGTACTTTTCTAGATGGTCAATGGAAACTAGGTGCCAGAACACCTCTCTGCTTGCTAACTGTGTCAGTCACATAGTAGTTACTTTTCTATTACTGTGCAAAACACTATGGCCTGGGAAACTTCTAGAAGAAAAGGTCTAATTTGGGCTTATGGTCTCAGAGGCATAAGAATCCATCATGGCAGGGAGACATGACGGCAAACAGCAAGCGGAGGGGTCACATCTTCAACAGTAAGCATGAAGCAGAGGGAACTAGAAATGATGAGAAGCTATTTGGGATGGGAGGGGAGGTTGTTATTTTCTTTCATTATGTGTGAGTGTTTTGACTGCATGCATGCCTGTGCACCACATGCTTTCAGTGCCCAAGGAGGCCAGAGAAGGCATTGGAACCCCACCCCAGGACTGGAATTATAGATAGTTCAGAGCTACCATGTGGTGCTGGGAATCAAACACAGGTCCACTAGAAGAGCAGCACGGGCTCTTAACCACTAAACCATGTCTCCAGCCCCATGATATAAGTTTTATTAACTTTCAAATCCTGTCCCACAGTAGCATGCCTCCTCCAAAAAGACCATAATTCCTAAGCCTCCCCAAACAGAATCACCGACTGGGCACCAAACATTCAAATCCCTGAGAATATGGAGAACATTTAGTATTCAAACCACCACATTGCATTCCGTGGCCCCCATAGTCTCATGACGATATCACAATGCAAAATGAATTTAATCTAACTTCAAAAGCACCCACAATCTTTTATCATCTTGATAAAAAGTCCCAAATCCCTTCTGAGACTCAAGGCCTCTTAATTGCAACCCTTGCAAAATCAAAATGCAAGTTATAGATACATGCAACTCATAGTGGCACAGAATATACTTTACCATTCCAAACGGGAAGAATGGGGACACAGTGAAGAACTGGACCAAAGGAAAACCAAACACCAGGAAAGCAAACACCAAGTCCATGTCCCAAGTCTGGGGCTTTAATTTCAAAGGGATTATCTGACATCACCACAATCTTGGGAATCTCCAGTGTGTTCCAGGCTTCATTTTTAGAGTGTCATGTAATGGCCCCCCAGGGTCTCGTGCTCTTTCAGAAGCTTCGTGTAGACTCCCCTGCCACACGTTGCCTGGCTTCAGCAGTTCTCTGTAACCTCAGAGAGAGGTTTCACGACCCCTTTACTCATGCATCCTTCGTGAATTTAAAGCCAGCACTGCAGTGATCTAAAGGATAATGACCCCCATGTGCTCATGCTTGAATACATGGTTCCCAGTTGGTAGAACTATTTGGGAAAGATTAGGAGGTGTGGTCTTGTTGGAGGAGGTGTGTCACTGAGGGCAAGCTATGGGGTTTCAAACGCTTCCAGTTAGTGCACTCATTCTCTCTCTCTCTCTCTCTCTCTCTCTCTCTCTCTCTCTCTCTCTCTGTGTGTGTGTGTCTGTCTGTCTGTCTGTCTCTGTCTGTCTCTGTCTGTCTGTCTGTCTCTCTGTCTCTCTCTCTCTGTGTCTCTCTCTCTCTCCCTCCCTCCCTCTCTCCTGTATCCTGGTTGCTCTCAACTACTTACTGCTCCAGTACTGTACATGTCCCCTGGTATGATAGTTATGAACTCACTCTCTGAAACTGTAAGCCCCCACAATAAAGTCTTTTTTTTTTCTATAAGTTACCTTGGTCACGTATGGTACCCTCAAAATAACTTTTAAAAAGCAACTAAGACAAGCATGATGCAGACAATACTGCCAAGTTTGGCTGCATCTTGGCATGGACCCTCGCCCCCTTAAACCACATGAATTATAAGCTTTTGTTTGTTGTTGCTTTGTAGCAACAGAAATCCTTAGGCTCTCTTTTATACATTGGAAGCTAGGTAGTAGCTAGGATGTGACCCGAGGACACCCTTCCCTTTATTCCAATGCAGATCAGTCATCTCCTTATCTCTTTCAGCACAAATCTTGGCTGAAAAGTTCTGTTTCCTGGTATTCTTTTTCTCTTTACACTGTCTATTTTATATTTTTGTTTTTTGATTTTTTTTTCTGCCCCATGTGCCTTTTTTATTGTCTTAAAAGTGCCTCTGCTAAATAAGTTAGCTCATTACTTTTCAATTCAGCCTCAGAGAAAAAGTTCTTAGGGCAAGGGCAGAAGGCAACCAGATTCTTTGCCAGAGTATCAGAGGAATGGTCTTTACTTCAGCTGCTTATATTGTTCCTCTCTAAAACCTCTTGATCTGGATCTCCACAGACAACATTGCTCTGAGAACTATATTTCAAGCTCCTCCTGGAATGACCCTAGAAACTGCTTACAGCATTTAATTCCTTTCCTAGTGCAGAGTTGTCCATATTCCTCCTAAACACAGTGTGGTTGTGCCTGTCACATCAATAGCCCAGTCTCTAATACTAACTTCTCTAGCTGTCACTTTTCCTTTACTGTGATAAAATACCATGCCACAACAACTTTTAGAATGATTAATTTATTTGGGCTTGCAGTTCCAGAGGACTAAGAGCCCATGGCAACAAGAGTAACAGTGTAAAGAGAAAAAGAACACCAGGAAACAGAACTTTTCAGCCAAGATTTGTACTAAGAGTAACATGTGACAACAAGTTACAGACATGGTTGGTGGCAAGAGCAGGTGGCCATGGGCTCACACATGAACTGCAAACATGAAGTAGAGAGAATGATTAGAAATAGCATGAGTTTTAACTCTCCAAGCCTACCCCCAATGATATACACCTCCTAAGCTTCCCTAATCAGCACTGCCAAGTGAGCACCAAGCATTTAGATACTCAAGATTATAGGAGAAATCCATAGTTCCAATCATCACAGCCCTCTGTGGATTCTGGAATTATAAGAACAATTCTTAGTCTCGTTGTCATTGAGTTTTCTGTGTCTGAAATTTAACAGACAATTTGAAACATCATTTCAAATAAATGAATGGAAGAATAGATGGAGGTATTTGAGGGCCTAAAACTCAAAGCATTTAGGTATTCTACATCATTTGGTGCTATTTCTCCATGGACAATGTATCTACAAAAAGATGAGAAACTAAAAGGAAAGTCAGGCCTGACCTTTGACTTTATGATTGGGCAGGGATGGAGAGGGATAAAGAATGCATTCTGGGCAGGGACCCAGCACAGGCACTACATTAAGTCAGATAGGCACTACCTTATCTAGACACAAAGAAAAACCTGGCCAGCAGAGCCTCAAGTAGAGGAACAGTGAGAAAGATAAGACAGAGGTGGGGTAATTGTGATCTGATGAGCTAGACCTGGAGTCAGAAGGAAGAATGAAAACCACAAGAAGACTGCCATATCAGCAGCAAGCGCACAGCAGAGGTAATGCCAATGCTGCTGCAGAAAGATAAACCTTCAGGAGACCCTGAGTGTGGCTGGACAGACAATGCTGATGGGAATTGGTTAGAAAGCTGTTGCCAGGTGAAATCTGCCAAGTGAACAAAGGCCTAGGTGACTTTAGACAGCCTCTCTCATGCAGCCCAGAGGCCCATACTGGTATACTCCCAATATTCTTTCTTGCTTTATTTTCCATCCCATCTCTCTCTGTGTCTCTTTATGTGCTCCCCTCTGTATGTCTCTGTGTGTCTGTTTCTCTCTCTGTCTATCTGTCTCTCTGTCTGTCTCTCTCTGACTCTGTCTCTGTCTCTGTCTCTCTGTTTGAAGATTTATTTATTTATTTATTTATTTATTTATTTATTTATTTATATGAGTACACTATAGCTGTCTTCAGCTACACCAGAAGAGGACATCAGATTCCATTGCATGATGGTTGTGAGCCACCATGTGGTTGCTGGGAATTAAACTCGGGACCTCTGGAAGAACGGTCAGTGCTCTTAACCACTGAGCCATCTCTCCAGCTCTCCATCCCACTTCCTAAAAGCATGTCAGATGATTGTTTGTATCCAAGACACATATAAACTGAAAGAGGAAAATCCAGTGACAAGAGCTAGAAAGAGTTCCAAGGGACAAGACCAAGGTTTATTGAGAGACACAGTGATGGAGATGGGCTGGGGTCCCAAGTGGACCTAGGTCAATACCTCACCAGTGCAACTGTTGAAAGCATCTTCCTGAGAATGCCAATTGAGTGTCTTCATTCTGTAAACCAGCTGACTGGCTGACTGGGTTTGAATCCAGAATTCACTGGTTGAGCAATCATGGGTGAGCTGTTGCTCCTAGCTTTGGTATTTCTCATCTGTAAAAAGAAGGTAATGATTAAACTCTCCCCCAGAGCTTGATTATAAAGATTTTGTTGATAATAATGTATATGATGTGCCAGACTCAATAAATACCAACTACAGGTTGAGTGGCCTTACCTGGAAAGCTAAGGGCCAGACGTGTTGTAGATTTAGGTTTTGGTTTTTGGTTTTTTTAGATCTAGAGTTGTTTGCATAGGCTTCCTAGGTTGAGTAACTCCAACTGGAAAATCCTATCTGTTCCAACATCTAGAATTTCTTGAGCCTTATCATATAGAGTCATACAACCTATATTATTACTATCATTTGAATCTAGGGACATCACTAGTAACCCTGCTGATAGGGGTCACACAGCCTCCACTCCCTCAAAAACTAAAAGTGCATCTATGCAAGAGAGACCTAGGAAACAGGGTAAACTCTGCCACACTGCACTTCAACTTAAGCTCACACTACAGGATTCTGGTCTCTTCAGAGCAGAGTGGACTGCCAGAAAACACAGCCCCTGAACCCAGTCTCTTTTGAGCTGCAGCTTTGAATAACATCAGTGGTGTGATAGCAACTTAGTGGGACCCCAAAGAATTTTTTTTTTTTACTGAAATAAAATATAATAGAAAATATTATTGTTGCAGAAGAATCCAGTGGTTTCTGTTTCACAAAGCCTTTTGTTTTCATTACACAAAGACTGGTGTATGTGCATTCTGGATATGTATATAAAATGTCTTCCACTGTGGCTCATGGTCAGCTAACACAAGAGGATGACAAGTATCGCCTTCATGCATGTACAGATACCACCATGTCCCATCCAAGTGAAGCACTGGTCTGTACAAAAAAAAAAAATAATAATAAATAAAGAAAAAAGAAAAAAGAAAAGAAAGATAAGTTGGAGGACCAATGGGAAAACTGGTTCATCCTGATGGAATTGGATTGTTGCAAAGTATGGTAGTAAAAGCCTGTAATCTCAGGAAGAGTCAAGAGGACCAGTAGTCAATAGCTCAAGATAATCTTTGGCGCCAGGCGGTGGTGGCACACGCCTTTAATCCCAGCACTTGGGAGGCAGAGGCAGGCAGATTTCTGAGTTCGAGGCTAGCCTGGTCTACAGAGTGAGTTCCAGGACAGCCAAGGCTATACAGAGAAACCCTGTCTCAAAAAACCAAAAAAAAAAAAAAAAAAGATAATCTTTGGCTACATTGAGAGTTCAAGGATAGCCTGGGCTACATGAATGAAGAGAGAGAAACTAAAGATGACTTAGCAGTTAAGTGTACTGTCATCTGCTCTTCTAGAGGGCTAGTGTTCAGTTTCCATGTGGTACCCATACATATGTGCAGGCAAAACACCTATATGCTTAATATAAAATATAATAAAACTTTATAGGGAGAAATAGGCTATTTCTTAGCTTTTCTTCCTTGGGTGATCATTAAATACCAGCACCTCTCAAAGTCAACCATTTCTTTTCCCTCTTACATGTATATATGTTCTTGATGTCTCTATGCTGCTGAAATTCTGAGTTGCTGTAATTCCTAAGTCCGGGTAAGTCTCTTGAAATCATGAGTGCAGTTCTCTCTATGAAGGTCCCTTGAACTTCTCCAATTCAGCCTATGTGAATCTCAATACATTATCTGTTCTTCATAAAAGGAAAAGTCAAAGTCCTCATTCTGTGTTCCCTGTATTGGTCCCAAAATTCTGATAGTGTGTTGAAAATGACTTTTTCAAAAATAATAACATAGAGAATCTCTTGGAACTGAAACCATCTCTGAAGTAAAGATATTCTTGTCAAAAATCTCCTTGTTGGCCAGGTTGATGGCAAATGCTGGTGATCTCAGCATTCTGGAGCCTGAAGCAAGAAGATCTCAAGTTAGAGGCCAGCCTGGGCTACATACAGAGTGTGACTATGTGCCTAAATAAGAAGAACAAATAAAAGCTCTCCCTGTTGCCATCTGTGAGCAAAATGCAGAAGCCAGTCATCGGCACCCAGGCCAGGAGAAAGTGACTCAGTGGCTGTGGTCAGACAACCTGCCCATAGGCAAGTCTTATTTCTGGCTCTGCCATGGCCGGTATTACCTGATTGGTCCGATGTATTTTGCTCTCCCTGTTCTGCATGATTAACATTGACTTCTTTCACATCCTGTTTCTAGGCTTTCACCTTTCCTAAAACCAGGCTCTACCTCCCAAATATACATGCTGAGTTGTATCATTGACTCAAAATGTCTTCAAGATCATCAAATAAGATGGTACCAGGCATGGTGGCACAAGCCTTTAATCCAAGCATTGAGAAGCTAAGGCAGGTGGATCTCTATGAGTTCAAAGCCAACCTGGTCTATGTATCAAGTTCCAGTCCATCTATGGCTACATATGGAAATCCTGTTTCAAGAAAGAAAGAAAAATGGAATGGGGAGGAGGGGAAAAGGAGAGAAAGATGGAGAGAGGGAGGGAGAGAAGGAGGGAGGAAAAAGGGAGGAACAGAGGTTGAGAGGGAGACAATTGTTTGTGCTTGAACATTTGTACATGAAACCCTGGGGAAGGAGTGATAAACCAGAGGAGGTAGTGCGTGCCTGCAATCACAGCAGTTGGGAGTTGGAGCAGAATGGCCAGGATTCATTCATTCAAGATCATCTTCAGCTGCATATGGAGTTCAACACCAGCCTAGGGCTCGTGGGACCTTGGCAGAAGGAGAAAAACAACAACAGTGCATGGGAAAGCAAACGCAAGCCAGGACTGACGATGAGTCAGCACCAGTCTCAACGACTCATCGACTCATCGTAACTTCTTGGAATGCTGTTAGGGAGTCTAGGGTTTTGTACAAACTTAGCAGGAAAAGTTAGTAAAGACATGCAATCTATTTCTCTCTTTCTTTCTCTCTTTCTTTCATTTTCTTTTTTTTCTTTTTCTTTTTTCTTTTCTTTCTTCTTTTTTTTTTCTTCTTCCTACACACCAGCCTCCACCATTCAGGACTAGAATTGCTTACTACTTCCAGGAGGATCCAATGCTTCGTGCGACTCTTTTCACCACCAGCATCATCTGTTCTCATAATTCCTTCCTTTCATCCTCAGCTCTTGCCTCAACTTCCTCAAATGAAAGTTTTCACCCGGTCCCTGACACCTTCTACAAGCACAGTTTATTACTTCTTCTGAGGGTACAAATCCTCAGTTGTATAGATGTTTGTATACATATTCCATATCATGTGTGTTCCTACTTCTCCCGATGGATAATAAGATCTTTGAAGATAATAATCACACCTTGCTCACCTCACAATTCTCAAACCCTCCTCACTCATTTAGACATAGCCAGTGCTCAATAGAAGATTGTAAAATAATAAACTATTTGACCAATATTTTGATAGCATCGTGACACATGACTTTTCAAAAAAATATTATCAGAGAATCTCTCGGAACTGAAACTGTAGAGTGAAAAATTATAAAGACCATTTTATAAAATATATACAGGCTCACTAGTTCCAGGAAGGCGGAACTGAATGTAGGATTTCGGGCCTTCACTGCCCCGATACATTCCTCAAGCCTCAGGGAAGAAAATCCACCTGTAGGTGGGGTAGGCCCAAAACAGGAAGACACATTCCTGGCCACAAAGAAAAGTAAAAAGGCATGCCCAGACAAGTCCTAACTAGCCATCCTGCCGCCTCTGCAAGTTGCTGATATTTGAAATAACCAATCATGTGTAACCGCGCGAAAATTCCTTCCTTTCCCTACCCCCTACTATAAAAGGTTCCTTAGCCCACCATGCGGGGGTCAAACTGTACTCGTGCACGAGTATGCAGTTTGAACGCTGGCTGCCAGCTCTCTTCCCTAATAAATCTCTGCTAATTGCATCCAGTAATGGTGTCTTGGAGTTTGTGGGTGTTCGCGACTTCCCGAGACTTGAGTAAGGGTCTCCCGAATTTGGGAGTCTTCAAAACCATCTCAGAAGCAAAGGTGTTTATATAGAAATCTCCCTGAGGGTGAAGTGTGATAGCAAGAACCTGTTGTCTCAGCTCTTCAAGCTGCACAAGGAGGGGTCTCAAGTCAGAGGCAAGCTTGTGCTACATATGAGGTAAAATCTTGTGTTAATAAGTAAATAAATAAATAGGTCAATTGTGATAGCACACACCTTTATTCCTAGCACTCGGGAAGCACAGGAAGTTGATTTCTGTGAGTTCAAGACCAGCCTGGTCTACACACACCATTCCAGGACAGCCAAAGCTACACACAAGATAGATAGATAGATAGATAGATAGATAGATAGATAGATAGATAGA
>JANHMN010000003.1:149949946-149968898 GCA_030674055.1 Rhabdomys pumilio
AGATAGATAGATAGATAGATAGATAGATAGATAGATAGATAGATAGATAGATAGATAGATATGTGCATACATACATACATATATACGTGCATGCATACATAACAAAGTGGGGGCATCAGCTAGATGATTCAGATACATATAAAAATAGATGATAGATAAATAGATAGATAGATAGATAGATAGATAGATAGATAGATAGATAGATAAAAAAAATAACAGAGTATCTTTACCAATCATGAACAAAAACCAGACTATAGAAGCCCCAAACCAGGATGTGACACAACTGTGAATTCAAGAGAAGAATTTATGTCATTGGTACAGCAGCAAGACAGGGATAGTACGTTTATATGCCAACTTATGACCCTTCCACCAATGAGCCTAGAATAAGATCTACCCACTATAACACAAACTCTCAAAAGGGAAATTCAAACCACATCTCACACAAAGCTCTGTGATTTGCCCACTTTTTGTAAATGAAAGTGCAAAGGAAGGAACCTACTCCTATCAGAAACTCATTATTGTGGCCAGGTATAGTGGTGCACGCCTACACTTCTCACACTCAGAAGGCTGAGGGAGGAGAATCTCAGACCAAAAGGCTAGCCTGAGCTACATAGTAAGACCCTGTCTCAATAAACAGTAACAATGCTAAGAACTGCTATCGTTATTGCTGTTATTAGCAGCAGCAGGAGCCTAGAATGTCACTGTACATCTATCACCCCAGCTACCTGGGAAGACTGCAGGAGTCTGGACGTTTAAGCAGCTTAGGTAACAGTAGAATCTCCTCTCTTCAAATTTATTATTATTACTATTACCATTATTATTATTATTGAGTCAGGAAACCACCACACTGAACAGCACCATCTAATCTACAGAAGTTTTACTCTGAGATCAACCTAAAGCCCAGAAGCCATTTGTGAACTCAAACTGCACACTTAACCCTGAAACAAGGTGACTATAGTTTGGTAGAGGAACAGCGAGCCACCTTCACACTCAGGGTTCTACTCATTGCTCATTTGTATAGAAGCCATTGGCTCAAAGACTTCTCCATTACATACATCTCCCACCCATAGCAACAAGTCCTAGAACACAATTTATAATATCATGACAGCGTCAACAACCCAGGGAGAAGTCCCAAGCACCAGGGACCTCATCTTTCCTTTATAGGAAACCAACTTTCACTGTTGTTCTTTGAATGCCTAAGAGGAGAAAAATAAATTAAAAAGACAGTGACAGACTTTATAATTTCCAAAGTTGGTGCCAAGTCCTGTCTAAGAGGAAGGACATTACAGGCGTTTCACTCTTCCGGGAAAGCACGGATTGAAAAAAAAAATAAATTTTTTTTTCATGTTAGGCAGTGAAAAGCAAATGGCCTAAGCCCAAAGCCCAAAGAACACCATGATTTCAACGATTTGGGGATTATCTGCCCTGTCTTTTCCCTCTGTGTCTGTGTGGTTCCTCAAACAAAGTGGGCTGGAAGAGTTCAAGCTTGGTTCACAGCAGAGAACATTCTGTACTCAGCCTGTGCCGGGCTGCGCTATGTAAAACGAGATCAACAGAATGATCTCAGCCGCAGCCCGGCAGCAGCAGGCACCGCCGCCACCCCCAGCCCAGCCTAGCCCAGCCCAGCGTTTGAACGTGTGGGCCCAGAAGCCATCTGCAGACGGTGACCGCAAAAGTGGGCACACGCGTGTGCCCCTGGCACTCCAGAGATGCTTTTCTAGTCCTTGCAGTTCAGTTCTCCTGCTTCTCACAGGAAGGTCAAAGGAGCTGTTAGCGTATTTGTCTTTGGAGTTTAATTACAACTAAAGCACTTCCAAGGAAACAAGCCCCTGTGTGCACACTTCTGCTTTGGCATCGATTGGAGCTTTTCAATCCGTTTGGATGTTTCTGTGCTCAGATGACAGCGGTAATACTAAATATGCTACGGAGGCCGCGCCTGCGCTAAGAGGCGGCAGGAGCAGGGAAAGAGGACAGAAGAGCAAAGCGAATAATCAAAATCTATTGCCCGGGCTCCACACTGTACCCGCCCCCAACTTTTCCACCTCCTAGATCCAAAGCTTTTTCATCTTTTGTCTAGAATTTAGCGAACAATTCAACGCGTATTTATCCGGTGCTGATTTTGTGCACGGGCCTGTTCATAAACTAGTACCTGAAACAAGATTTTTCTAGCAAAATGAAAACCTATCCTCCAAACCAGAGGATGGAGGGGAACAGAAAGGAAGAGAAGAGCTGTGTGACCACAGGTGGGAGGGAGGGAGAAGGGATGCTAGGAAGAGAAGACAGCAGACTGAGCTGCGGAAAGGTCCTGAACTCAGGTGGGTGTTTGAAGTAAAGCTCTGCAGGCTGCCTACCAGGAGTCTTCCCAGTTGAATTCATGCCTGTCGCAAAAGGAAGGGGTGACACAAAATGCCAACATCTCCCCGCAGGGGTTGTGGGCTGGGCCTCTCTATGCTTCTTTTCAAGGAAACCCAGTCCTTTCCTGTTGCAGGAAAAAGAGAGCAGGATTGAAGGTCAGAGAGAAGAACAAAGGGCGTTCTGTGCTGGGTGGTTTTGCATCCTCATCTACGGTCCCTGGACCATCAGGCAAGTTTCTTAGACTTTGTGCTGTTGGCTGAGAATGCGCAGTTATTTAACTGGGAAAAGGCCACCGGATTGCTGAATTTGCTTCTTATGGGGTTCAAGAAAACAGAATGTGCCTAATTAAGTAACTAGTAACCATGGTTATTATGACTGTAAGTTCGGGTCACTGAGGGCTCTTTCTGAGGTGTGGATTAAGAACATCACTACTGGGCTGGTGAGATGGCTCAGTGGTTAAGAGCACTGACTGCTCTTCCAGAGGTCCTGAGTTCAAATCCCAGCAACCACATGGTGGCTCATAACCATCTATAATGAGATCAGATGCCCTCTTATGGGTTGTCTGAAGACAGCTACAGTGTACTTACATATAAATAAAAATAAAAACCTTTGGGCCGGAGAGCGGGACCTGAGTGAGAGGGAGGAGGGAAGGAAAAAAGATAAAAAGAATCAAGAGGAGAAAAAAAAAAAAAAAAAAAAAAAAAAAAAAAAAAAAAAAAAAAAAAAAGAACATCACTACTGTGTGTCCTCTGAACTGTTTTCTCACCCACATATCAGTGTACTGACTTGGCAAGTGGCTGGTGAGCAGGCTTGCTTGCCTCCATGTTGGTGCCAAGCAGCTGAGCCTTGTCCTGGAGGAGTGTCCTTTCCTTCTAGAGCAAGGGTATCTGACCCAGGCCGTAGTATGTGGGGCAAGAATCAAATGCCTTCTCAAGGTGGGCCTTCTTGTTACGCTCAGCCTAGTTTCTCATACATCCTCCAAGACTGATTTCTAAGGCAGAGGCAGCCTATGCCAGAGACAAAGGAGGTACTTGGTGTGCCAGGGAGCTGGGGCTTAGCAAGAACAATGAGACAAAGCATTCTTGAGATTGTACTTGCAGACTGTAAACACCCTTTTCTCACTTCAGAACCAGAGCTCCTGCCAACACTAGAGAAATTAAGTTACATAACAGCTCTGGGACCTGGACACACCACCACACCATGCTACTGTTACACAGGGGGGTAGGAGGAAGACGGCTTCTGGGACTCAGTCATGGCTGTGTGTCCATCTGTAAACCAGTGCTCACTAGAACAGAAGGCCAATAAAGACTCACAAACCTCTCTAGGTATGGTGACCCGCACCTATAATCCCAACACTTACAAGGCTGAGGAAAGAAATTTACAAGTTCAAGGTCAACCTAGGCTACATAGTGACTTCCAATCTAGCTGGGGCTACTGTATTAGTTACTTGTTTGTTGGCTACGATAAAATATCATGAACAAGACTACTCTGGAGCCTGTGGTTCCAGAGAGATAAAAGCCCCTCCTGGTGGGAAGCATGCAGCAAGCCTGGCACTTGGAACAAAAAGACATGAACCAAGGGCTCACATCTTGAACCATAAATACCAAACAGAGAGAGCAAACTAGAAATGCCATGAATATTTAAACTCTCAAAGCCTGCCTACAGTGATAAACATCAGTGCCATAGCTCCTAATGTCCCAAACACCACCATCCACTGGAGATGAAGTATTCAAACATCTAAGACTATGGGGGACATTTCTCATTCAACCTACTACACCTACATAGCAAGACCTTATTTCAAGGTTTTCTAACACCCAACAACCCCAAAAATAACAAACTTTAAGCCACTCCACAGAGATGGCTACCCAAATAGTGAGTCACTAAAGATAATATCATAGACTTCCCTTCCACTTCAGATGTCATTCTAGAGTTCAAGAGAGATGCCAATCACAGGCTGTTTGAGTAAAGCCAGGCCCAGGTAGGGCTTCCTTGGAACCAGCCACTGAGACATCTAAGTCCATTCCTCCTATGAAGATCACTTCCCCTCACTTTCCCTGGCTGCACACAACTCACTGAGAACCCTGTTTACAATGTGGCCAAAAGAGAAAGTGTCTCAAACACATGATCTTTCCAGTGGAAATCCTTTGCCAAGGACTGCTGCCCACTGAAGTCAGTCACTGAGGGAATTTCTGAGAAAATCCAGGTTATGCGAAGAGCAACAAAAGCAGAATCTAACAGGTAAGTCTAACTAAATAAATTTAGAGGCCAGGCAAGTGGTGGAGATCTCAGAGGGTGTCTAGAAAGGGATGGAGTTCTCCGAGGATACAGCAAGAGGTCACAACGACCCATACACATCTGTTGGGAAGAAAAGCCTGACATCATGAAGTTTGTTGATAACCGCTTAATATATGGTAAAAACTTTAAATGTGTTCTCTCGTTTAATTCACACAAGAATCCTATGTGGGCCGGGCAGTGGTGGCACACGCCTTTAATCCCAGCACTTGGGAGGCAGAGGCAGGAAGATTTCTGAGTTCGATGCCAGCTTGGTCTACCAAGTGAGTTCCAGGACAGCCAGGGCTACACAGAGAAACCCTGTCTCAAAAAAAAAAAAAAAAAAATCCTGTGTGGTGGGTGTTGATAGCACTGTTCTAGATGAAGAAACCGAGACTTGGGAATCTTACACACAAGAATCTCAGATGTCTACAGGAGTTGTGTTGCCCATTTTCTTTGGTTATTCAGACTGAAATCACAAGTTGAAGTTCTGATACTAAGTTCCACTTTCTAGCCTTATATCTCATCCACTCCCAGTTTAAATCATCAACCAGAACTTTCCAAATGCCGGAGCTATGCTGGGCTATGTATATTCCTGTACAACACAGAAAGATGGGTTATCTCTCCCTGTATCCCTTGAGGGACTTCTAGTCTATCTGCACAGCAGTGATGCTGCAGAAACAGCTGCTGAGCGGCTTTACTCAGTGGAGTCTATTTTCTGGCCTTGCCAAATGCCCCTTTGGGTTTTTACTCAAGGGTCTTGGCTAATGCAAAGTTTCCAGATCTTTTAAACATGGTCAGTCCTCACATGAGAAGGAAAACACGACCAGTCACGAACCAACTCTTAACCCCTCTTCCTCCAATAGCTTCTTTCAAGAAGAGTTCATAAAGATACCTGGAGGAAATGGTGGCAGCAGGCAATAAAAGACATGGCTCTTGAAATGAAGGGACTCTTTTAGTGAGGACTTAAGTTTGGATTCATGGTGTTCAGCATGAGCCTTCAACTTTTCTTCCTTGTGACCATTTTGACAAAGCCTTCATGCCTGAGATGCTTTGGGAGGTGACAAAAGGTACATGTGGGCCCATGTCGGCAGGTGGGTTGATGTGAACTGTTGACTCTGGCTTCAAAGTGGATATAGGGAATGAGCAGGGACTCTCTGGAGAACCCGATCATATTTTGTTGAATAGATATGAGCACTCAAATTTATGTTAAAAAAAAAAAAAGACTCATCCTAGGAGAACAAGAGCTAGTGAAGATGCCTTCCATAAAAGGGATGAAAGGCCAGAAAACATTCCCATCACAATTGGGTGACTATAACACACTCTTATCTAGGCTCTAAGAGCTGCTCATCAAATGGCACTGGTTTGATTGACATCTCCAAGCAAATATTGATGAACAAGAATATGGAGGATAGGTCGGGCAGTGTTGGCGCATGCCTTTAATCCCAGCACTTGGGAGGCAGAGGCAGGCAGATTTCTGAGTTTGAGGCCAGCCTGGTCTACAGAGTGAGTTCCAGGACAGCCAGGACTACACAGAGAAACCCTGTCTCAAAAAACAAAAAAAAACAAAACAAAAACAAAAAGAATATGGAGGATAAAATCAGAAAGGATAAGCTCAGTCATTGGACCCAATAATAAGGATTTGTGGAGAAATATATATCCCTTCTAACATCTAGATTATACATACGCTATTTATTAAGTGCTTTAGTTAGGTTTCTATTATAATAAACACCATGACCAAAATATTTTTTGTTTTGTTTTTGTTTTTTGGTTTTGGTTTTTGGTTTTTGGTTTTTGGTTTTTGGTTTTTGGTTTTTGGTTTTTGGTTTTTCGAGACAGGGTTTCTCTGTGTAGCCCTGGCTGTCCTGGAACTCACTTGGTAGACCAGGCTGGCCTTGCTCAGAAATCCGCCTGCCTCCCAAGTGCTGGGATTAAAGGTGTGTGCCACCACCGCTGGCGCACCATGACCAAAATTAACTTTGAAGGAAAAGATTTATCTCTTCTTATAGCTTGTAGTTTGTAATGATAGTGAATCAGGGCAAGAACTCAAGGCAAAAACCTAGAGGTAGGAGAGGCCATGGAGAAATGCTGCATGGTATACTTGTTCCTCATGTCCTGCTCAATCTGCTTGCTTACTTGCCCTTCTTTCTTTCTTCAAGGAGGAGTGTCTCTGTGTAGCCCTGGCTGTCCTGGAACCCCCTCTGTTGACCTGGCTGGCCTCAAATTCAGAGATCAGTCTGCTTCTGCCTTCTGAGTACTGAGATTAAAGGCATGCACCACCGCTGCGTCAAATCAGACTGCTTCCTTATACACCCCAGGACCACCCGCCCATGGATGGCACCATGCTAATCACCAATTTTAAAAAAAATATCCTACAGACTTGCCTACAGGCAAACCTTACAGAGGCATTTTCTCAGTTCAGAGTCCTTCTTACCAAACGAGGCTAGTCATTCATAGCCAGGCCACTAACCTTCAAATCCTTCCAAGTTTCATATTTACAAAGGTCGTTTGTTTTGTCTCAGAAGATGTGAAGCCATTGATTTCTTATCAGCCCATCAATAAACAAGGTAAAATAAAAAGTGGTGGAGCCAGACTCCAACTTCCCCTGAGGATGTCATGACTTACTTAGACCCACCTTGCCCATACAACACGCCAATATTTACTTTGCTGCTAAGCACCAACGCTTCCATGTGCCAAGACCCTTCAGGCCTTGCATCCTGGCAGATGAAGGATTGCCAGAGACAGCACTAAATGGCAGCAGAAAGCCGGTGACTATTAACACACACTTCTTGACTTATGTATGCAACTGTCAGGTGGGAAGACTCATCCACGTTGATCAGAGCCAAAATATCCAGCTGTGGAGAATTCGTGCCTGGGAAGCCTCTCTGTCAGCGTGCATTTCAATAATCTCAAAAACATTTGCAGTTTTCTTCTCCACAGACTCTTCTGACACAGTTTGAAAATGTTATATAGGTGGGAAATTTCCATGGCAGGAGAGCAGTAGAGATACTTAACAACTCCCAGTGAGGACATGAGGCTAAGTGCACTTCAGTAGATTGAAGAGTTAGTCAGAATGTGAGTGAATTCGGAATGTTTTTCAAATGCTCACATTTCTCCTAATTTTCTCCTGCTTCTAGATTCAATTCTACAGTTGGCACTAAACTTTGGTCCCCTGGAGCAATTCTGTCATTTTGACCTGAATATGGTTCTTCACTGTACACTCCGAAGAATGGCAGTAGGTGACAGGCTTATGTCGCTCATGGGGGTCTTTATTTTATACATTCCTGGCACAGTTCTTACAGTGGCTCAAAATGACCCAGCAGGTGAAGGAGCACCTGTGAGTGAACAGAAGGAACCTCACATCACTTGTTCTGATAAATATTGACTGAGCAATTACTATGTTTATGAAGTCATGGCAGGGTGCTGGAGGTACAGCTAAGGACAAAGTAGACCTGACCCTTCACATCCTGGAGCCAGCCATCTGGTTTGGGGAGGATTACTGTTAACTGAGGCATCATGTGAATCATTTCAAACTCAGCACTAGATGTATGATACAATGTATCACATGTTATGTGATATGTATCACATGGAGTGACTCTGAGAATATAAGACAGACACTTGACCTTGGCTGTGGGGAGGTTGCAGGGGGAAAGTCATAGAAAGTCAGTGTAAGAGAGGGAAGGGCAGATGATGGATGACTTAGACAGGGACGTGTGTGTGTGTGTGTGTGTGTGTGTGTGTGTGTGTGTGTGTGTTCTCCTCGGTTGTACAAAGGACTCGGCTAATAGGGTCTTATCCAACAGCAAACTCGAAGGAGAGGACAAGTCATAAGGGCAGGACATATCCCTGAGGAAAGCTAGATAAAAAGCTGGGAAGAGGAACCAGAAAGGAAAAGGGGTCATTCAAGGTTGAGAATCAAACAAAGCCTCCTGGAGAGGCTTGCAGAAGATAGCTTGAGTCGCATGGGAGAGAGCTGAGAGTATTTGCTTCCCTGTATCCATTTGTAAGAGTAAGTAAGTAAAGTCCCAAACATTTTTTTTTTTCTGTCCCTGCTAAGATGCGGAATGCTTCCACTGTTCTGTGTTCCATCAGAGACCTATGCAGGCTGCAGGGAACTCAACAGCAGGTAACCATGACATGGAGGAAGATTGCAGAAGGATGCAAGGTTATGCAAAAGAGCCAATTGCTACACAGCACATGAATTCATGTGAAATTAAACTGTGTATGTAAGGAGCTGAGCCAGGGACCTGGCATAGTACTTAAATGTTCAATCAATATTAGTTCCTGTCATGGGTGTTTATCACTAGGTATCAACAGGTCTAGGACAGGCTTCACTTTGCCCAGTTGGCTCTGCCCACTCTATCTTCAGGAAACCCTTCCCACCACTCCCTGCCAAGTCTCCCGAGACAAACACACATATAAATAGAGCGATATATATTTTTATTTCTCAGAACTGTCACATTTTGCTGAGCTCATAACAGAACTGAGCAAATAGTGCTGTCATCCTCTGTAATACATCCTGTCACTCAGAGCAGCTTCATCTCCCTGTCCTCCCAGGCTCCCGGGACTCAGCAATGAATACACATGTTCTTCTTTCCTTAAATTACACCTGTACTAACCTGATATAATCCCAGTCCTCCCTTTTCTGGGCAACATGGTAGAATTCTTGGGCCAGAGGAATCTCCTTCAACTGCTTATCTTTCTGAGCAATTATTTGCTACTTGAGGGGAAAAAAAAATAGCTAGTGGTTTAAATAAAAAAATAAAAATTAGAAAAAATATATGAATAAAAAGACTGTACTAACCAGGCAGTGGTGGTACATGCCTTTAATCCTAGCACTTGGAAGGTAGAGGCAGGCGGATTTTTGAGTTCAAAGCCAGCCTGGTCTATAGAGTGAGTTCCAGGACAGTACAGCCAGGGCTCCACAGAGAAACCCTGTCTCAAAAAACAACAAAAACAAAAAAGATTGTACTATTGTACTAGTTAGTTTTTATTGTCAGCTTGACACAATCTAGAGTTACCTGGGAAGAGGAAATCTGAACTGAGGAATTGTCCATGAGAGATTGTCTTGACTGATGATTGATGTGGGAGAACTAAGCCCACTGTGGGCAGCACCGTTCTTAGGCTGGAGGATAAGGCTGTAAAATAAATCTTCAGTGAGCAAAACAGAAAGCAACACTCCTCCATGGTTTTGTTTCTACTCCCTGTCCTTACTCTCCTCAAACTGGGCTGTGGGCTGGAACTATAGCTGAAATAAAGCCTCTCTTGCCCTAAGATACTTTTGGTTGAGTGTTTTATCATAGCAACAGAAAAGCAAACTAAAACAAGAATGATCTCAAATACATTATTCTTAGGGAGAAAGAGGAAAGGGGGGGGGGGAAGCCAAACACAATAGTATATACATGAGGTAAGTCCATATTGTAGAACTTCTAGATCAGAGGAAAATAGTCTGCAGAGACAGAAAGCAGGTCAGTCGGTGTTTGCAGCCAGGGCTAGCACAACTGTGAAGAAGGCATAGCAGAACAGTGGCAAGATGATAGCATTTACACCTCTATTACAGAGGCAGATGCACTACACAATTGTTGAAATTCATAGACCTGTATGCTTCCAATATGTATAGTGTATTATATAAATTACAACATAATAAGGTGATTTTAGAAGACAGAGTTTCGTACTGTTACCCTTATTGGCCTCAAACTTGTAGTAACAACTCTCTTTATCTTAGCCTCTCAAGTTCAGAATCACAGGTGGACACCACCACACCTGGCAATAAAGTGATTTTTTTTTTTTTTTTTTTTTGGTTTTTTCGCGACAGGGTTTCTCTGTGTAGCCCTGGCTGTTCTGGAACTCACTCTGTAGACCAGGCTGTCCTCGAACTCAGAAATCCGCCTGCCTCTGCCTCCCAAGTGCTGGGATTAAAGGCATTCACCACCACTGCCCGGCTAATAAAGTGATTTTTGAACATTGCATTTTGTTACCTGATCAGAAATCAAAAATAAACCCAAGGGGCTAGGGGAGTAGCCCAGTCCATAAAATGCATGCCATGAAAACCTGAAGACCTGAATTCAGTCTCCAGCATCCATATAAGAAATCAGATACAGTGGGGCACGCTAGTGATCTCAGTACTGGGGAGGCAAAGCTAGTAAGATCCCTAGGGTTCACTAGCCAGCCAGTCTGGCCTCATTGATGAATTCCAAGTCTCAGTAAACAAGGCAGCTGGCCACTGAAGTATGCCTAAGGTAATATTAACCTCTGGTCTCCACATCCACAAGCAAAAAACGCAAACATGTGCATCTACATAAACACTGCGAGCACACACACATGCATGCATATGCACATGCACACACACACACACACACACACACACACACACTATCCAAGAATAATCATAAGAAACCCCAACTAGATAAAGATCCTTTTCAAAAAAAGTCCTATTCTTCTAGTTTTTATTCTGACAGAAAGTTAGTCTTGAGAGTCCAGAAAAAGACAAAATAAAACACAAGCCATTCATATGAAGTTGGCACTGGGGTGTTGTTTTGTCACCTGTAAAAAACTATTGTCTACTTGACATGTCTAAACGAATTTCAAATGAAATGATGAAGGCCCTAACTTGTTGGGGTCCAGGAAGCACCTCACTTTTCTTACCTGGTTGCCATTTCTGCTTGCCTCTCACCCAGATATGGGCCTTCCTTCAGACAGACTGTGATGTGTGGTGCTGCTGCCTTTACGGTTTACTTTATAGTATATTACCTTGCACTCCCTTGCAATGATAACAGAAGGTGTGCAGATGCTTAAACCCTTGTCAAATGGCTTGTGAGGAAAAGGGGTTTTTGAAAATTAACCAGAATATCCTACTTGCAGGTAATCGAGAAAAGCTGCTACAAAAATCACATTCTTATATTTAGCGTGCGATCGAGTTGCCTCACATTCTCACAGTGTCTCCCACACTGCACCAGTCCTCAAGCCCTGACACTTCTGAGGTTGCATTCACCCTTTCTCCCATCGCCTACTCTGTACTTTGTCCTGAATGGCACTTACCACGTGGAAGGCAAATGCTTGTTTACTAATCTCAGTCCTGGACCAGACTAAGGGCCCTTTGAGAGGAGAGGCTATGGAGGTCACTACACTATCCAGCTCCGAGAACAATGGCAGGCTCTTACTAGGTGCTTAATAAAGAACTATGGAGTTGTTACTGTTCTGGACGCGTAACAACAGAGTTTATTTAAGGTTTTGAAAATCAACTGCACAAACAGGAAAACTCTGGCGCTTCCAAAGAAAGCTCCACCCAAGGAGCAGTCCAGCAGGAAATACCAAAAAGTCAGTATCTAGCACAGAAGGCACAGGGAATGCGTTTCCAGTCAAATCCTCCGGAGCTGATCTCCAAGAGGCTGTGAAACTGTCTGGAAAACCTAAGGGTTTAAGAGCAATTCATTGGAATTTTCCTCCAAGGCAGGTGATAATGTGTTGTGAATGCATCAGGAAAGGGAGCCACCCTGGCCCTCCTGACACCTTGGGCCAAATAGCACACAACTGAATTCATTTCTAACACCCTGAGTTAAACAGAGCACCATGGGATTCCTTTGCAGAGAGGGCTAGTCCTGGTCACCTGAACTATCAGTATCCCTGCAACTGCCTCCTCAGAAAATATTTGCAAAGTTTCATATGAACATTCTCCGTCTTTCTCTTTTTTTTGCTTTTTTTCTACATAACGGATTGAATCTGAGGCTTTAATTGCATGCGCTAGGTAAATTTTCTACAAGAGAACTGTCCCCAACTCTTTTCATTTTTTTCTTTATGTTGAGATAGAACTCTTACTAAGCTGCCCTAGCTAACCTTGAACTAACAAGCCTTCTTCCTTGGCTTTCTCCGTAGCTGGGATTATCCCAGTACATTCTTGAAGGCAATGGCACCTTAGTTGCCTACATTATCAAGAACAATGTAACACAATACATCCAGAACAACGGTGTTTCTTAACCTTCCTAATGCTGTGACCCTTTAATGCAGCTCCTTCTGTTTTAGTGACCCTCAACCATAAAATTATTTTATTACTCCTTCATAACTATAATTTTGCTACTGTTATGAATCGTGATGTCTGATATGCAGAATGTCTGGAACACAAGCCCCGTGAAGAGTAATTCAATCCCCAAAAAGGGGTCATGAGCCACAGGATGAGAATTGCTGGTCTAGAAGCCTTAAAGCCAACAGCATAAGAGAGGCAAGGATAAGGCACTTCTGAATAACCACCATTCACTCCTTAGGGTTCCAACAGTGGCTTCCAAGACATGAATAACCCCTGTCCTCCTTTCCTCCATGGCCTGCTGGGTATTCACCTTTGGCCCATTTGCTCAGTGGTGAGTGAAGAGAGCAAAGAGAGCTTAAGTCAACTTCCAGTTGCCACATTAGCGATTCTCAAATTGGGAAACAAACTGGCTAAAATGAGCACGTAGGATTCTCTACCTCCATTTTCCCATGATCCTCCGTGCTGATGTTCTAATTATTAATATACCTAGGCTTGACATTGCTTTGTTGATTAATGATGCCTTTTCTTCACTAGACCACATAATTAAGAAATGATCTGGGGACTATCTATTATCTGGGGACTATCTGGGGACTATCTGTCTCTGGGGACTATTTGGGTGTAGCTCAGTGAGAAAATCCTGCCAGTGATAAAACAGTAACAAAACATTAGATTTTTAACACCACCATCACAATAACAATAATAATAGCTGGGCAGTACTGGTAAACACCTTTAATCCCAGCACTCAGGAACTATAAGACAGGTGGATCTCTGTGAGTTAGAGACCTACAGAGGATGGCCAGGGCTACAAAGAGAAACCCTGTTTAAAAAAACAAACAACCCCCACCTCCCCCAAAAAAATGTCAAAAAGCACCCGGGCAGTGGTGGCACACGCCTTTAATCCCAGCACTTGGGAAGCAGAGGCAGGCGGATTTCTGAGTTTGAGGCCAGCCTGGTCTATAGAGTGAGTTCCAGGATAGCCAGGGCTATACAGAGAAATCTTGTCTCAAAAAACCAATATATATGTCTAAAAGAGAAAGAAGCCATTTGGTGAACTTAATATTCCTGTCATCTATACATTTGTCATCAAACAAATCACCTACCTCAAATTTCAATAGTGGGTCCTGACAACATATAACATGTTCTGACACTCTCTCTCAGATCACCTCCTGGAGATACTTCAGTGTATACCCCCCACTGTGATATCACCAGAAACTCATGCCTTAGATATTGTTTCAACCAAAGAGCAGAACTCTGGAATCACCTTTGAATCTTTTTAATCTCCTACTAGGGGCACGACTAGTCAAACTGCATGTCTTTTCTTTTCTAGATTATAGTCACAATTCCTTCGCTGGGGTTAAAATCTATCAGGGAATACTTTTTGTTTATGATGCAGTGCCTGTCTGTGTAGCCCTAACTGTCCTAGAGCCTACTATGGAGATCAGGCTGTTCTCAAACTCACAGAGGTCACCTGCTTCTGCCAGTGCTGGGATCAAAGGCCACCACACCCAGCGTCAGTGAGGACTTTGTTTTGTTTTGGTTTGGTTTGTTTTGGTTTTCGAGACAGGGTTTCTCTGTGTAAGCCTGGCTGTCCTGAAACTCACTATGTAGACCAGGCTGGCCTTGAACTCAGAAATCCAACTGCTTCTACCACCCAAGTGCTGGGATTTAAGGCTTGTGCTACCACTGCCTGGCCAGTGAAGACTTTTAATTATTGATAGTAACAATAGTAACAACTGTTACCCAGGGCCTCAGGTGTATTCCAGAGACCTAAACTCATTTTGTTTTCTTCTTCAAGAATACGCAACGACATCTGGGACAGAGCACAGCTGTTCATTTGAAATGTTCTTTCCAGCCCAAGAGCCATTGCAAATGTGATTGTCCTCATGCCCATACCCTCAAGTAAAGACAAGTTTAGATGGTAACAGAAATATTATACAATATTATACAAGGCAGACTTCATAAACTGCTTTGCTCCATTAGACCACGCCATCAGACTGCCTTGAGAGGTAAAGAAAAGCTTTTATGAGTAGGAACTAAATGTAAAGAAAACACATGACTAAGGTAAATACATATTAAGCACAACTGAAGAGCCTCAGGCTCCATCTTCATAGCTTGCAGCTGTAGCGAATACGACTGGCTTCTAAACACGGCTCTCCCTAGCCATAGTTCCAGTACACTGTTTTGCAAACACTACAGTGGGTGTCAATACAACCAATAAATATTTATTAGTCTTCCCTGGAATAGGCAAGGTAAGAGAACCAACCTAATGCTTGCATGTTCCTCCTCTTCCTGAAACAACTTGGCAAATGTGAAGACGTGAAGAGATTGTTCCATAAACTAGAACATTTATCAGAAGTCTGTCGTTTGACCTGTCCCAATCTGGAGCAGTTCCTCTGGAGTCTGCACCTTAGAGCTTTGCCAAAGAGGTCAAATACCCAGGAAGGGTGTTTGACTGGTCAACTGTACTCCTCACAGGGTCCAACAAAGCACATGTTGTACATGTTGTATGTGCTCAGCTTTCAGCAACAGCCACTGACCTCTAGGGAGAGGACAAGGGGATAGGAATCAGGTTCCACAAACTTTGCTCCTCAACTATAAGATTCAAGTGGGCGACTGAACTTCTAGACACCCTGAGTGACAGCACCTTGTAGAAGACACTTCCTCCATAACTTTTCTGGGGGGATTGTAGCTTTTTTTAAAGAAAAAAAAGATTTATTTATTTATTGTGAAGAAGATATCAAATCCAATTACAGATGGTTGTGAGCCACCATGTGGTAGCTGGGAATTGAACTCATGACCTCTAGAAGAGCAGCCAGTGCTCCTAACTGCTGAGCCATCTCTCCAGCTCAGTTTTGTAGCTTTATTTTTACAGATAAATTATAAATATAAAGCCAATGCTTGTGTTTTCCTTAGTTTTTCAAGTCCAAAGAAGGACAGTAAGAATCCTAAATTAAAGTAAGTTAGCCAAAAGTTATAGGAGTCGCCTTACTACTGAAAGTGAGATCTGAAGTAGAGGAATTTGTTTAGTGAGTATTGTCAAACTGTGGGATCTATCACTGTCTCCAAGTAGATTCAGTGTTGGCACTGAAGTGGATTACGGAACACCTAAATGAGCTATGCTAGAGACCTGTGTGGTAACTAAGAAAACCACACACATACTGTGTTGAGTGTCAAGTGAGAAAGGGAGAGATTATTGTTTAACTTTAGAGAAATCAAAGGAGCCAATGCTAGAAGGATTCGCAAAGCTCAGCCCTCTCCAGGAATATTTGCTCATTTATTCATCCAATATACATCTTCATTGGATACCTACCTACAAGGTAGGAGGCCTATCAGGTGCTGAAATACAATCTCAGCTTTAATGGGGTTTATAAGAATCCATTAATCAGCCAGGCAGTGGTGGCGCACGCATTTAATCCCAGCACTTGGGAGGCAGAGGCAGGTGGATTTCTGAGTTTGAGGCCAGCCTGGTCTACAGAGTGAGTTCCAGGACAGCCAGGGCTACACAGAGAAACCCTGTCTCAAAAAACCTTTAAAAAAATCCATTAATCAAAGAAGAATTGTTTGAGCATCTACCACACTGCCCGTTTACCATAGCTTGTTAACACCCATGAAACTGGCCCCTCCGATCTGCTGGATGCTGAAGAGGAAAAGACTGGTACCATTAACACCTGCAAGCCTGTTGCCTCAACTTGACTTCACACATTGCCGGGATTGACGAGGACACTGTAGGGAAGAAAAATAAATGGCTGACACAGTTGGCCAAAATTCCCCGTCTCTCATGGGAAACCATGAGATGAATACACAGATTCTGAAGGTTTGGTGGTAAGCATAACCAAACCAAAAAAAAATAACATTCGGTGGCCTTAAAAATGATAACAGGGAGACTGTTGCCGCTGTCTTTGTGGGGCATGACTGCTGACACCCAGCAGCTTCTAGAGAGATGAGGCTGTCCATTTTTAGACAGCATAGAAAGATTTATTTCTGCCCGGGTCTCTTCAGAGCATTGTACATTTTTATAAAATTTTTAAAACAACACAGCAGGCAAAAGAATAAAGGTTTTCCTTTCCTTTTATCTCAATATAACTGTGTATGAAGGGCAGAGAGCCAAAAAAGTTCATGTCCAGAGACTCCAGTGCTATTTGTAGCAGCTTAATGAGCAAAACTTTTCTGGACATTTACTCATCCATTCATCTTGATATCTGATAACCCCAAGAACTTGAGCATAGACACATAGTAGGTACTCAGCAAGGTCTTGTTAAATAGAATAAGTGAATAAACCTAATGAATGAAATATCTAGATCAACCCACAATCCAGCCAGCTTCCCGAGAGCCTAGTGAGATTCCAGCATTTGTCATCGGTAACTGCTGTGTATATTCTCCACCAGCGACTGGAAGCAGAGAGGCTCGTAAGTTCTGGCTCCCAGGAGGAAGAAAGTGGAGAAAATAGGGTAGAGATACTGAAAAAGATAACTCAAGGAAGTGTGGCATACCTGTAATCTATACCCGTAATCCTTGGTGGGTGAACACAGGAGGATCAAGAGTTAGAGAACATGGGTGGAAGAGATGGCTCAGGGCAGGGGTCAAGAGCATGACTGCTCTTGGTTCCCAGCACCCACATCATGCAGCTCACAGCCACTTGTGAGCCATCATGTTCAAATGCACACACACACACACACACAGAAAGAGAGAGAGAGAGAGAGGGAGAGAGAGAGAGAGAATAAATTCTTTTGAAGAGACCAGCATGAGCTACTAGAGACGAAAAAATAAAAAGGCTCAAAGAAACAGTTTGTGGGGGCTGGAGAGATTGCTCAGCAGTTAAGAGCACTGATGGCTCTTCCATAGGTCCTGAGTTCAATTTCCAGCAACTATATGGTGGTTCACAACCGTCTGTAATGGGATCTGACGCCCTCCTCTGGTGTGTCTGAAGACAGCTATAGTGTACTCACATACATTAAATAAGTAATATTTAAAAAAAAAAAAAAAGAAGAAAGGAAGGAAGGAAGAAAGGAAGGAAGGGAGGGAGGGAAGGAGAGAGAGAGAGAGAGAGAGAGAGAGAGAGAGAGAGAGAGAGAGAGAGAGTTTGCAATGGTTTGAATAGGGTTGGCCCCCATAGACTCATGTGTTTGAAGCCCATAGGGAATGGTACTAGTAGGAGGTGTGGCCTTATTGGAAGTGTGTCACAGTTAGAGTGGACTTTGAAGTCTCCTATGCTTAAGCTCCACCCAGTGTGGAATTTTAGTCTCCTCCTGGTTGCCTTCAGATATAACTAACTATTGGCTCCTCCAATACCAAGTCTGCCTGCATGCTACCATCCTTCCTGCCATGGTGATATTGGACTGAATCTCTGAACTTGTCATCCAGCCCCAATTAAACGTTTGCCTTTACAAAAGTTGCAATGGCCATGGTGTCTCTTCATAGCAATAAAAAGTCTAAACTAAGACACAGTACTAGAGAGAGGTGACAGTCCTTAGTTTCTTAGACTTGCCCAGATCACCTAACTGAATCACAAATGCACACTAAGCTTTCGCTGTGTACCTTGAGCTGTGGGTACCCAATGAGTCAGAGCATACCCTCCAGCTCTTCCAGCTTGCTTACTTTGATTCTCACTATGGACCACCATCTTGTCTCTGACCAACTGCCTACTTCTCTTTCATCTCTCTGTCTCTGAGTTTATACCCCTAGACCAACCGGAAGGTAGCCGTGTCCTAGAAAATGCCTGCAACACCTTTGCCTGTTCTCTCTAGTCACACACAGCCTTCAGATGTGACCTGGGAGTGAGACCTAAGGCCAACATCCTCGGTCCCACTTCAGCAGTGCCCGAAAAATCACACAGGTGTGCCGACTACTGTCATTTATAGCCCATGACCCAAACCCAAGCCCCTTCCACTTTTCCCACTCCAATAAATGGTACACTACTCCCACTCCGGACACTGTTCAAAAATCACTCCTATGTTCCCCTTCTCTTCTGAACCCCATGTCCAAACCATCACCAAGATAAAAATGCTATCCCAACATGAATCTAAAGCCCCCTCTTCAGTTCCCTCAGTTACCTCCTTGCCCAGGTCTGTGATCTCTCACCTGGACCACTAAAACTGTCTCTGAGCTGGTCTCTCTTTTATGCTTGCCTGCTTCTGATTTGTTCACTGGGGAAAAGAAGAAGGAGGAGGAGGAAGAGGAGGAAGAGGAGGAAGAGGAGAGGAGGAAGAGGAGAAGGAGAAGGAGAAGGAGAAAGAGAAGGAGGAGGAGGAGGAGGAGAAGGAGAAGAAGAAGAAGAAGAAGAAGAAGAAGAAGAAGAAGAAGAAGAAG
>JANHMN010000003.1:149968908-150066438 GCA_030674055.1 Rhabdomys pumilio
AGAAGAAGAAGAAGAAGAAGAAGAAGAAGAAGAAGAAGAAGAAGAAGAAGAAGAAGAAGAAGAAGAAGAAGAAGAAGAAGAAGAAGTATTAACCCCTCACCTTGCCTTTACATCCCTACCCTTGCACCCTTGTCTTCAGGATTCATCTTTCAACCACCAGAACTCAGGACGTGACTCCTGCTGTTACCTTCTGGTTTTCTCTGGTTATAAAGCTGTTTTGCCTACTTTTAGTAGAAGAAACTTGTATAGAAACTTGTGCTTTCATAAAAAATTGTTACTTGAATTTGTGAATAAATAAAATACAATAGACAAATTGTACTCAGAAGGGAAATGCTCATAATAGCAACAGGAAGAAGCAGGATTCAATGGTGTGTTATGATGCACGCAGTGTAATGTCAAACACAGAGTGCTAAAGATAAAACAGAAGTAGGCAAAGGTCTTCAGGCATTATCCTCTGACATTCTCTTTGTCTTTCTACAAAGTCCAAGAATTGTAAAATGAAGTATAGTACATTGAGCGTCAACAACAGTAAACTTCGGTTTTTTTCAAAAGAGAAACAACTTATAAATCTGGCCAAGAATTCTTTCATGAATGAAATACTTTTCCTACTTCTTTCTCTTAGAGTTCATTGTCCTTTAGCTAATTTACATGGTGTACTACATAGATTTACATATGTTGAACCAACCTTCCATCTCTGGGATGAAGTTCACTTGATCATGATGTACGCTGTCTTTCTTGTGTTCCTGAATTAGGGCTGCAAGTATCTGGCTGAGAATTTCTGCATCTCTGCTCATCAGAGAAATTAGCCTGTAGTTTTCATTGTCCTATCTTTACTTGGTTTTGGTACCAAGTTAGTACCAGCTTTATAGAATGAATTTGGCAATGTTCTTTCTCTTTCTATTTTGTAGAACAAATTAAGGGTCGGTAGGAGATCTTCCCTTAACATTTATCAGAATTTAGCAGTGATCCTAAGCTTGCCTTTGTGAGGAGATTTTTTTTTTCTATTGTGGCCAAGAATTAAAGAAATCAAAAGGAAACTAACACACCAACATTGACACGTTCTTTAAAATAATGACAAGCTAGAAAAATACATGTATATAGTAAAGACAAACCAGGAAAATATATAGTAAATTCCAATAGTATTTCTTCCCCTATAAAGTTCTATTTCTAAAGTGGCTTACATATTATTCAGTTGATTTTAACATAATTTATCATATTTTTTAAAATGAGACATTGGACTTGGAAGATGGCTCACACATGCACACATTCAACTAGTGAACAGGTACACACACACACACACACACACACATGTGTTTAGATTAAAAATTAAAATGAAGTATCTGTTCTAATAAACAAACCACAAGTCATCTAAGGTCCTGGGTTTTTTGTTTTGTTTTGTTTTGTTTTTTGTAATTTGTTTATTTTTATTTTATGTGCATTGGCATTTTGCCTGCATGTAAGTCTGTGTGAGGGTATCAGATCTTGGAGTTACACACAGTTATGAACCATCATGTGAATCCTGGGAACTGAACCTGGGTCCTCTGGAAAAGCAGCCAGTGCTCCAACTGCCAAGCCAACTCTCTATCCCCAGGTTTTGTTTTTTAAGAATGAAAAAAATAAATAAATAAAGCTGACACGGTACTGCAGCCTTAATTCCAGTAAGGCAGAAGCAGGCAGATCTTTGTGAGTTCTAGGCCAGCCTGGTCTACATAGCTAGTTCTAGGACATTTAAGGCTACAGCTACACAGAGAAAACCCCTGCTCAAATAAAGAAACAAATGAATGAAGAGAACTGAATATTGAGAATTGATTAGGATGAGTGACTTCTAGCAACCCCGCCTCCTACATCCTTATGGACCCCTCTTTGAGAATATATATACCAGACTGAGGATAACCAATACAGCTGCTTTGCCCAGCCTTGAGGGGATGTCCCAAGATGTGAGATTTTTGTCCTAATCACAGGAAAGTCCTGGGGAAAGGGGTATGAGTTGATCACCAAGGAAGATTTAATGACTCCCTTCTCAACATTGGAATATGGCAGAGAAGAGGAATACTCACTTCCAAAGTTGTGACAGTACTCAGGCTTCTGTGCAATGCTCTCAGCTAGGCCTTCCGCTCTGGTAGAAGCCATGGGCCATGAGCAGCATCATGAAGAGGCTCACATGAGAGAATTTAGAAGCACATTTGAGGCCTGCCACTGGTCACGAGGATGAAATCTGAAGTACATATTCTCCCAATTTGAGCCCCCAGATAAGTATATCTTCAGACTACACCTCAATTGAAGTTTTGTGAGACACTTGACCAGAAGATCCCACTAAGCCACACCCAGGTTCTTGATGCTCACTGTTTATTTTTGGAGGAAGTAATTGTTGTTCCTTATAGTATGGGAGAGTACCTAAGATTGACACTAGTGTGAATCAGGAATCAGAGAGAAATGAATGCTTATCTCTCTTCCCTCCTTTTTCTTTTCATTCATTTTGAGCCTCTTACCCATGGGATGATATTACCCACTTAAGGGCAGGCCTCCTCTCCTAGGTTAGTTGTCTTTGAAAATGTCCCCATAGAAAAACCTAAATATATGCCTCACTAATGCTCTGGGTACGACTAAATCCAGTCAAGTTGACAAAAATTAACCAGCACAAATTCACCTTTGAGCCAGCAGTGGTGGTGACACATGACCTTAATCCCAGTACAGAGGCAGGTGGATCACTGTGAGTTTGAGGCCAGTCTGAACCACATAGCAGGTTCCAGGGCTACATTGTGAGACCCTGTCTCAAAAATAAATACATACATATGTAGGGGTGGTTCTGATGCTAAGGTCCTGTTCCCCAATTGGTTCTTGTTCCATCAATAAAGATACTAGCAGCCAATGAGCTGGGCAGAATAGGCAGGTGAGTGGGGGTGAGTGGAGGGGGTTTAGGGGGGAAGAGAAGGAGGTAGTGGCTGCAGGAGATAAAGCCAACCAGCCATGTGAGGTTTTGGTTAAAGTGGCCAATGAAACAGAGCCATGCAGATTATGTAGCTCTATGTCCAGCATCTAAGTTCTTAGGGGCATCATAGAGACTCAAACAGCCTTTGTGGCCCCAGTCTCAAGCTCTGTAGCCTCTCTTCAGAGACTGTTTCCTTGCAGTTTTTAGCAAATACCCCATGTTTCTGACATCCCCAACAGCCTGGGGATGTCTCCACTGTATCTTAGACTTCATCTTTACAGCTCAAAGCACTAACTTTTCAGGGCCTCAATGTAGGGAATTCAACCCCACTATACATTGCCTGGCTTTGGCAGCTTTCTTGAAGTTTCATGCAAGCCTCCATGAGCCCTTCATTTTTGAATCCTGCGTTCTTGCAGAATCAACAGCACATGGGTGAATCAAAGTTCTGCCCTCAGCTTGAGCTATAACCTGGGCCCCTTGTGTCACAGCTGTTGGGCCTCTGTATCCTTTCAAGAATTAACCTGAGGAATCACTCACCTGGGCAGCCATATTCCAGCAGACTCTGTTACAGCTCTGTCTTTTCAGGAACACTCCTTTCAAATGAATTTGCATTACACTTAGCAGCTCCATGGGTGGGCTCTTACCCTGAAGGCCTGCTTCTTAGTGTTCCAGAGTGTCTCTTTTATTCAATGGTACTTATCTCTTTAACCATCACAGACACTTTCTCTGCACCTGCCTTGTTCTTAACTTTAAACTTACCCTTACTCTTTACCTAGCTGGACATTTATCTGGTTTTTCTTCATTTACTGCTCTCTCAGTAAACCTGGATCTGTATGTGGGCAACAATCATGACATTGCATTACCGATCTCGAGATTTCCTCCAAATGACTTAGTCCATTCCTTTTGAATCAGCCTCATGCAGGTTCTAGGACATGGGGGATGCAGACAAATTCTTGGCCAGAATGTGGATGGCTTTTAGTCCAATTTCTGGTACAGTCCTTGCTCTGTCCTTCTGAAATCTCTTGTCTGCATCTCCACATCTCCACTGGCACTCTGGTATTCGAGATGCCCACCAAAATGTTCCATTATGCTTTCCTTGCATCACTCTGGGTCTTCATTCACCTGCAACACCAAATTCATGCGCATTCCTTCTACAAACTAACTAGTCGCAAGGCCCATGAGCCATATGGTCAGGCTTAGCACAGTGATGACTCTCTTGCATATCAGTTTTCTGTATCCATTTTTTTTTTCTTTTCTCTTTTGCTGTGACAAAATATTTGAGAGAAAGCAGCTTAAGAAAGGAGCTGTTTAGTTTTGCTTCCAGATTGAAAGGTTATATTCCAAAATGGTGAAGAGGGCATAGAGATGGAAGATTAAAGCTGCTTACTTATATCTGGGCAGACCAGAAAGCAGAAGTAAGGCTGGCGTCCATGGGATTTTTATCCTCTAAACTTTAGGGTTATTTGTTTTTTTGTTTTTTTGTTTTTTCAACAGCAGGGTTATTTGTTATATAGCATGAATACCTAATATTACATTAGATATAATTATGTTAGATACAAGTAATAAGAAATTTGCCCTAAGGCATGGACTGTTTTTGAGACTATGACATAGATTCTCTAAAATGAGCTTTACTACAAAGACATGTATAAAGAACCAGAGAGCCGGGCGGTGGTGGCACACACCTTTAATCCCAGCACTTGGGAGGCAGAGGCAGGCAGATTTCTGAGGCCAGCCTGGTCTACAGAATGAGTTCCAGGACAGCCAGGGCTACACAGAGAGAGAGAAAAAAAAAAAAAAAAAAGAACCAGAGATACAACATTCTGTCGTTCCACATCCCCATGCTTGTAAATATTCAGTTCCCATTCTTGCTTTTATGATAAGTAAAATGTTCAGCAAATGGTCCCTTACTTTTCAGCCTCTCTCCAAGCCCACTATGGAACCATTACTGGTGATTATGTCCAACATAGTAGTTGATCACAATTTTACAAAATTATGATAAGCAAAGATCATAGAATTAAAGAGGTTTGGTTCGATGAGATTTCTCTAGCCATAAACTTAATGGGGGGATGTTAAGTATGTTCCACTTGAGAGGAAGTCCTCCACATCTTTTCCCTTCCCTACCAAAAACTTCAAAATAAAAACCCTACCATAGGTAAGAACCCATTGAGATCTTTCATTTTCAGCATCGCAAATAGAACTCTCTTCCGCAGAGACAGGGGGACATACACTGAGCCCACTGTGTTTGCATGTCAGCATCTTCAACAATACATTCATCCTGAACCTTTGGGTTATCATTTCACTCATAAAAGCTTCATCCATGAAATACAGCTCTAAGAGGTAGCTCCTCTGAAAAGCAACCACAATACTCCCCACCCCCATACATGGTCATCATCTTTAGACAAGGCATAAACACAAATGGGGACACAAACCTGGTCTGGGATCTTGGCTGTGGGAAGCCGAGCTATAACAAACACAAAGGAACCCAACAAAGCTAGTTATCAGATTGGGTCTTGAACTTGGGAATATGAGAATGGAGACCTTGGAAATGAGAACAGCAGGAATCAAGCTATGAGAACAGCCTGGGTGGCCTGATTTGGAAAGAAGGGCATGTGGCCATTCACCTGTGCCTCCTGCTCTTCTGTAAGAGTCAGTGCTTAATCTCTGCTTGCAATAGCCCAGAGGCTGGATCTGGTTAAGCCTCTGGAAGGTTTTACCGAACTCCTAATTGCTGGTCTTCTGGGGGAAACATGCAGAGTCCCTGGTGCTGGATTCAGCTAGGATTCTCCCAGCAGCCAGGTGGAGCAGGTACACATTCCCACAACCTCCATTATTCCCTGCCACCATGACTTTATGAGAAGGTAGAAGAAGCCACCTTATTAAAAGGGCACCAACCATAAAGCTGACACCCACAAATGCCTGGTACTTTTGTCTGAGCCCATTCAGTCAGCCCTTCACCACCTAAGAGTTAAACCATACAGAGCTGAGAAATGTACATCTTCAAGGACTGTGGAGCTCCAACCAGCCTGCCAAGCCACCTGAACACATGTAGCTATCTCCTGGTATGACACATGAGCCTGCCAGCTCCAGAGGACTGATCACTATCACAGTGCCCATGGAGGCTCACACACCAACCACTGTGGATGTACAGAGGTCAGAGCTTGACCACATAGGAAGGCTTTGAGTTTGTAATAGGTTTTGAGTTTGCCATGGATGGTGAAATAGTTGGCAGTAGCTGACACTATCTTTACCAGGATATGTAGAAGACTGTTCACAGGGTCCTGGGACCCCTGTGCCTCATGCTCTTCACAAAGGTAATTAATAGTGTCAGTGAAGCTGGTAGGATACTGTAATAGTTTACATATGCCTGTCCTAGGGAGTGGCATTATTAGAAGGTGTGGCCTTTTTGGAGGAAGTGTGTCACTGTGGGGGTGGGCTTAGAGATCTTCTGGCTACCTGAGGATGCTTAGTCTGTTCCTGACTTCCTTCAGATGAAAATGTAGAGCTCTCAGCTCCTCTTGCACCATGCTTGTCTGGAGGCTGCCTTGATGACTATGGACTGAACCTCTGAACCTGTAAGCCAGTCCCAATTAAATGTTGTCATTTATAAGACTTGCCTTGGTCATGGTGTCTGTTCACAGCAGTAAAACCCTAACTAAGACAGATATTAAAACAGATGGCACAGGAGGCAATATGTGGGCACAGATGTGGAGACTTCAGGACACCACTGCAATATAGGTGGTGGTTCTAGAATCTGGCAGGAGGTGTCATCTCTCTAGCTACTGAGAACCTCTGAGACTTCAGGCAGACCATCACCATATCCAGTGATATCACAAAGAGGGAAATGGCCCAGCCTCTGAGCCACCGTTTGTTGAAGGGCTTTCATGCCCTCAGGATTCTGATCCTTGTCAGCCATTCCGGAGCTTCAATTCTGGCTCTAAGTCTGTGCTTTCCCAGTCCCTATCTGAATCCTGATGAGTCCAGAACTGTTCTGTGGCTAGTACAAGGTCTACATTATAATGTTTAAATTAAAAATAACAGTAATTATTATTTCTTAATGCCAGCAAATGTCCGGTATTCTCATCTCCTCAATTGTTCCATGTTTTGATATTTTCTTGGAATATGGAATTGATATGCCTTTTTTTAAATTTTACTTTTTATTTTATGCAGTGGGTATTTTGTCTACATGTTTGTCTGTGTACTATATATGTGCCTGATGCCCACAGATGCCAGAAGAGGGATTCTGAACTGTCCCATCCAGCGGGCAAAGTTATTACAGGGTCCCTGAGTAGCCACCACCTGAAAGAGACACAGGTGGGAGAAAGAAACGAGACAGAGTCAGTCTAGCTGATGTCAAGGTCTCATTTACTAGAGGCAAGGCTTGCAGTATATAAGCAAAATTAAAACAGGGAAGTAAAAACACCCATCCCCGCCCAGTGTCCTTAGTCTGGTTATCTATGGCTCGAGGCTGTTGCTTATCTTCATCTCGGGAACGTTCACGTTCTGAGGAACATTCTGAGGTCCAGCTGTAACATTGCTGGAACTGTGAAGGTTGCGCCTTTTCTGGAAAGCCTCTTGGTCCTTTGGCTGACCCCGGCAGCCTAGGGGCCTCTGGTCCCCAACACTGAACCTGTGGGACTGGGGTTATAAATTGTGTGAACCACCATGTAGGTGCTGGGACTCAAACCTGGGTCCTCTGGGAGAGCAGCCAGTGCTCTTAACCACTGAGTCATTTCTCCAGCTCCTAGATGATCCAAAAGGGAAGGTGGGAAGAATGAATAGTATGAGCAAAGTACAATGTGTGTGTGTGAGTGTGTGTGTGTGTAGTGAGTATGAGCAAAGAACAATTTATGTGTATGTGTTCGTGGGTGTGTGTGTAGTAAGTATGAGCAAAGTACAATTTGTGTGTGTGTGTGTGTGTGTGCACTCGTGCATGCACATCTGCATGTGTATGTGTACATGTGCATGTGTGTATGTGTATAGTGTGTGTGTGTATGTGTGCAATTGTGTTTTGTTTTCATGGTTTTGGAGTTTTTATTTAGTTGGTTGGATTTTGGTTTTTCAAGACAGGGTTTCTCTGTGTAGCTCTGGTTGTCCTGGAACTTCCTCTGTAGACCAGGTTAGACTCAAACTTAGAGATTTGTTTGCCTCTGGTTCCTGGTTCCTAAGTGTTAAGATCAAAGATGTGTGCCACCACCACTCAAATGTGTGTGTGTGTGTGTGTGTGTGTGTATGTATGACATATATATGTTTGTATATGTATATGACATATATGTGTGTGTGCGCATGACGTGTGTGTGTGTGTGTGTGTGTGTGTGTCATATGTGTGTGACATGTGTGTGCACATGTGTATGGCATATGTGTGTGTGTGTGTGTGTGTGTGCGCGCATGTGTTTTAGTAAGAGCTGAAGAGATGGCTTAAATTCCTTCTCTTCTAGAGGACACCATTTGAGTTCCCAGCCTCTATACTGACTGGGTTGCTCACAACAGCCTGTAACTTCAATTCCAATTCTGGAAAATCCAACACCTTCTTCTGTAGGCATCCACACACATGGCATAATTACGGAGACACATACACAATAAATAAAAATAAAAACAAATATATTTTAAAATTACTTTTTAAAAGGTCTTAATAAATCTATCACTTTGTATGATAACTAAGAAAATTTTCAAAGAATTTTTAAAATTAAAATCAAATATAAAAATTCAGAAGACAGTATGATGCTATTTTCATTAGCAGAGGAATAGTATTCACTTCAACTCTGGGCTTGTGAGCTTGCCAAACACAGCTTCTTGGTCAGATTTACAGTACTCAACATGCTTTTCCACCTATGGAATGATTCTTAAATCCAATTAGAAACTGGTTGGTTAGAGCTCCCAGGGTCTAAACCGCCAGCTTGGGAACACACACAGAGGGACCCATGGCTCCAGTGTATATAGCGGAGGGTGGCCTTGTCAGGCATCTGTGGGAGAGGAGGCCCTCGGTCCTGTGAAGGCTGGATGCCCCAGTGTGGAAAAATGCAAGAGTGGGGAGGCAGGAGTGGGTGGGTGGGGGAGTACCCTCATAGAAGCAGGAGAAGGGGTGGATAGGATAGGGAGTTTCTGGGAGGAAATAGGGAAAGGAAGTAACATCTGAAATGTAAATAAATAATTCAATTAAAAAAAGGAAAAAAGAAAAAAAGAAAGAAACTGGTTGGCTACACCCATAACATTTGTGACATTATTGCTATGTCTGTGGATAGGTACAGCTCTCAGACTCTGACAGAGAAGCTTCCTGTGCAGTGGACAGGGGTTAGACACAGAGACTTAGAACTGGTCAAGTGCAGAGAATGTTTTGGAGCTCAACCACAGACAGGATATCTATATCACACCCAATCCCCAGGCCCCAGGCGCCTCAGGTAGAGGTGGCAGCTCCTGAGCCCCTCCCCCTCCTGTGCTGGAATGTTGACTGACTTGGTCTTGGGCAAGCAATCACAGTTACTGTGGGTTCATGAGTGCCTCAATCCCTTTATGTACAGAAACAGTTCGCCCTCATCTTCCTAGCCTTAGGACCTTACAATCTTTCTGCCTCCTTTCCCACTGTCTTCCCTGAGCAAACATAAAATAAAAACAAAAAAATCCCTCTAATGTAATGGCTTCCTGTCCACCTTCACCTCTCCAGAGCAGTCTATACTCCCTCAACCACACCCTACATGGGGGCTATGTTTAAAGTCTCTCCAAACCTTGTGAACATGCTCTTTTCTGATTTCCAGTTAGGATTTAGGTCTCCCGTTGAAGAAATAAAACACTAGAACCCTGATTTTACTTATCTTAACTCCTTTTAGACTGAGATGAAAGACCCATAGTCTGGAGGGTGCAAGGTAAGATCTAGACCCCTGTTTTTAAATAACTTTAATGCTTAGATGCAGATCCATTTTAGAAGAGAGAGAGAGAAAGAGGGAGAGAGAGAGAGAAAGAGAGAGCACTAGAGTGCCTTATGATATCTTGTATGAAGAAAATGGGAACTAATTTCACACAACAGTTGATTTAAAAACTCTGCTACTGGGGAGTGTTCAGTTACAGACAGTAAATGCTTGGTTCTACTAACACTCCTTTTAGCCATAGCAAAAGAAATATTTAAAATTTGCTTTACAAGAACAGCAATAGACAGCGGTTATACCCCCGTTGAAGGCAGCCTCCTCCTGGTTTTCCTCGGATTGCTTTCACATTCTTTCTGTAAAGTGAGGTAAAACTAATAGCTTCATAGAAAAGAAAAACAAATTCACTGAGACTTTAGGTCAAGCTCCACTCAAGCTAAGCATGGATCTTTGGGGTTGGCGTGAAGTGAGAACACAGGGGGCCACAGATACCTGTGAATTCATTTGGGTCATTGAGAGGCTATTAACTCCAGGGCTCTGGGGGAACTGCTGAAGAGCCTCCTTCCACATAGGACCCAGGAGGAATGACATTCTCAGGATTGGCTTCCTCCTTAGACCTGGTTCCTCTGGGCTCACACCTTACCTCTGCACTTAACACTTGGCCAGGCTAGTTCTCCACTGGAAACTGGAGGTGTGAACCTCATTACTGCTTTTCTTATGGTGCCTGCCTGGGATTTATCTGCTTCGAAATAGGAAAGAGACCAAAGCAGGCTTGATGTCTCCTTTTCCTGATTTGAGTCCATTAATGAGAGAGTCCAAGCTGGCCTAGAGGATCTGGCTGCCCGAAAATCCCCTGAGCAACAGCTGGAATAAAACTAATAAAAACAACTACAGAGCAATTTGTGGAAATGTCAAGTGCAGCACAAACACACTGGCCCTCATAAACCTCACCATGAACTTGGGGAGGGTAGGCCCCGCCTGCCCTCAGTAACGGCAGAAGCCAGTGGCTACTGCCTACTTGCCAATGCTCTGGTCTTTCCAAAGACTTCCTCATACCTTGTTCCGCTGGCCAGCCAACCTCCCCTGCGGCCCACTGTGCTTGCTCCTCCCTGTCAGATACTCATTCATGTAAACAAATCTTTTCTCCACAGAACTTCCTTCTTCAATAAGTATCAGAGGGTACCAGGGCCAGCAAGTCTAACCACAGATTTAAATGTAGTAGCTTCAGAAAGAAGGAACACCAAACAAATTTTAAGCCGGTTAAAGATGCCTAGATCCCACATAAGTCGATTCTAAGTTACCAGACTCAACAATTTACCCCTTTCTGCCTGTCATTTTAATGGTCCCCAAAGTACTTGTTCCTGTTTATATAAAAACAGAGGGGGCTGGAGAGATAGCTCAGTGGTTAAGAGCAGCAGCTCCTCTTCCAGAGGTCCTGAGTTCAATTCCCAGCAACCACATGGTGGCTCATAACCATCTGTAGTGGGATCTGATGCCCTCTTCTGATGTGCCTGAAGATAGCTATAGTGTACTCAAATAAATAAATAAATAAATAAATAAATAAATCTAAAAAAAAAAAAAAAAAAGAGGCTTCTCTTACGGAAAACAAGCTATAGAAAGACACAGAGGTGGTTAATTAACGATTGGCCACAGCTTAACTTACAATTTTACTACTGTGTACATTGAGGGGCTGGAGACATGGCTTAGAATATGCACCCTCTTCTATAGCTGAGTCCAGTTCCCAAAACCCATGTTGTCTGGCTCATAATGGTAATCCCAGCTCCAGGGAATCTCTCATCCTTTTCTGGCCTCTGAGGGTACCTGAGTTTGACACATACTTACATATGCACATAGGTAAAAATAGGTAACTATTGTACATGATGAACCATATACATTATGGTTTCTAGTGTCTAGGAAGGGTGAAGAGTATATCTGCAATTGGGTAGCAGAGAATACAAGATTTGTTTTTCTTTCATAGTCACTTAATTGTTTTTTACATCTGTTTACTTTGGGGGGCATACATGTGAGTGGAGGTCAAAGGACCGTCAGTTCTCTTTCCCCTGTAGGAGACTGAACTCATATTGTTAGGATGACAGGAAGTGGTTTTATCCAATGTGCCAGCTCTCTGGTCTTGAAAAACTTTTAAAGTGCTTTAGTTTGGAGGAAGAATAGCTGTTCTTATATGGGTAGGGGAGGATTGGATAGGATAAAAATGCCAGCAAGGGGACATGAGGACTTCCAGGGCTATATGGATGTTTGCTTTATGGCCCATCCCCGAGCTGTACATTCTGTCTTGTGCATTTTCCAGTGCATGAGCAAAGCTGCACAATCTTATATACATGCATACTTCCTACAAGCTAGACAGCCAGTCTCTACATAATATACAATTCCTAAATATACGTACATACTTCCTACAAGCTTGACAGCCGGTCTCTAAATAATATACAATTCCTAAAGAAGTTTTTTAAAATATTGCTCTTTTGTTTTGTTTCTGTTTGTTTGTTCAAGACAGGGTTTCTTTGTGTAGCCCTGACTGTCCTGGAACTCATTCTATAGACTGTCCTCAAATTCAGAGATCCAACTGCTTCTGCCTCCCATGTGCTGGGATTAAAGGTGTTCACCATGACTACCTGGCTCAGAATCTTCCTCCTCTCCCCCCCCCCCACCCCCTCTCTTCTGCCTCCTCCTTCTCCTCTTCTTTTGTTTGGTTTTTGAGACAGGGTTTCTCTGTGTAGCCCTGGTTGTCCTAGAACTCACTCTATATACCAGGTTGTCCTTGAACTCAGAGATCCACCAGCCTCTGCTTCGAAAGTGCTGAGATTTTTGCATATGCCACCACCGCCTAACCTAAGAATATTATTCTTAAATATTCATCAAGACCGAAAACCCCCTTTGTTCCAAGACCTCTCAAAACAGTGCCACCAGGCAGTAACCAGGTATTCAAAACATATGACCTTGGGAAAGACATTTCCCCTTCAGACCATAACACAGGACTTAGAAAAGCTGTTAGATGGGTCCTACCTTAACCAACTGAGTAAGAGAAATGGGGAAAGGTGAGGGGTGTTGATGCATGGATCTTTCTCAGACCAGAAAGATAAGAATGCTACTTGCTTCCTCTTGTAGTGCTGCCTCCAGAGAGCCATCAGGAGCATTCTGTGATGGCCCATGGAAACCACGGTCCAACTCCTCTGCCAGGGCCTTTCTTCTCAGATCGCCTCATTTTTGTCATGGTTCTGTTCTTGCCCTCTGCCCACATGCACTCCACTGTTCTTCCAGGCTAAACGGTGACTGTGACTATTTGACAAGAGCCTCCTTCACTGCCCTGCTTCACCCACATACTCTCCAGCAAGGTCAAGAATTTTTCCTGATCAGGGAGCATCCCTCAGTCCTTGGGATAACTCCCCTGCTTTCTGTCTCTCAGACAGGGCATACTTACTGTCATTGTTGTCTGTACATTTCTTGTCTTTGCTAATTCCATCTCTTCTGCCTGGAATGCTTCTCCACTCCCTTTCTTTCTGGCAAATCCTGCTCAAATTCCAGACTAAACCCACCTCAGACGATCACTCATTTGTCTGTCTTCTCCATTACAGGCTCTTTTCCTTGCTATAGTGTCCTCAGAATGAATATAATGAGTCTTGGTTTTGTTTTTTAAGATTATTATTATTATTTGTGTGTGTGTGTGTGTGTGTGTGTGTGTGTGTGTGTGTCCAAAAGAGGATGTCAGATCATATTACCTGGGGGCTGGAGTTGCAGATGGTTTAAACTATGTGATGTGGGTGATAGGAACCAAACTCAATTCCTCTGCAAAAGCAGTAAGAATTCTTTATTTCTGAGCAATCTCTCCAGAACCCCAAGTTGGTTTTGTTTGTTTGTTTTCCAAGGCAGGATTTCTCTGTGTAACAGCCTTTGCTTTCCTGGAATTCACTTTATAGATAAGTCTGGCCTTGAACTCACAGAGATCAGCCTGCTTCTGCCCCCTGAGTTTTGAGATTAAAGGCTTGTGCCACTACACCCAGATCTTAGGGAGAACTGCCAATTAAACTTGTCAACACTAAAGAAAACAAACTGAAACCAGGAGGTTTTTTTTTTTTTTATCTGTGCAGATTCTCATTGAAAGGTACTGAATAAATACATCCTCCTTTGACCTTGACTCCAGCAAAACTAAGAAGTAAAATACAGGAAAATCCATTGCTTGGCTCCTTGCTACAGGCTCTCCTACCTAGACTGTTGTCTGCTGGATCTCAACCAGTGACCTGAGCACTTGGTCTTCTCTGGCCACGGAGCTGCTGTTACAAGCGCTCTCTCTTCTTCTCACTGGCCAGGCTTGGGCCTGACAATCCAGTACTGGTGCCTGTAACATTAACCAAACATACTCTTCCTGCCATGACCCAGGAGCAAGGTGAGCACAATAACAGCAGAACATTTCATCCCTGTCAGTGGCTGGAGCCTTCTGTGGTCACCTTTGGAAATGGCAAGCAGCAGATTGAATTACCCTGGCCCAGAGCAGGCATGTCTGGTGGGACACTTAACTCTCTCCAGACCAAACCAGACTATCTTTTCTTCCAAATCATTTTTTATTCCAGACTTCTACTCCCTCTCCCCTGGACCTTGTCTTTTTGGAGGCTAGTTTTCACCCCTGGATCTCTTTTCCAGGCTGAGCTAGAACAGAATCATCTTGGGATGATTTGAGTTTCCTGGGTAACTACACTGACTTGGAGAATAGGCCTAGCAGCCTCGCTGCTAGGGGTGGCCTAAGACTGAAAACAGACTCAGCAGGAAAATACTAGGTTCTACAAAACCTAATTTTAAAAAAAGAAACGAAGGAAAAAACAACAACAACAACAACAAAGCCAAAATAAAAACAAACAAACAAAACCCCCCAGCCTTTCTGAGTATACTGTGTTTGCATCAAAACTATGTAAAAGTAACAGAAGAGATAAAGTCTACCTTGTGCTGGGCTTGGTAGCACACACCTTTAATTCCAGCAGAGGCAGGAGACTCACCTTGGGTTTGAGGCCAGCCCAAGTTACACAGTGAGTTCCAGGTAAGCTAGGGCTACATATCAAGATCCTGTATCAAAAAGAAAGTTCATCTTGCAACCAGAGGAGTAAACTGAGGCCCAGAAGTGGGGAAATGGCTAGTTCAGGACAGTTGGTAGACAGACACAGAACTTCTCTCTCCACAGGGTTCTTTCTAGCTTCCATTCTAGGTTCTAAGACTCATTGACCAATCAGAGAGGTGCAGGAGTTTGCAAGAGCAACATTCACCATTTCCTATTCAGACATTGCTTTGAAGGTTCAGAATTAGATTTCTGAGTCCATCACCTATTAATTTACATTGTATCATCAGCCATGAATATTCTGTCTCTTGAACTTGCAACAGTTCCATATAAACCATAGTTTTTAAACCTACCTGGGGCACACAAAGGCACTTTTAAAGCACAGATTCCTGTTTTTAATTTCAATGTTTTTCATTCCTGTAAGTAAAGGTGGGGCTCTAGAATCTCTATTCTTGTAATTCCTTCAGGAATTTTTCTTTGAAGAAAGAGTAAGCCAGCTGACGTTTTCAGACATCCTTTTGTTTATTTGACTTATTTCCCTTCTTTTGATCTTTTGAGATAACTTCTCATCATCTATCCCAGACTGACCTCCAACTCATACGTTAAGTTAGACTAACTTCAAATTCTCAAACCTCTCTCAGCCTTCTGAGTTCTGGAATCACAGGCATGTGCCACCGCCCCCAGCTTTCCAACCTGGAGACTCTAGGCTTCTACATAAAGTGGAATCCCTTGCTTCTGACTCACTGGTGATTCATCACTGAGGATTTTAAAAAGAAAATGAAAGCAGGATATAGCCAGAAGCATGGGTTTTCCACCTAGAGTTAAAGCAAGAAATCAGGCATCCAGAAAGATGTGTGGAGTCACTCAAGGTCAGCAGCAGATTGCCTTCATCAGCAGAGCCACCCAGAGATTTTTAACTGGAAGGCCACAAGGTGCTGCTGTCCTGTAGAATAAATAGTAAACAGAGACCTGTGACCCTGAATGACTCAGCTCTACAGGGTAAACGTCAGTTAACGTCCAAGTACCATGTCTCCATCCATGATAAAGCTTGTCCCATCTCGGGCGATGGAGACACATAAAACACTGAAACGCTGAAACGACGACGGGAAGACAGAGCTAAAATAACCTACCCAGGACACTTCCTCTTAAGGGTAAAGTTCCCACTTACACAGAGTATGGGCATAGGAAGAACAGAACACTGACATCTTAAACCCCTGTTCACTTAACTTGGGCTAAATGAGTGGCCTCCTTCAGTGTAGCTAATTCAATTTATAATTAATTGAAAGTAGTCTAACACCAGCACACAACTCCTCGGGTCATTAGATTCTCTTAGTTTCTACCAAATCCTAAATGCAGCACAGACTTTGTGATAAGGAGCAGAGCGAGCTCCTGTAGGGAAAGTTCTAATCCTCTTGAATTGCAAACACACTGGAGGTTGTGGAGTTAACTGAAAAACACTGAGTAACATTCCAAGGATTATCACAGACCCCTGAAAACTCTAATACTGTCATGTCCCAAGTCCCATGAATCTTTGAGCCAATAGGCTAGAGATCTTGGTGAGAACGCTATAGATAAGACCAGAAGCTTCAGAGCGACTGAAATATGCCAGGTGTGAGGATGGTGCCCGGTTGCCCTCTGGAAGTAGGAACGGGAAGATAGCAAGTTGAAGGCTGCCCTAGTCTGCACAATAAATGGAAGCCCAATCTGGAAAGACATTGTCTCAAACAACAAAACAAAGCAAGTCTAAAATAATATTCCACTAAAGACATACGGGATTTAAATAGCTACCATCATCTGGGATTTCAGATCCTGTAATGCTAAGGCTGCTTGGCAACCTATATTCTTCTGCCTCCATCCTTACAATGCTCAGAATTCACTGTAATTCACTGTTGGCCGGCAGGATAGGAAGCTCTCGCTGATCCTCATACACATGCATGTGGCAAAACACAGAGTGGACAAGTGAGCAGAAATACAAAGGAAGGATAGAGATACCAGGAAAGGGAGCAACAGACCAGAGACAGAGACGCACAGGATGGGCAACAATCTGAGAACAAAAACCAGAGAAGCACGTGGAGAAAATAAGAAGTGATGGAGCAGACAGAAAACCCAGAAGGTAAACACGTTCTATGCAAACCTGAAAACCTGAGTTCCATCCTGGGAACCTGCATAATACTAGAAGGGGAAAAGTTATCCTTTCTCCAATGAGTACCATGGAGCATATGTTGCGCCCTCAATCATTAAAATTTTATTATTTATTTTTTATTTTTTTTTTTTTTCGAGACAGGGTTTCTCTGTGTTCCTGTGTTCTCTGTGTTCTCTGTGTTCCAGTTCCTGGCTGTCCTGGAACTCACTCTGTAGACCAGGCTGGCCTCGAACTCAGAAATCCGCCTGCCTCTGCCTCCCAAGTGCTGGGATTAAAGGCATGTGCCACCACCGCCTGGCTAAAATTTATTTTAAAAGAAGGAAAAGACGAGAAGGCCAGTGAGATCCTTATCTTTTAGTGTGGATGGTAAGCCTGGCGGTGGTGGCGCATGCCTTTAATCCCAGCACTTGGGAGGCAGAGGCAGGTGGATTTCTGAGTTCGAGGCCAGCCTGGTCTACAGAGTGAGTTCCAGGACAGTCAGAGCTACACAGAGAAACCCTGTCTCGAAAAACCAAAAAAAAAAAAGAAAAAGAAAAAAAAAATAGTGTGGATGGTAAAGGCAAGAAATGTTCTTTAGTTCCAGACTGTTCTGAGTTGGGGCAGTAGGAAAAGAGAGATGGAATTTATGTTTATATGGTGGCTTAAATGTAGAATGTCCCCCACAGGCTCATGTGTTTGAACACTTGGTTTTTAGCAGGTGGTGCTGTTTCAGAAGGTTTGGAGCTTGCAGGGGGTAGAGCCAGGCTGGAAGCAATAGGTCAGTGAAGGCAGATCTTGAGGCTTTATAACCTGACCCCACTTCCAATTTACTGTTTCCTGAGTGTATATGCAATGTAAGCAACCAGCTTCTTTGCTCCTGCTGGCATGCCTTCCTTACCATGATGGACTGTATCCTTCTGGAGCCATGAGTTAACACAAACACTTCCTCCCCTGAGTTGCTTTTGTCTGAGTATTTTATCACAACAACGAGAAAGAAATTAAAACAATTTGCGAGCTAAAGTGTAGCAGAAACTTGGGTCAGTTGTCTAGAAATAAAAGAAAATCTAATGGGTCCCACGAGAAACTAATAAGAAAAAGGGCCCTGTAGATTCTTTCTCCCTAACCTGAGTAGCTGAAGCCGCTGCCTACAGGTTTTGCCAACCAGAGGCCCAGTTAATCAGTTAACAAAGAATGTGGAGTTACAGGACAAAGAGCTGCTGAGTCATCTCAGGAATGGGCTGGATAAGAGAGACAAACATCCGCCTGCAGGAACTGCACCCCACCCCCATGGACCGGTTCAACCTACTGATGTTCAAGAATTGGAAAACAACCAATTGTGTGCACCTGCGTGAAAGTTTCTCCCAATCATGTACACCCGCGGGAAAATTTCTTCTTTTCCCCACCCCGAGCTTATATTTACCCTAAATCCTGGAGCCACGGGGCGATGCCTCTGTCTCCTACACTGAGACACGTGTCGGCCCGGAACGTTCTGCCATTAAACTACCTCGTGTTCTTGCAGCAAGTTTGTCTCTCGTGTGTCCTTTGGGTGCGCGCTATCCTGAGACCCTAGTGGGGTCCCCTTTGGGGAACACTAGACCTTTCAGAACCAGGTTAGGGCAGGCTGGCCTGACAGACAGTCATGGTTCTGTTTCATTCTGGTTTCTAACACGATGCTAAGCACAGCCTGCCCTAGGCCTGCCTTAGAGGAGGTTGGAGAATTCTCAGTGGACAAAACAAATGAAGAGTATCCCTCTGAGTCAACTGGAAAGTTGAAAGATGTGTTGGCATACAAAGTAAGCTTCTAGAGTGGGAACAGGGGGCCATGTGCCTTACTCTATAAAGGGATTCAAAGTCTCTGCAAGGAAGTTGACCATGGGAAGCCATAGGTGCCCACTAGCAAACTTACAATAGCAAATGACATGGACTGAGTGGCTGAAACAGAAACTTTCTGTCCACAGTTTTAGAGGTTGGAAGTCCAAGATCAAGGTTCAGTTGTGTCTTCCCACAGCTGAGAAGGAAAGATAATTTCTTTATGGATCTTCTCATAACGGCACTAATCCATTCTTGAGGGATCCATCCTTGGGATCAAATCACTCCCCAAATTCCCCATCCAAATACCATCACATTGTGGACAAGGGTTGCAACTAAGAGAGGGTGTATGCTGGCACATCTCACCCCTCCAATCCATTCCTCTCTCCTTCTCCTTTTTCCCCCTTAAGATATGATTCCATTTTGTAGACCAGCTGGCCTAGTCTCAAAATCTCCTGCCTCTCCAGTAACAGGATTTTAGGAACATGTCATCATTCCCAGGTTTTCTTTTTATCATAGTCTGAAAACCTGTCAATTACAGCTGTGAATGCTTATGCCTATTAATCCCAGCTATAGGGATTTTTGGACCAGTCTAAGCTGCATAACAAAAAATAAAAGTCAGCTTACAAATGTGAGTATTTTGCCAAATAGACTTGTATCTTTTTAAGAAATTCCTTCTTTAAGAATTTCCACTCCCACTCCTCTTCTAACTCCTCCATCCTCTCCTACCTCCCAGTCCTTACCACTACAAGATTGTCACTTTTTCCCTCTAAATAACCCTTCAAGTCCAGTTTGTTCTGTCTACATTCCTGGGGGTGGAGCCATGAGCTGGGGAATGGCCAACCCTCCAGGGGCCAGAGCTTTAAAGAAAACTGTCTCCCCAGAAATCAATGGTTCCTCAGCTAGGAGCGAGGGCAGGTGAACCCATCCCCATTCCCCATCTCCCCACCCCCACCCTGTGCTAGAATGTTGCTTGGTTTGATGTATATTTTCCTGTTTTGTATCCTCCACATCCTCACCAAACGTTAGTTCTCGTTAAATTAGTAAGTACGGATGAACACTTTTGATTTCATTTTTATGATTATTTGTTAGAATAGCATCTATACCTATTTTTGCCCTCTGTGAGTTGCCTTTTTGATTTTTTCCATTTTCCTTCCCTTCTTTTCTTGTTTGTGAGTTGATTATTTATCAGTTCTCTGCAGGTGTTCTTTACATCATCTGGATGTCAAGCCTTTGAGGATTAAAGATATCAAAAAATGTAATTTGTATCTTAATTCCTGACTTGGTGCTTTTTCTTCATTTGAGAGTTTTATTCTTCCTCATCATCTAGTCAAGTATACCAGATTTTCATTTATAGTTGCAGTTTTGGTGTTTTGTATATAAATTCTTCTCTATCCTCATTGATAGTCTCCTATAATTCATTTTAGATAGTGCTTTTTATTACTTAGAACTTGAGTTTTCCAAAACACATTTTCATGAATATGGTAAGATATAGGTATATAAAATATTTTTTTCTAGTATAGATACCCAGCTATTCCTGCCCCATTTACTGACTACTCCATCAGTTTCCCTATTGATCTATAATGCCCCTTCCTTTACACATATCTCTGCTGACCAAGCCAGCTCAGTCAGTCAACTTGGTCTCAAGGGAGGAAGTGAGGATTAAAGAAAGAAAAGACAATTAGACAACAACATGACCCCAGCCAGTTCTGTAGCTGAAGCAGGTTTTTGTTTTTTCTTAGTCTGCTTTTATATCATTCTGGGTATACACAAAGAATATGGTCAGTCCTAAGGCATAAACAGAGTAGTTAAGGAACAAACAAAGCATAAACAAAGGTCCCTTGATTACTGTATTCAGAGTCTTAACAAGACCCATCAAGATACAAAGAACATATTCCTCAGCTGTATACATTTAGAGCCTACTTTCTTGTCCTAGCCCAATGTTAAATTCCTGCCAAATTCCTAGAAGATAACCACAAAAGCTCTCCACACTCTGCATTTGTTTGGACATTATTGTCTTCTAAAATCTTCCTGCTTTATAATCTACTGGCATTTCACCAACTCTAACTAAACAGCTGATAAAGTCTAGATAGCTGTCACACAAGACTTTCTCATCCTCTCCTTTTTCACTTCACTCCCCTGCTCCCCAAACTCTCTTAGCTTATTCATAGCCTCTTTATCTTCCAAATTAACTTGGGGACAAACCTGTTAATTGCTATGTAATGCCTGTTTTGGATGATGTTCACTGGGCAATGACCCAAAACATAGCAGTATTCTGAATGATAGAAATTAAAGGGCTTCTCTAGTGTCAAATAGGAATCCAATGTGACTAACAAAGAAAGAAGATGAATGAGAGATTACAGAAATAATGAAATAGGAACCCAGAAAGGTAAACCTAGGTCAGGCTGTCATTGAACTAACTTTGTTGATAGAATGGATAATTTTGAGGGCAAGTGAACACCCTTCATCAAAGAGGACCCACACAGTTGATACCTTATTACTGAATTTGTTGGAACAGAGCCTAGCCCTATACTATACTGAACTCCAGAACTCCAAAATAGTCCCTGCTTTGCTTCCATGTTCTAATCATTGCTCATAATTTTCTTAGAGCTCACCCTAAGCCACAACCACCCAGTGAATGGAAATCTAGGTACCAGAGTCTCTAACTAGCTAAACTGCTTCTTCTCAAAGGTATCTCAGAGATTTTAGTTGGTATACCTTAAATTATAGAACAATATTGTTGAGGTTTGGTCTTTTTCTATGTATTTTAATGCTAAATACTAGCCCCCAATACCTGACTGCCCCCAGGAACAAGAGAATCTGCACATACACAAGTGATCCTATGTAATCTTGTCCTCCAAGTTACTCCTGATTGATGAATAAAGAAGCCTACAGCCTATAGCTGGGCAGAATTGACAGAGTTTGGATTCCCAGGCTTGAGGTCAGAGGAGAATCATGAGAAAGGAGAGAGAGAGAAGAGGGAGAGAAGACAAGCTGATGTGGGGTAGGAATCATGAAAACATGGCCATGAGGGTTGGCCAATTGGAGTTAAGAGCTGCCCAAATGGAACATAGCAAGTTATAACTTGGGTTATTGATGGAAAAGTAAATTCTAATAGGTTAGAGGGTAGATATCTGCCAAGCTCTAGTGCATTAAAGGTTTATTATAAACATAAAAGTTGTGTGTCTTTTATCTAGAAACTAAATGATCAAAGGCTGGGTAGAAACCCCTGATTGAGATTAAATAAATTTGACAGCACAATATCAATTATTTTATATCTTTAAAGTATTAATTTCTTCCATCTGTGACATTAGCTTAAGTCTTTTTTTCTTCATGTTTCTCTTGAATTAAAAAAAAAATCTTCAGAAAATTTTGTTCCTATTCTAAACTTAAATACATCTTTTGACCGTATGTTTTGAGACTTTCTATACATCTTTGAATAGCCTGGTACATAAGATGTGGCCCACACTGGTCTTGAACTCTTGATAGTTCTCTGCGTTGGCCTCTTAAGTGTTGGAAATATAGACATGTTCCCCTACACCTGGCTTCTAATAAGTTGCTAATGGTTGACAACAAAGACTTTATTTCTGTAAATCTGCTGAAAGATCTAAGATTTTGAGCTATCATTAGTTCTAATTGTTTTAAGACAGTTATTATATTTATTTATTGTGTGTACATGTGGGGAGGTATGTTTGTCATAGTGCATATGTAACGGTCAGAGGACAATTTGAGAGAGTTGGTTCTTTCTTTCCACCAAATGTGTCCTGCAGATCGAAGTTAGTCAAGTTTGGCAGGAAGTACCCCCTGAGCCACCTTACCAGCCTAATTCAAATTATTTATATGCTTGACTTTTTTCTATTTATAACATACTATCATCTGTAATTATGATCAAATCTGCCCTTTTCTCTCTCAATCCTATGTCTTTGTTTCTTTTTCTTGTCTTGTTGCATTGAACAAGTGTAATAGCTTAAATGAGAATGTTCCCTATTGACTCATGCATTTGAACACTCAGTTCTAATAGTTGACTGTCTTTGCCATATAGTACTTAGCTAATATATTTTCAAATTTTATTGATATCTAGTAAATTAGGAGTATGCAGTAATTTCAATGCAAGTTTCAGACTAGTTAGATACTAGTGTCTTCTATTTCATAATTTTCTTCTTCTTTTTTTTTTTTTTTTTTTTTTTAGTTTTTTGAGACAGGGTTTCTCTGTATAGCCTTGGCTGTCCTGGAACTCACTCTGTAGACCAGGCTGGCCTCGAACTCAGAAATCCACCTGCCTCTGCCTCCCAAGTGCTGGGATTAAAGGTGTGCGCCACCACTGCCCGGCCATAATTTCTTCTATCAAGTCAATATTTCCATTTTCTTTATAATTTTTTTAGTTTTCTATTAGCATATATGAATTACATATACAATAGGTTTCATACATTATTTTATACATATATAATATATTTGAACACAATTATTCCCCATTACCCTCTCTTGTTCCCTTCCCATTCTCTACAACCCCCTTTCTAGTTTCATGACTGGTTTTTGTTTGTTTTCATAAACAGGTGTCTTCATTAGAGTAATTTATATGAGTCTAGGTAGTGGGTTAGTTACCCGAACATAGGTAAATTATCAGGGGCTACACACTGGAATGTTTGTTTCCTTCCTGGCAACTATTAACTTCCTAAAGATCCTCATCAAGCAAAGGCAGGGCCTTCTGGGACCATTTCTCTCATCTTGATGGAATGTTGACTGGTCAGTATTGTTCAGATCGTGTGCAGGTAGTCACAGCTGCACAGTGGCTACATCACAACCAGCAAACAGCATCCCATAACAATCTACCTCTTCTTCCAACTCTTATATTCTTTCGGCCCCTCTTCCATGATGTTCTCTTAGCCTTGAAGAGAATGATATGGCAGTCTCATTTAGGGCTAAGCGTTCAACAACTACTTATTCTCAGCATTTTGGTCAGCTATAAGATTTCAAAGTCATCACCGCCCACTTGTAAAAAGCAGGGTCTTTAAGCAAAGTTGATCGCAACACTAAAATATGGGCATAAACGTAAATATTTAAAGCACAATTTGGCTAGTACGTTATGTCCATTTAGCAAAGCAACAACATGAGTTTTCCCATTACAGCTTACAATTTCCCCACTCACAGCTTTTGACCAGGCTTATAAGAATCTGACATGAAGACGGGCAGTGGTGGTGCACACCTTTAATCCCAGCACTTGGGAGGCAGAGACAGGCGGATTTCTGAGTTCGAGGCCAGCCTGGTCTACCGAGTGAGTTCCAGGACAGCCAGGGCTACACAGAGAAACTCTGTCTGGAAAAAAAAAAAAAAGAATCTGACATGAATTCTTTTCTGTTGGTTGGGCCTCAAGTCCAGTGAGCATGTGGCTAGTCGAGTTCATAACAGGCATGCCACTATTGCACTTGCAGACTGCGTAGCTTCTTTAATCAGTTAATCAATTTATATTTTTTGAGACAGGATATTATTCTATATGGCTGAGGCTGGCCTCAGACTTTCCGTAATCCTCCTGCCTCAGGCTTTTGAGTTTTAGAATTATTGGTCTGAGCCATTGCAGCCTGCTGAGTATCTTAAGCATACTTAGGTTAAGTTGTTTTCAGATTAATTTCTTTGTTGTTGTTTTTGTCTTCCTTAAATTTTAGGTTTCAAGCTCATCATATGTGAGCCTATACTCTTCCCTCAATATTGCTAGTCTAAAGATATTTTGCTCACCAATCTTCAACCCAGACCTGTAGGGCTTCTTTTTTTGTCTTGTTTTGTTTTCTTTGTTCATTTTTTTTTTTTTTTTTTTTTTTTTGAGACAGGGTTTCTCTGTGTAGCCCTGGCTGTCCTGGAACTCACTCTGTAGACCAGGCTGGCCTGCCTCTGCCTCCCAAGTGCTGAGATCAAAGGCATGAGCCACCACCGCCTGGCTAAGGGGCTTCTAAACCATAATTAGATTTTGTAATTTACAGCTCATGGCAGATAGCCTAGGATAATAAGTGCATTCTTGCTATAAGTAGCTTGATTTAGATACTGACCAAGAGAGTCTATTTGCTTTTGTCTGCCTTCTTTTCTCGGCCCTGTGTAAGCTAGGCAGTGGTCAGTTTATTTTTTTCCTGGTCCCTCTTCCAAAGATATAGAGAGGGATGAGGCCTCTTCTCTGGACCCAGCTTTAAGCTGTGCACCTAGCTCTGACTCCTTGCCTTGCCTGCACTCCTTGAGGTTCTGTTTCAAGCAAGAACTTATTTGCCAGCTGCTTTTGTATGATTATTGGACTCAGAAGGCCAGCTGTTTCCATTCTCTTTGCTACTTGTTTTTCTGTTCCATCTCTGAATGGCAGATGCTTATCCTGTTTTTTAGCACGTGTGTGTGTGTGTGTGTGTGTGTGTGTGTGTGTGTGTGTGTTGTGTATATTTTGTTTCCTCACTTTTATTTTGTCTATCATTGGTACCTTAGAGCAAAGATAGTAACTAGGGCATAAACTTACAGTGCATTCCTGATGGGAGTCTTATGCTAATTCTACTGGGTCTCATATAGAAATCTTTGTCTGTGTGGAAATTTTTAACATTTGTGGAAGGAGCAAGAATGAACTTGCTGTTCATTCAAAGCTTGGGGTTTGCAGGCTATAACATTCTGTCCACACCGTCTCCCTAAGTAGGAGACTCGTTTTGTTTGTTTGTTTCTTTGTTTGTTGGCCTTGCTTCTAATTATGTGCTCTACCAAAGGGAGAGGTAGTGGCAAGCTACCATCCATCATCACAGGGTGACCCATTGCCTAATTGCAGAGATGATAACAACAACAACAATCTTAAAATGTTAAAAAAAAAAGTTTGTGGGTCAATTTACCTTTTGAATTTGTCAAGGTATGAATCTTAAATTATGAGTATGTGGTAATATGGCAATAATGGAGATGAGAGCTAACTCGAAAGACACCATACACACCATATCCACACACACCATATCCACACACACCATATTCACACATACCATATCCACACACACCATATCAACACACACCATATTCACACACACCATATTCAGCAAGTCTTCTTACAATGACAATATGATTAATAAGTTGGAGTGATAAAATTGTTTTTACTTTAAATGTATATGTGTGTGTATATATGTGTGTATACACATATGTATATATCAATAATATCACTTTAAATGAATATATAACACTTCATCAGAGAAATTACTGTGTTCTTTGAGCCTTTGACCTTAAGAAGTTCAGGCTACTGACTGCTCAGGTACTTTAGTAAACAATATGCAGCAAAAATCATGAATGAGTGAAGGAAGGAGACAGAATGAAAATGGTCATTACCTATCTGTTTGCACGCTTTTCACTTTCTGATTACCTCCTTTGTAACTGGGGGGCTCACCTCAAAGCCCCCAGTTTTGGAACTCTGGAAAGCATGAGGGTTTAGTCTTCGCCTCAAACAATTTTTTTTAAGATTTATTTATTTTATTTATATGAATACATTGTAGCTGTCTTCAGATACACCAGAAGACGGCATTGGATCCCATTACAGATGGTTGTGAGCCACCATGTAGTTGCTGGGAATTGAACTCAGGACCTCTGGAAGAGCGGTCAGTGCCCTTAACCACTGAGCCATCTCTCCAGCCCAATTTTTTTTCTTGAAAAGCTGTGCAAAGCTGTAAGTATACCCCCACTTTCTGCTCAAAGTACAACAACCCCAACCACTAACTGTTCTTTCTATCCCAGCCCAAGTCTCTGTTAGTCTTTCTGTGACCATTATAGTCCCCAAACTAAACATATATCTGACCAGATGATGAAACTGAATCTTGAAAATTAAGGCCATCCTGTAAAACACATGATGTTATTCAGTAGACTTATGCCATCTTATCCATTAGTGATGGAGAGACAGCTGTGTCTAACCTTAGACAAGGGGCTTTCCTCCTAAGCAGGAAAATGGGGTCTCAGAGGAACCAGTCTCACCAATAGCCCTGGTAGTGAAGCTGGGATGTTCTCATACTGACGTTCTCAGAACTTGGCTTCCTTTTTCCATCCTCTCTTTCATCATGACCCGCTTCCTTGACTCCTGGTCTTCTCTCACAGGACTGAGTTTCCTACTGACAGAGAATCCTATTAATTATTTGTTTGTTCAGTCTCCCAGTCCTGTACCCATCTCTCCTCATTCATCTTTTCTTTATATTTTCTTGTACATTGGCAACTCTTCAATATAACAGCCCTTGGAAATCTATGCCACCTTATTTGCAGTTTCCTCTCCTTTCTTCTTTCCTTTCCACATATTTCGGCATAACAGTCTTCCCACTCTAATATTCACCAAAGTTGTGAACAAGAAGTTGTGGGGAGCCAACAAAAGGCAGCTATCATCCTTGCAGCCATCTTGAGCCATATACCCTGACAAGACACTTGATTACAATAGCCTACAAAAGCTGAACACACTCTGATAACATTTTGTTTTAGATACCCAGGATTTTCCCTTGAGTGTGTGAGACTTAAGGGCGTGACTTAGAGGCGTGGCTTAGAAGTGAGACATATAAAAAGTGAGAGGCAGACAGAAGAAATTATTAGTTATTAGGCACTTGACACTTGGAAGAAGAACTTGGAGTTAGGATTAGACACTCGAGCCTTGGAAAGAGAACTAGGAATTAGACACTTGGAGTAGGCACTTGAGATTCAAGACAGGCAACTCGGATTAGACACTTGCACTTATTAGGCACTTAGCACTTGGAAGAGAACTTGGAACTGGGAAAGAGACTAGCAACTGGAACTAGGATTAGGTGCTAGGAACTAGGGACTTGGAACTAGGGACTTGGAGAGAAGAAGAGAGACTGAAGAATAAATGGGATTGAATCACACTCCGTCTGGTCTCCATTCTTCCAGTCTGTCCTCACCCTCTCTCTTGCTGAACCCCGACTGAAGCAGCTTGGGGCAGTACGGGATCTAACAACTTAGCCCCCAAGGCTTTTGGCAGTGCAGGTTCCAATATTGATAGAGTGGTCCCAGACATCTTGGCCCCCAAACATGGGGCAGAGTGACTCGGGCTGCAACAAGAAGTAACATGTCTTCACTGAACTTCCAAGCCCCTCCCCACCCAAAAATCACCATTTGGGTCTGGAGAGATGACTCAGCAGTTGGGACCACTGGCTGTTCTTTCAGAGGATCAGGGTTCAATTCCCAACACCCATACAGCAGCTAACAACTGCTTCTAACTTCAGTCCCGGGGGATCAGACCTCTTCTTCTAGCCTCCGCAAGCTTTCATATGCACATGGTACAGGACATATATGCAGGCAAACCACTCATACACATAAACCAAAAATAAATAAAAATCTAAAAAAGCGAACAGCAAACAAACAAAACCCACCACCAATTTCAACAAGCATCTAACTGATGGAAATGTTATTTGGTACAATATAAACTGTGAACCATGTTTTGTTCGATACCAAACATTTTATGTCATGAACGTCTATGCCAAAACAAAGGCATACCAAACCATCATCTATGGGTTTTATGTCATTATTGAGGCAAGCACAAAATGGCTCAAGGCATCTTTCATCAGCCTGTGAAGTAGCTGAGACTACACACACACACACTCATGCCTAGCCTAGTGGCTCATTTATTTTCCACAAAACATGCTCTGACTCTCTCCAAATATTACTATTTCTTTGTGTCCCTTCTCCTATCCTCCTCCCTTCTCCCTCTACCTCCTCTGTTCTTTTTTGATTCTCTAAATGTGACCTATAATCTCTGAGTAATAAGATTATGGCTTGTTTATCTGCCTGTTTTGTGGCAGTAGGGACTGGACCTTGTCTATGCTAAGCAAGAGCTCTGTAACTAGTTACAGCCATAACCCTTTGCATTTCAAAGCCTCACATGTTTAGCTTTTATGTTGACCTAGAGGTATTTTTCTCTGCTCTGATTCTATTTTTAGTTCAGTGTGAATGTAAAAGTCACCAAGAGGTTAAAAAAAAATGAAAAAGGGGGAAAGAACAAAATTTTAATGTAACAGTTTATTTGAAAAAAAAAAAAAAAAGCCAGACTGCATTTAACTTTCAAGTTGCTATTTGTTATTTAAATTTGTTTTTAAAGCCTGACCTGCCCAGCACTTGGAAGGCAGAGGCTGGCAGATATATGTGATTTTTGTGGGCAGTCCAGTCTATATATCAAGTTGTAGAATAGCTGGGGCTACACATTAAGATCTCATCTACAAACAAAAAGACAAATTTAAAAAATTAAATTTGTTTTTACCATTTAATTCACATATTTTGTTTATGTAAAAAAAATTCTCAACTGAGGAAACTCGAAAGGCCAAGAAGCACCTAAAGAAATGTCCAACATCCTTGGCCAGCAGGAAAATGCAAATTAAAACAACCCTGAGATTTCACCTCACACCAGTCAGAATGACTAAGATCACAAACTCAGGTGACAGCAGATGCTGGCAAGGATGTGGAGAAAGAGGAACACTCCTCCATTGTTGGTGGGATTGCAAGCTGGTACAACCACTCTGGAAATCAGTCTGGAGGTTCCTCAGAAAATTGGACATAGTACTTCCGGAGGACCCAGCTATACCTCTCCTGGGTGTATACCTAGAAGATGCTCCAATGTGTATCAAGGACATATGCTCCACTATGTTCATAGCAGCCTTATTTATAATAGCCAGAAGCTGGAAACAACCCAGATGTCCCTCAACAGAGGAATGGATACAGAAAATGTGGTACATTTACACAATGGAGTACTACTCAGCTATTAAAAACAATGACTTCATGAAATTTGCAGACAAATGAATGGAACTTGAAAATATCATCCTGAGTGAGGTAACTCAGTCACAAAAGAACACACATGGTATGTACTCACTGGTAAGTGAATATTAGCCCAAAAGCTCAGAATACCCAAGATACAATTCACAGAAGCCCAAGAAGAAGGAAGACCAAAGTGTGGATGCTTCAGTGCTTCTTATAAGGGGGAACAAACTACTCACTAGAGGAAATATGGAGACAAAGCGTGGAGCAGAGACTGAAGGAAAGGCCATCCAGAGACTGCCCCACCTAGGATCCATCCCATATACAAGTCACCAAACCCTGACGCTATTGTGGATGCTGGGAAGTGCTTGCTGACGGGAGCCTGATATGGCTGTCTCCTGAGAGGCTCTGTTACAGCTTGAAAAATAGAGAGGCGGATGCTCATAGCCAACCATTGGACTTAGCATGGGGTCCCCAATGGAGAAGTTGGAGAAGGGATTGAAGGAGCTGAGGGGATTTGCAGCCCCGTGGGGGGAGCAACAATGTCACCCGGCCAGACCCCGCCCCCCTCGCCTCCCTAGCCCCCCACCCCCGGCTCCCAGGGACTGGATCACCAATCAAAGAGTACACATGGAGGGGGCCCATGGCTCTGGGTGCATATGTGGCAGAGGACGACCTTGTTGGACATCAGTGGGAGGAGCAGTCCTTGGGCCTGAGGGTGTTCTATGCCCCAGTATAGGGGAATGCCAGGGCGGGAAGACTGGACTGGGTGAGTGGGTGGGTGGGCAGGGGAGCACCCTCATAGAGGCAGGGGGAGGGGGGATGAGAAAGAGGTTTCCAAAGGGGAGACCTGGAAAGAGGAAAACAATTGAAATGTAAATAAAGAAAATATCCAATAAAAAATTAAATTTGTTTTTATTGTTTAATTTACATATTTTGTTTATGCAAAAAAATTACTGGCTATCTTTAAAATGTGTGATTATGTTAATTTCCTTTAGATTCAGCTGATGATTTTTAAGATACAAATTAAAACCATTCAGTAAAGATGGGGGTATTCTGTTCAGAGAATCCTATAAAGCACTGGGGAATCTAACGATGAAATAGCTCAGATCTGCCTCGAGCTCATAACCTATTGTACTCTAATTTTTAAGACAACTCATGAAGCAAGGAGAAAATGCTCAAGACACAGGCGAGAGGCGGGGTGGGGGTGGGGGGCAGGGGGAGGGCTTTCCCTGCAGCTGGGAGGATTTCAGATGGATATGGGAATTTGATGGGAAAGATGGTCCAAGCCATTGCTTAGTCCGTCCTGCAGCAAAAAACAAAGGAATTTGTGTTTGATTCCTTTAAGATCTGCAAAGTAACTAGCTTGCTAAGCTCCCTGAAGTAATTTAAGGTTCTCAGTTAGTGGCTAATAATTAGTATCTTTCTACTAGAGAACTCCACTCGATCCACCCACAGAGACCTCAAACTCAACTTATTCAAACGGCAATTCTCCATGCTTGCCTTAAAACCTCTCTCGCTACATTTTATGAGGCGTTTTCCAGTCTGACTTGGAATTCCCAATCCTCCTGTCTCAGCTTCCTGAGTATTGGGATCACAGCACAAATGAACACGCTTCCCTTCTGTCTTTTTCCTGAGACTGAAGACCTGAATCATTTGTCATTGCCCTTAAGTAAAGGTCATGGGTATTCAAAGACCTATCTTGAACTGAGGTCAGTTTTTCCCTCTGTCCTTTATTCCTTACTGTATTCGAGATCAATCTAGAGTGCATATGTGTGTGTGGCAGGCAAGCAAACTTAAAGGTTAGTCCTTTAAGGTCTAACCTGTGCCTGCCTTCTCAGCCTCCCCAGCTCCATTGCTATCTCTCCACGTATGTTTTCTTCAATTTTTACACCAAAATAAGCTGTTGCCTAGGGAACTTTGTACTGGGTGCTTCCATTTGCTGGAATGTCAACCCTCCACCCCATCTTTCCCTTCTACCTTGGCTTAATGCTACCCAACTGCTCTCCCAGTCTCTCCCTGTTGTTTTAACAAGGTGTTATGTTTTCTTTAAGCACCCTTCCACTCTCCTGCCACAGTACTAACCATGCCATATTGCTCTTGGTTAGTTTTCTCCCTTTTCAGGCTATAGGTCTGAGAAAACTGGGGTCGTTCCTGTGCTATTTTCCAGTCTATCCTTAGGAACTGAAACTAGCATGTCTGACTCGAGCCAGACACACACTGGCAAATAGCAGGGATTTTAAAAAGAGTCTCTTCTTTTACAAGGAGTTACAGAATGCTAGCTCTGGGCTCTGTGGTTTAATTCAAAGAAACAGGGTGTCAAGAAGCACCTTTTAGTTAACCGGTAGCTGTATCTGAACTTTGCATATCTATCTCAAAGTGAATTGTTCTTGGTTCTTTAAAGGCTGAAGGTGCAGCACTCAGAGTTTCCTTATGAGCTTTCTCTACTTCCCCTCCTGGTCACCTCCCCACTCCTTCTATGAGGTGACTGTGCACTGGTCCCTGCAATAGCTAAGCCACTTTCCCAAGATTGTGAAATTCCTCTGCATCTTCCCTTGCCCTGCTGTTGCTGGGTAACTTGAAGCCAATCAAGGACTGTCTCCTTCCAGAAGCTATGATGGGATTCACATCTGCTGAGTCTCACAGACTCCAAGTGCTAGTGAGTGTCTGACCCAAAATGTTCTTTATCCCAACATGCTAGAGAATGAGGGACTCTAACAGATACATATGATGGATGTAAATACCACCAGCTATAGAAGAGCAAGGTGATGCTATATGGATTTCTTTAGAACCAGTAGACTCCCAGCTAGGTCTCTTTCAAAAGGAGTGAGACTGGAAAATGACTCATGAAAACCTTATAACCCAGCTCTCTAAGCTGAAGACCTAAGAGCCAGCTTGTTGATGTCTCTGCCGCTGCTTTCAGAACTATTACCCACAGTGTGGGGGAAAAAAAAAATCTTAGAAACTTGTCTATCAGCACCAAAATCCATTTATGGTTTCCCAGGCAACTCTCTACATTGCTAAGACATTCAAGTTGTTATAAACTTTGAGGATAGCAATTGGCATACGGCGGCTCTGGCATTTTCCTCTTGGCTGTCTGCTTCATTCATGTCCCTCCATGTTCCAGTCTGTGAGACCAGCCACATAATTTTGCAGGGTGAGTGCAAAATAAAAGTGTGAGACTTTGCTTTTAAATTGAAATTTCAAGGCAGTGACAAGGGAGCATAAAACCAAGCGCAGGGCTCTTTTAAGGGTGGAGCCCTGGGTGAGAACATAAGCAGCATGGCCATGGCAGTGGTCGTGTTCTCAACATTTGGGGAAGCTAGGGCTGGCAAATACCTTTATATGTTCCTTTGCTCTTTGCTTCTGTTTCTGCTCATTGGGTAGGAGATACTGACAGAGCTGACTAGAGGGCAGAAAGGAAGAAACAGGCATTTTATTCCTCTGCCACTGCAGCTGTCGCTGAAGCTTCCCACAATGGCAGAGCATCCTTTCACAGATACCACAGCTGCAGCAGCTGGCGACTCTGGGTCCAACATCCTGCAGGGATTTTAAGCAGACTTCTGTAGCTTTTACAAGGGAGACACAGTCTCAGAGCTCGTTAGCTGGTTTTGTCCTTGTGAAAACATAATACAATGTTCTTATACAAACATAGACAGTATAGCATTCTCCATACCTAGACCATGTGGGACACACGTGTGGCATAGCCTATTGTTCCTAAGGGTACAGTAGACAAAAGCCTAGATTAAATCAAGCAAGAGAGAAGGTGACAGAGTCAAGGGACAGTAAACCCGAGATGTATGAAGCTGTTGCTGCATGAAACTGGTTTACAGTAAATATTTTTGGATTGGGTTAAGACAGTTCCCCTATGTATCCCTGTGTTGTAGAACACTGTATTATGAGCACAATAGTGTGATTACTGATGTCTGACTACTCCCCAGGAGCTGTTCAACAAGGACAGGATGTTCATATTCCCTCATAGAAGGAGAGATTAGAGGGCTGGAGAGATGGCTCAGCAGTTAAGAGCACTGCCTACTCTTCCAGAGGTCCTGAGTTCAATTCCCAGCAACCACATGGTGGCTTCCAATCATCTGTAATGAGATCTGATGCCCTCATCTGGTGTGTCTGAAGACAGCTACAGTGAACTCATATACATAAAATAAATAAAGAAATTTGGAAGGATTAGAGATGGCCATTACCCTCACCTGAGATTCTATCCACTCCCTCCTGAACCGCCCTCTCAGATGAAAAGGATTCTTCCTCTGTGCTAGAAGATGCAGAGCGTGGAGGGTTAACTGAAGGAGGATCACCAGAAAGTCATCATCCATGCTTGAGTAGGACTTTCACTGATTGGCTGCTGAGGTCACCCATGTTTCTGTAAGTAAGTCCAATAAATGTAATGGTTTGCCAAGCAGGACTTGACTGGAATCATTTCTTTGAACCATCATTGGTGCCTGATCTGGGATGAGAAGACCTTTGATCCAAGTAGACTATATCCAAGGCTGATATGAAACTCATGATGTTCCTGCTACCTCTACAGTGCTCAGATTATAAATATTTACTACCATGGACTACTAACAATTAAAATTTTTTATGTATATGAATATTTTGCCTGTATGTATGTCTGTGCAGTTTGTGTATGCCTGGGGCCCACAGAGGCCATAAGACATCATTAGAGCCCCTAGAATTGGAGTTACTGATAATTGCAGCTTCCGTGTGGTACTGGCAACCAACCCTAGGCCCTCTTTAAGTGTCAAATGCTCTTAACTGCTGGGCTATTTTTCTAGCTTCAACAGTAAAAATGCTTTATGAGAGAAGCCTACCCTCGGGCTGGAGAGATGGCTCAGCAGTTAAGAGCACTGTTCTTTCAGAGGTCCTGAATTCCATTCCCAGCAACCACATGGTGGCTCACAACCATCTGTAAAGTACTCACATACATAAAATAAATATCTTAAAAATTATTTAAGAAAAGAAATGCCCACTCTCTAGTAATGACTAGACTACTGTATAACAAACACAAAGACCACCAGTGTCTTTATTTATCACCACGATCAAGTGGTACATGGTATTCTTGTATAGCACTGGTCACACAGTATGTGTGCTTACACAAGAATCATCACAGGGAGAAATTCATTGTCCTGTACTCATGTTCTTATGCTTAGATAGGCACCAAGCATAAGGTGGTTTCATCTTTTTATAATCTTTGGGACCCTGGCATATGTACAGTCCAGTGTTGATCATAAGATCCTTATTCAGGTGCCACCATGAAGTGTACATTGCCATTGGTCCCAGCAGCAGGCCCTGTCTTCATCAGGGACAACAAAGAGTGCTGTTGGGCTCCAGTAAAACTATCTTCTCCTTAGTCCTAGTTGTAAGGTTAATAACAGTTTCCTGAAGTCATTGCCCTCTGCTTAGTTATCTTCTCATTTTGCTCCTTCAGCTTTTCCAACAATAGCAATTATTCCTTAAATTAAGTCCCCTGATTAAAGCAATCAGTACCATTTCTATTTTCCTGACAAGGCATCGGCTGACAAAATGTCTGGGTCCTTAACATTATGTTTCCCCACTGACCCAGGTACTAAATTTACAAGGATGCATCCTCTGGATGTGACTGTGCGGTGGGAAGAGATAGAACTAAACAAGATACTGCATCTAGTCTCGCATACCTTGCTGGAATAGCAGAGCCTGGAAGCAGCCTGATTCCTAAGACCCAACGATGCACTTGCTGTGAGATAGGGAAGACAAATTTCAATGGGACAAAGTGTAACACAAAGCCCAGAAATGGGAACCTAGTGTATAATTAGAGTGGTCTTTCAAGTCAATATGTGGCAAGGACAGGAGAAGAAAATTACAGACCAATATCTCTCATGGACAAAACATAAAATTCATTAACAAAGAATTGGCAAATAGAATCGACAAAACCATTAAAAAGATAATGAATCATGTGACCTGTGGGAAATGAATGAAGTCCCGAGTAGATGTGTGTTGTTAACATGAGCACAGCCATGTCAAGGAGCAGAGCCTCAGACCCACAAGAACAACAAAGCCTTCCACAGGTCAGGCTCAGAGGAATAGCAAAGCCTTCTTCTAGTCTCAGAATAGACATTTATGGACTATTAACCTTTAGCTATAACCAGTGAATGCAGAAACCATTAGCCACAGTTTTCTCCTTCTGAATGATGGCAACCTGGTACTGCTGCCTTACAGAGCCCTCCTACTGAGAAAAGCTAACCTGTCTCCTTCCTGTTCACACTCACAGCCCATTTAGTCCCACTTTTTTTTTTAAAAAAAATATTTGTCTATTTTGTTCTCTGTTGTCCCTGTTAGGTCAAGCCTTCAACCTCGAAGGTCTTGGCAATGGCAGCTGGGCTTTCTTCCCAAAACAAATTAATAGTTAAAAGGAAATAAACAGCCGAGCGGTGGTGGTGCACACCTTTAATTCCAGCACTTGGGAGGCAGAGGCAGGCAGATTTCTGAGTTCGAGGCCAACCCAGTCTACAGAATGAGTTCCAGGACAGCCAGGGCTACACAGAGAAACCCCATCTTGAAAAACAAAACAAAACAAAACAAAAAACCAAAAAAACAAAAAAAAAAAAAAAAAGGAAAACAAAAACCACTGAGTGCGGCATTATATGCCTATAATTCCAACACTCAGGAGGCCAAGGTAAGAGGATGTTGAGCTGAAGCACAATGTGGCCAAATAATGAGTTCCTGGCCAACCTGAGCCATACTGCAAGACCTTGTCTCGAGAAGAACAGAGAAATAAATAAATAAAAATTGCATTAACAGGACAAAGGTCAAGCGAGATGATTTCTACAGATAAGGGAAAATCACTTGTCAAAACTGATGACAAACGCTCTCAACAAGCTAATAAGAGGAGAGAACATTCTCAATATGATTGATAAAGGGCATCTGCAAAAAAAAAAAAAAACCCACAGCTAAGCTAATAATTACTATTTATATTTTCCTAGGCAACACATCTTCTGAAGAATGGTTCAGGTTGGAAAAGACAAAAAACAAAAACAAAAACAAAAAACCATTGTGCATAACATTCTGAAAAAACGTAGCCAGGGTCAGGGAGACAGCTCAGCCAGTAAAAGTGCTTGCTACCATGCCTGAGGTCCTGAGACTGATCGCCGTCAGTGGAAAGAGAGAACAGACTCCTGCAAGTTGTTCTTTGACCTTCACATGTACACAAGAGCAAACACATATATACAATAAATAGATGATAGATAGATAGATAGATAGATAGATAGATAGATAGATAGATAGATAGAAAAACAAATAAGGAAACCCCTCACAGGCAGTCAGTCAGTGTTCACAGGTTAGGTAGAAAACAAGGCACAATGCCCACTACCTCTCTACCAGTCAACATTTTACTGCAGTTGTAGCAAAGGAAGAAAAATAAAAAGGACAAAGGTCAGAAGAGCTGTACTTACAGAGCTGATGTGATCATATACAAGAAAAGTAAAATCAAACACGGGAACAATCGGAGATCAACCGGAGAACAGTAAGGTACACACCTCATACATTACACCAGAAAATGTTTTTAAACTAAAGGAAGTTAAAGGGACTAAGGAGCATCATGCAACAGCTGCCACCCAAAGATGGAAGGCCCTCTCATTATAAAATAACATCTACAAGTATAATAGGCTAGTGAATAAAAATATTGTGCACTGGCTGGTTTTGTGTGTCAGCTTGACTCAACCTGGAGTTATCACAGAGAAAGGAGCCTCCTTGAGAAAATGTCTCAGTGAGATCCAGCTGTAAGGCATTTTCTCAATTAGTGATCAAGAGGGGAGGGTCCAGCCTGTGGTGGGTGGTGCCATCCCTGGGCTGGTAGTGCTGGGTTGTATAAGAAAGCAAGCTGAGCAAGCCAGGGAAAACAACCTAGTAAGCGGGACCCCTCCATGGTCTCTGCATCGGTGCTTGCCTCCTAGTTCCTGCCCTGTGTGAGTTCCTGTCCTGACTTCCTTTGGTGATGAACAGCAATGTGGAATGTAAGCTGAATAAACCCTTTCCTCTCAATTTACTTCTGGGTCACGATGTTTTCTGCAGGAATAGAAACCCTAACTAAGACATACTGTAACAAGAATTTCTGTAAAAATTTGTTGACTTTTGTTTATTTTATATGTATGGATATTTTGCCTGCATGTATGTCTGTATACCACATGCATGCCTGTTGCCTAGAGAGATCAGAACAGTGTCAGATCCCACAGCACTGGAGTTACAGATGATTGTGAGCTACAATGTGGATGCTAGAATCCAAACCTGGGTCCTCTACGAGAACAAGTGCTTTTAACCGCTGGGCTACCTCTTCTGACTCTGGAACAAAGATTTTTTTTTTTTTTTTTTTTAAAACTCCTAGATGGCTAGAATACAAAAATAACAAGTTAAAGGGCAAATAAGTTGAAAAAATATTTGTGATTCCTGTCACAGACAAAGGACTATTATGCTGATATAGAAGGACTCTGGAGAGGAAACGTCTATACAATCTGAGGAAAATGGGAAAGAAATGGATTAAAGAGGAAACAAGAAGAACTCTCAAACACAGTCCTCAACCTCCCCATAGGGAAAAGATGCCAAATAAAAGCACCTCAAAAACATCATTTTTTATCAATCGAACTAACAAAAGTCAAACACAGTTTTAAAACACTCACTGAAGAGGAAACAGGCTTAGCAGGAGATAGGATGGTAGACAACTAGTCAACGTGATCAAGCATGTTATGTGTCTGTGTGGAAACATCACAATTAAACCCATGGGTTTGAACAATTCATTACATACAAGAAAAGAAAACAGCATCTCAAAGTGCAAAAACAACATCAACTGATACAAACCCTAAGGAAGGCAACATTTACTAAGATTACAAATGTGGTCTGGGCAAGGTGGTGTACCAGCAATCTGAGCACTCTGGAAGCTGAGGCTGGAGGATTGCTAGTTTGAAGCCAACTTGGCTTTCATTCAGTTTGTCTCAAAACAATACCAATGTATGTTCCCTTTAACTCAGCAGCTGGGTTTCTAGAATTTTTATCCTACAGTTATATTGCCTCAGTGTGTTAGATTGTTTGTTATCATGGTCTTTGAAATTCCAAGATGCTCAATATGGCCTCAATGCTACACAAGAGAGAATATGTTAAATAAGATAATGTACATTTCTATTGAGATTCTATGGCAGCCCTTAAACCTGGGCAAACTATATATCAAAGATCAGTATATTATAGTTGAACTTCATATAGTAGTCTTCAAGATTTATTATCACTAGAGACCTTTATAATACCTTTATAATAGTGGCTATGTGTATACAATTGGGAGGGTGTGTATATTGGGTGTGTATATTGGCTTAGATATCCGCCGAATATCTTGAGCAGGATTAAAGGTGAACACAAGAAGGGAGAAGGGCTTTAAGGAAGGAATAGGGACAGAAGTTAAATGAGACACGGGGAAGGGAAAGGACTCCTGGAAAGAAGGGCACACGAGTGAGTGTGCAGGGGTGTGTGGAAGAAGTGTGTGAGGGGAGGGGGGACAAGCACAAAACTTATGAAGATGACATTATGACCTCATGACTCTGGATGTTAATCAAGAACAAGCAAGCTTCCTTTTGCAGTCTCCTAGTTTGTTTTCTACTGTTGCTGTGGCAAATACAACTAACGTAGAGAGGAGAGGGTTTATTTGACTTGCATGCCCAATAGTGAGGGAGGTTAGGCAGGAACTCAAGCAGAACAGAAGCAGGAACCATGGAGGAATGATACTGACTTGCTTTCCCTGGTCTGCTCAGCTTGCTTTCTTATACAACCCAAGACTGCCTGCCCAGTGGTGGCACCACATATAATGGCATGGATCCTTCTACACGTGTGCCCATAAACACACAAACACACACACACACACACACACACACACACACACACACACACACACTCGTGCCTATGAATGCATATACACAGTACACAAAATAAATTAATTTTAAGATTAATTTAAGTTTCCTTTCTCAGGGAGACAGTTGCTACAGCTAAACAACCCTCATGTTTAGTGACAGTCATCTGTATTCATGGGATCCAACTGTGGGTCAAGAAGAAGGTGTGTGATGGGGATCTGTGTGTACTGAACATACACACACTTTCTGAGTTATCAATTCCTTAAACAATACAGTTTAATAACCATTTGCAGAGATTTATGCAGTATTTGGTATCTTAAGTAGTCTATAGATGATTTAAAATGATGTACAAAGGTCATATGTCAATAGTATGCCACTTCATGCATGAAACATGAGCATCTAGATGCTGGTATTAGCAGAGTGTTCTGGAACCAGTTCCCTATGCGTATCATAGTGTCAACTCACTGTTTCCATAGACAGAACCTGCCAGATCCTGAGCACAGGTCACATGCCAGTCAGGTAGTGCTGCAAACTCTTGTCTGTAACTGCCCCGAGCTGTAAAAGACCTTTCTGCCCCACGCTTGGCACCAAAATGTAAAAGCCCCCTTACTGGAGCCCCACGTCAGGCACCAAACTGTAGAAGCCCTGAGTTAACTGTAACGAACCACTCTTGCCCACATTTGGGGGCCAAACTATAGCGGCCCGCTCTGTTCCGCAGGTCCAGGTTTAGCAAGAGAGAGAGTGGGGGGAAGAAGGGGAAGAGACACGAAGAATAGAAACAAGCCAGAGGATCTGTAGTAAAGTCTTCTTTACTGTCTCCACCATACACACACCACTACACTTACTACTACTACACCACACACTCACACACACACAAACATACATATACACACTACAACAAGGAAATCCTAGGTATTTATAGGCTTTTGCCACGTGCCTTGTAGGCGCGTGGATATGACATAAGCCTTACAGGCATGGACAGCACGTGCGCCTTACAGGCATATATGGTGTAGATAGCACGTGGACAACACGTGCACCGCATGCCTTGTAGGCGTGGATACCACGTGCTCCTTGCAGCTGGGGGCACTTAACAGCAAAACAAGCTATGTGGGATATCAGAGTGTGCTTCAGCTGTTGTAGGCCGTTGAAAACCAAGTCTCATGTCAGGGTATATGGCTCAAGATGGCTGCAAAGCTGATAGCTGCTTTCTAGCCGCTTTTTGCTTAAAGTCGGCTCCCAACACTTGTCCCCATCATAGTGCCTCTGAAACACACACACACACACACACACACACACACACACACACACACACACCTTACATCAACTACCTCCTCCTGTTTAATAGAGAAAACAAATACCACCAGCAGTGAATTCGGAGCCTTTTTAATCTTCTCCATCTCCAGACTTCTCCCATTTCTAGACAGGCTCAGTTTCCTCCTGCTTCAGGAGACTGTGTGGCCTTCCTTTGCCTTCTCAAGCATTTGAAGTCCCTTCTGTACTTTAATCAATAATCTCTTTTATGTCTATATCTTCAATTTCTTCCATTGCCTTTCTTTTGTCTTATTTGATACCAGCCCCCAGAGTCAGGTACCTCAGCCTTGTTACGTTCCTCCCAGTACTCTCATCTTTCCTGAGCCCCTTACTGATGCTTCCTGACCATCTTCCCAGCATGTTCTCACCCCTGCCCTGACCCCTGTTCAGGCTCTCATATCTTTAATCAAGATTTCTTGTAATTTGCTTCTGGCTTGCTAGCTCTGTCTACCTCAGTTTATCTTCCATCTTACTCCAAAGCAATTTCTCCCATGAGGCATGCTATGGACCACATGCCCTCAAAATTCACACATTGTATGTAAGCGATGATATTAAGATAAGAGACTTTTGGAAAGTCACAGTCAGAAGGCTGGGCCCTTAGGGACTGGATTAGGGTGCTTACAAAAGGACTTGAGGGAGGGAGTAGATCTGCATTATTTCTCTCTTCTATTCCTTCATCTATGTGAGAACACAACATCCAGGGTACCAGCTTGGAAACAGAGATGCAGATCCACCTGCACCTTGGTCATCTTACTTCCCAGACTTTCTTTGATAAAGACTCAATCTATGACACTTCCATGGCAGCACCTGGACCAATACAAGGCCCTTCTTGGCAGAGTCCTAGTCTCTACCATGCTTAGAAGGTAAACCCAGTGACTATTGCATACATTAAATGTATGTGGCACTGTCTGCTTCCCTTCTTGTGCGTTTGGCCACTCACAAGACATCTTTTTCTAGTCTTCCCACTGCCCTTCACAGTACAGCACTACTGTAATCTCCAGGATAAAGCTTCCTGAGAAGAGCTGTCTTGTGATGGTCTGAACTTCATCTTCTCTTGTCAACCCATACACAGAAATCCAGCTGACAGGAAGGTTTGTTTGTTTGTTTGTTTGTTTGAGTCCTGTAAGATGCCATCGTTGCTTCTGATGGGAAATCCGAGCTACTCAGATTCTATTCCTGTGGCTACCAGATGACTGACTACAATTCTGACAGCTTGAAAATTCTCACTTTATCGTCGCACTTCCAGAGTTTGCCTGTGATATGCCTGCTTATTATTTTCTCTGTATTAATCCTGCTTAACTTTTACTGAGATTTTCTTTTTTGCATCTGTCAATGTATGTTTTACTATAATGTTCCCCCTTATCTCCAGGGGGTGTATTCCAAGACTCCCAGGAGATGCTTGAAACCACGGATAGCACCAAGCCAAACATAGAATGTAGCTATATTTTGTTGTTTATACAGATAGATTATGTTTTGTGTGTTTATATCTATCTGTGATAAGGATTGAGTCATTAAGAGATCAGCAGCAATAACTAAAGGCTAGAAATGGAGCCGAGAAGCAAAATGATTACTTAATAATAACTAATTAAATAATTGAATATTCGTGGGCTGTAGATGCAGCTTCGTGATAGAGATCTTGCTAGCTAATTATGGCTTTGGTCCTCTGGACCTCAGAAAATTATAACAATGTGCTGTAATAACAACTATACGAGCTAAACATGGTGGTTTTTTTAAATCCCAACACTCAGGAGGCAGAGGCAGGTGGATCTCTATGAGTTCAAGGCTAGCCTCATCTACAAAGTGAGTTCAGGACAGCCAGGGAGATTAACAGAAAAGCACTGTCTCACAAAACAAAAAATAAATAAATAAATAAATAAATAAATAAATAAATAAATAAATAAATAAATAAAAATAAAAATAGAAGAATTATGATTTATATGAGTTCTCAGTCTTTCATTCCCTCTCCTGCCACTCTCAAAATATCTTGTGCTGACCTAGATGTGGTATTGCATACCTGTTATCTAAGTACTTGGAAGGTCAAAGTAGGTGTCCAGCCTAGGGTACATAGCAAGACTCTGTCTCAAATATACAGGGTTGTCAAGATATCTCAGTGGGTAAAGGCACTCGTTGCCAAGTCTAACAACCGTAGGATGCACACTGTTGAAGGAGGGAACTGACTCTGATCTCCACGTAATGCCATAGTATTCATGCCCCACAACAAATAAATAAATGAATATGTGTAATTAAAAATATATAAACAAAATCTTATTGTATTGTGTCAATGTTTCTTACCTGTGGCCGACAGTGGGTAATACAGCTGGGTATGTGTCTTCAAATACACTACTCGGCTTCAGGCACGCCTGCATAATAATGTCTCATTGCACACAGCACATGTGTTAGGTTTTCTGATGCCACCCAGTTCCCAGGGCTGGTTCTTTGTTTTGCTTTTCTTTCAAGATTTTTTTTTTCCTCTCTGCTCCTCTGCATAATTTCAACTGGTCTCTCACCAAGTTTATTGAATCTCTGGTAATCACCATCTGATGTCAAGCCTATACTGTGACTGCTTTATTCCTCTCTCCCTCTCCCTCCTTTGCTCCCATCCTTCCTTTCTATCGTTCCTTCTTTCCATGTGGTTCTGGGAATCGAATCCAGAGCCTATGGCTGCTATGAAAGTTCTCTACCACTGACCTACGTCTCAAGACCCCTCACATATGTTTTCAAATTCTAGAAATTCCATTTAGTTTCACTTCTCTGCTGAGGTTTCTTTTTTCTTTTTCTTTTCTTTCTATTTTTTTTTTTTTGAGAGAAGAGACACTTTTCCTTTTTTTTTTTTTTTATTTATTTTATGTACATTGTAGTTGTCTTCAGACACACCAGAAGAGGTTGTGAGCCACCATGTGGTTCCTGGGAATTGAACTCATGACCTCTTGAAGAGCAGTCAGTGCTTTTAACCACAGAGCCATCTCTCCAGCCCCTTGCTGAGGTTTCCTATCCACTTATCAGGAGTAGATTCTTCCCTTCCATCTATACATACAATAGCTGCTTTAGAAGCCCTAGCTCCAGTATCCAACATCTGGTCAACCTCTATTGATGACTGTCTTCTCTGGTGATAGTGGGCTGTGATTCTCTGTCCACATGCTGAGTTTAAAATCTATTCTGGACATCGTGAGTAATGCCTCTGCCACAGGCTAGTTCCTCCTTTGCGGCTCAGGCTAGTTCCCCCTCTGTAGCCCTCACTTATCTGGAATCTCTTCTTTAGCTTTTCATCAACTAAGGGTGCCTCAGACTTTGTCCCCTGACTCTGAAGACTCTGTGTGCTGCCTTGGGCCTGTAATCCCAGACTTTGGGAGGCAGAGTCAGGAGGATTTCTGTGTGTTCATGGTTAGCCTAAGCCGCAGAGTAAAACCCTGTCTCAAGAGAAAGAAGAGGGGGAAGGGGAGAAACAAGATTATTTGTGTACACACATCCTGTTTGCATGTTAGCCACTTTTAAGTGGCACAGACTGGTACTGTCCTCCTTGGCTTTCTATCGCTGTGATAAACAACATGACCAAAAGCAACTGTGGAAGAAAGGGTTTGTTTCTTCTTACAATTCCCAGGTCACTGTCTATTACTGAACAAGTCAGAGCACCAGGGTAGGACCCTTGAGTTCCTGAAGCCGAAAGCACGGAGAAAGAAGGAACTTGCTCCTCCTCCAGGCTGCTCTTCCGTACAACACCGGACCACCTCTTCCCAGGTGACCCCCACTCATGTCAAGTTGACGAATAACCATCCTGGGGGGTGGGGGGGTCTATGCTCACTCTCAAAGCTGTTATCATCGAGACCTTGTCTCTTTTGAAATTTCTGCATTTTTAATTAATTTTTGTGCTATTAGGGATAAAAATCTAGAAACTTACCAAGCCACACTGTGAATCCCTAAATTTGTAGATATGTGATTGACAAATAAAGATTATATATGCATCATGATAGCAATGACTACTCACCACAACCAAATAAATTAACATACCTGCCACCTTAGGTATCAGAACTTATTGGACTTACACGTGAAGGTGAGTGCCTTTAATCAATGTCTTTTTTCCTCTCTCTTTCTCTCTCTCCCTCTCCCTCTCTCTCTCTCTCTCTCTCCCCCTCCCCCTAGGTGAGCCTCTTCATTGTTAATTAAAATATCAACTCTCTTCTACTGCCTGCTCTGCTTGTCTTCCAGGGGCTGAGTAGTTAGATTTTGGGTTTTGTTGTTGTTTTGTTCTGTTTTGTTTTGTTTGTTTTTCCATTTCATCTAGAATTTTGTTTTCCACAGATATGTAAGTTGTGTGTATGTGTGTGTGTTTCTTGGTTTTTGGTCTTGTTTTATATTTTGTTTTGTTTGTTTTTCCATTCTATTTTTTTAAAAAAAAAATTTTTTTAGAGAGCTATATGTTGTTTTGTTTTGTTTGAGGCTGGCCTCAAACTGGCAATCCTCCTGCCTCAGCCTCCTTTGTGTTGACATTATAGACTTGTACCACACATCAAGTTTATTTTTATATTTTATCCAGAGTGTTTTCTTCTATCTAGATGAATATACACCAGAAGCTTGCTCAGCTATGCTAGATATAGGCCTGACAGCTATTTTCATCTCTCTGCCTTCTGGACATGTGGATGAATCGTGCTTTCTGTTCCTTAAGGGTGGGATGACAACATATGAGATGTGATTGAAAGTTATGCCTTTAGTGTTCCAGATGGTGGCTCTTCCCTCAACCTGGGTCCTGAATTGACAGACGCACCACCCAATATTTGTCTTAAATGTATTCTGAACAATAAACAAATCATTTTTTTATTTAAGCAACTAGCAAGGCGAGTCATATGTTACCATAGCTTCATCATCTAACCTATTCTGAACGGATCCACGCCTCATTTTCTTCTCATTTGCATCAGTTCCTGGGGCTGCTGGGACAACGAACCACAATTTTACTGGATTAAAAATCACAAAACTATATCAGCTTCGAGAATCAGCAAGTGTAAAATCTGCCTGTAAGGCTGCATTCCTTCAGAGTCTCCTGAGAAAATATCACCTTAACTTTCGGGTTTCTGAAAGCTACCTAATTTTTCTTCCATCTCTCCAGCCTCCTCTCTCATAAGATCCCCGAGATTATGCCATGTCTACTCTGTTAATCCACGATAAACGTTCTATTTCAAGATCCTCGTCTGAAAACTTCCTTTTGCTGTGTAAGGTCTTTGCTGTATAAGATCATGGATTCAAAGGCTGAGAATCCAAATGTGGACGTTTTGAGGAGACTAATATTCAGCCTACCAAACAAAATGCCAGTAGTCTCTTTAACACAGTAACTCAGATAGAGGAGGTACTTGCTAACTGTGCATTAATTAAACAAAATTTTTGCTATTAGCATTAGCACCACTGGGGAGCTCGTTAAAATGTAGCACTCTGGCCCACCCCAAACCTACTGAACCCAAATCTTCATTTTAACAAGCTCCCCAGGTGGGCCTCTCTACAGTGATGCATGAGGTGTGCTGGTGTGAGTCATCTAATCTAATAACAATGGCTAACACAGACTGAGACTCTGCAATACGTGCTCTGAGTGCTCTGCCTCACGCGGGTCATGACCCACCTCTAACCTCAGCCGCACCAAACATTTCTGTGGAGTGCAAATTTTGGGCTAATTCCTGAATACTCTCTGCCCTCCGGCCCCCCCCCCCCCCCCCCCAGCTTTCTTCAAAGTTGAGGAGCCCAGAAATGGAGGGGTTGATAAACCTGAAAGAGACTCTCATGAGAGAGAATGTGGTGCTGGTGGGCAAGTCTCTTTGCTTCCTGTCCTTGGGATGGATAATTGTAAGGTTTCCCATAGGAGGGATCTCAGTTGTGCTCCCAAATGCTGGCTCTTCTTTCCTGGCATCCACTGCAGAGAAGCTAATCTGTCTTCAGGTTCTTTCTACAGCAAACACCAAGGTGGTACTTACTCAGCACCAGGTCTTCAGCAGAACGCTGTTTATAGCATGTTATACTTGTAGCAGTTCTGTGAAGAGGCACTATTTTTACTACAGTTTGTTTGTTTGTTTGTTTGTCTTGGTTGTTTTGTTTTTTTGAGACAGGGTTTCTCTGTGTAGCTCTTGATTTGTAGTCCAGGCTGGCCTCAGACTCACAGAAATCCACCTGCCTCTGCCTCCCAAGTACTGGGATTAAAGGAGTGGGTCACTAAACCCAGCATCATTTTTACCCCTTTTTAGATGAAATTGTAAGAGCCACAAGCCACCTGTTATGATGCGTGATTATAATCACAGTCAAACTGAGATAATAGAGAACTGTCAAGAATATAAGGTCAGCCTGGGCTACACAGTGAGAATCCACCCTAAAAAAAAAAAAAAAAAAAAAATTACATACAAACAAAGCTAATGTGGCACTGTATGCCAGAAATCCCAGCACTCAGGAACTGGAGACAGGAAGATCTGATGTTCAAGGTCAACCTCAGGTAGATAGCCAGTTCTAGGCTAACTCGGGCTATATGAGGCCTCATCTCAAAAAAAAAAAAAAAAATCCAAACAAACAAAAACAAAAAACAAACCAACCTGCCCTCCCCAAACCCATGAAATTCTAAAAGAAATAACACAATTTTCCCAACTTCAAAGAATCATGAGTGGTAGTGTCCACTGATAATGTCTCACTGGTTTGACCTCAGCCTGACACTCAGTGTATTATACCTGCTCAAGTTATGGTCCGGTTCTGCCTTCTTGCCCCATGCTCCCAGAAATAAGACTCAGACTCAAAATATATTTACTAATAATTTGACCATATAGCTAGGCTCTTCTCTGACTAGAATCCTAACTTAAGATAACCCATTTATTTTAATTTATAGTCTGCCACATGGCTGGTTACCTATAGCACTGCTCCAGAAAGGACACACGATAGCTTCCACTGCATAACTTTTATCATATTAAGACTGAAAACAAATGGGACCTGGTGCATATACCTTAACCCAGTACTCAGCAGCCTAAAGTAGGCAGACCGTCACAAGTCTAAGGCCAGCCATGGCTACACAAGGAGACCCTGTCTCAAAAGGAGGCCAGCAAGATGGCACAGCAAATAAAGATGCATGCCTGGTGATCTCAGCTTCATCACTGGCACCCACATAAGACAGAAGGGGAGAACCAACTCCACAGAGTTGCCCTCTGACCTCCAATCATGCCCATCATGTATACATCATGTAATCATCATGTATAATCATAAGTAAAACTTTAAAACTACAATAAAAAAGAATTAAATAGTCAAGATGGAAAGGAGTCAGCCCTGGGAGGTGGGCCTGTAACCTCAGTTACTCGGAAGGCTGACGGGAGGATGGAGAGCTCCAGGGCAATGACAGCCTGCTCAACTTAGTGAGAGCTATCTCAAAACAGGGTCAATCCCGCTGTAGGGATGGGACAACTGCTCAACTGGTAAAGTTTCATCCTTCCTTCCTAACAACATCCCAAATGCCACACCTCCCCATTGGGACCCTAGTCCTCAGCAAGAAAAATCCACTTCTAAATCCAAAAGTACAATCTAACCAATTCTATTGTTCCCACCCACTTCTCTTCTCTCCCTCCCTCCCTCCCTTCTTCCCTCCCCTTCCCTCTCCTACTCTCCTTTCTCCCTACCTCTTCCTTCCTTTCCCTTTCTTTCTTTCTCTCTCTCTTTCTTTCTTTCTTTCTTTTTCAAGACAGGGTCTTGAATTAGCAATCCTCTTGCCTCTGCCTCCCAATCACTGGGGTGACAGGTCTGAGCCAATGTATCCTACTTTGCAGTGCTTCTCAAAGGAGTCAACAAAACTGTCTTGAACATTGCCGATGCTATCTCTTTTTTCCTTGCTGTAAAATTAATTCCCAGCCAATGAAAGGCTTGCCATTTTGGCACTCATTAGCTTTTTTTGTTTTTTAAATATATTTTCCAAAACCTTCTAGAAAGGACTGGTGAATCTCTAAAATCATCAAGTATCCCCCAGCCTCCATAACATGTCCATGGAAGTAATTTAAGTCAGCTCAATCACGTTGAAGGAAAGACTTGCATAAGCCATGAATGTCTTCCTGGTGTTTAGGGCGAGTGTGAACAAGGAAGCACAAGGAGGCACATTATACCACTGTTCCTGGCTGGAATTGTCTGCAGTATGAGGAACTGGCCCAGGAGGAAGATGACACTGTAATGGCAGAGGAGAGAGAGAGGGAGAGAGAGAGGGAGAGGGAGAGGGAGAGGATGAGAAAGAGAGAGAGAGAGAGAGAGAGAGAGAGAGAGAGAGAGAGAGAGAGAGAGAGAGAACAAGTACAGGTGCCATTGATGCTAGGACAGTAGACTGTAATGATGAAAGAGATGTTGTGCTGTGATCACGCTGTTTGTGGGCCCTTGGAGTCAGGAGCTTTTCCCACTACATTATGATGTCTTTACACAAATCTGCTCAGCATCTTCATGAAGAATCAGATACTCCAGCCAAGATAAACACACAGCCACGCCCTCACTCTGCACAGCGCACTCATTCTTCAATGTTTGTGTCTGGAGTAGGAGAAATGGCCCCTGTGACACACTCTGCTCCCCCACACATACAAAGGACATCTGGAAATGCCATTGTGTGTTTCTGCAGCTGATGGCAGCCACAGCAGGAAGAACTTGTTTACAGTCCCCCCCTACCCCCCCCCCTTACAGGCAGAGGCAGAACAACAGAGTGCTCAAAAACATGGCTCTGGATGCAGGGTCCTGAGAGCAAATCCCAGCTTTGCCCCTGTGTGGCCTTGGGTTTGAACCTTGATTTCCTTATCAATAAACATGGAGTGTCCAAATCACAAAGTACATAATTTAATGGCGTCTGGAAAATATAAGAGTTTAAATGTTCCAGGGTTTTATCCTCTGATTTGGGCATTTGGCAAAATTTTCTGGGAATGTATTATCTTCCAGGCATTGTTGTAGGAACGAGGAACATGTCAATGAGCAGAATAGTTTGTATTCCAGCAAGAGAGAGACCCAGAATTAACAATTAATATGAAATAAGAAAACAAAGCCATGGAGGGAAAAAAAAGACAACAAATGTTTTCTTTGGAAAAGAAAATATAAAACAGAGCCAGGGGCAATAGGAAGCTGCAGTATTTGTAAGGATAAACTGGCTGGGGCAGCCTTCTCTTGGGAGGGGAAAGCTGAGTATAGTCTACAATCACAGCATACGGAAGGTGGGGGCAGGGAAATCAGGAGGTCAAGGCTAGCCTTGGCCATATAGAGAATGAGGCCAATCAGAGACGCTGTCTCAAACAAATAAATAATGAATAGATGAACAAATGAATGAATGAATGAATGAATGAATGAATGAATGAATGAATACGAAAGAAAATAAGGATTAAGAGTGTGCTTTGGGAGAAGGGAGCCATGTAGGATCAGGGAGAAGGGGGTTCCAGGATAAAGAAATGCACCTCTGTGAAGGATTCTAAGGCTGGAGAGCAGTTGGTTAGCTCCCATGAAAGGAAGGTGAGCAGAAGGTTGGAATGGACTGAGGAAAAGCAACACAGTAGAAGAGGGGCCCAGAATATTCAGGAGGCTAGTCCAGGCCCTCCCCTGTAGGGGTCTGATCCCACTGTGCAGACTGCAGCAGGTTCTCCATGGGACATGCAAGGTTTTACAAAGAGAAGTCCTGTAACCAGTGTATTAAGGAATCTCCAGGAGTTGTGTGAGAAGAGAAACCAGGGTCAGGTGGAGGCAAGAAGACAAAGGTGGCAGCAGTTGAGGTCATGGGAAGGGTCAGGTTGTGAAGACATCAGCAGAACTTAACTAATAGAAGTTTCTGGGGTTGGGGATTAAGCTCAGTGGTAGAGCACTTGCCTAGCAAGCGCAAGGCCCTGGGTTTGGTCCTCAGCTCTGAAAAAAAAAAAAAAAGACAAAATAACAAAAAGAAGTTTCTATGGGGCATAAAGACAGAGATAGCAATGATGCACACACGTAACCCCAGCAGGCCAGAGGTGGAAACAGGAAGATTACTGTGGGTTCTCCAGTAGCCAGAGCTACACAGTGAGGTCCTGTCTCTAAATAGACATCTATCACATCAGCTTTTGATGCAAGCCACAAAACAATACAAGAAGGCACTGAACAGAAGGCATGAAGTCTTAAGGGCTTATGAAGTCACCAATGGAATGGGAAAGCTGTAGGCAGAGCTCTGGGGTCACTCAGCTCTGAGAGAGTTAGAAGAGGGCTAGAGAAATGACTAAGCAGGTAAAAGCATTTACCACACAAGTCTAACAAACTGAGTTTTATTCCTGGAACTCACAAAGTTGAAGAAGGGAACAGACTACCAAAACTTGTCCTCTAACTCCACAGACAGCATGATATTCACACAATAATACTTATCCCACCTCCCGCCCGCTCTCTCTCCTTCCTTCCTCCCTCCCTTCCTCCCTTCCTCCCTTCTTTCCTTCCTTCCTTCCTTCCTTCCTTCCTTCCTTCCTTCCTTTCTTCCTTTTTTTATGACACAAGATCTCACTATGTAGTCTTGGCTGGCCTGTAACTTGCTACCTACACACCAAGCTAGCCTCAAACTCAGGGAGAGCCACCTGTGTCTATCTCCTAAGTACTATGAATAAAGGCATGCCTGGCCTGTTTTGTGGTTTTATTTCAATTTTATTTTATGTGTATGGTTGTTTTGCTGCACACATGTCTGTTATACCACATTCGTGGCCCCAGAGGCCAAGAGAGGGAGGGTGTCAGATCCCCTGGAACTGGATTTCCAGGCAGTTGTGAGCTGTCATGTGGTGTTGGGAATCAAGAGTCCTCTGGAAGAACAGCAATCGATCTTAACTGCAAAGCTATCTCTCTAGTTTCTTATAAATAAACCTTTTTAAAGAGAGAGATGAATGGAGGGCATTGGAGGGACAACTGAAGAACCAGCCTCTCTGTGCCTTGGCTTCTAGGATATCAGAATCTGTTCTCTTTGTGATTCTTCACTGCCTGTTCCTTGTCTTCTTTGCTGTGCGGAGAGAAATAACTTGTAGAGATTTTTCAGGGTGAGAGTCATTTATGACCTTGACAAGAGTAGTTCTGGAGTAGAGATAGGGGTAAAGTGTGACTGGTGTCAGATGGAGAATGTATAGGAGGTGCATGCAGACCGTGAATGCCACCAACCCGGGGTATGTGCAGGAGTTGTGTGTTGACTGTCAGTGCTACCAACCTGGGTGTGTGCGGTCAAGGAAAACCAGTAAGTGAAGATTACAGAGTACAAGATCCTTGAAAAATACTCATGTACATGTATGCATACTCATGTCTAAGGAGACGGGAGAGTATGTGGCAAACCTTCACACATTAACACAATGGATACTATGTTAGAGGTACCAAGGCACTATTTTGACTTAAGAACCCAGCACATAGACCACAACACCTCCCCCCCAAAAAAACAAGAATAAAGATCTAATACATCATAGTTCATAGCTCTGAGAAAGTCCTTGTGTATACTAACCTTGCTTTTTAGCTTCTACAGTTCTAATCAACTAGAATATGATTTCTGTGTGTAAAAACCAAGAATGGTAAGCTAGTAGCTACACAGTATGGGAGAGTTCCCCATGTAGCCCACTGGTAGGCAAATAGACTTTCTACTGGCTTTAAGAGTCTGTGTGTTTTATGAAGGTACCTCATAACAAGTGAATACATTTCTGCACTAAAGTGAATTACTCAGATGATGAGAATGAGGTGGGGCTAAGTTCAGAAGTTATTAATAGATGGCTCTGGTATAAGTGCTTGCCTCTAAAGCCTACTCAGGAAAGTTATCTCACACACACATATACACACACACACAGAAACACACACAGGTTCTCATGAACCCACAGTTATCTACATACAATATGCATATACATAATAACAATGCAAATGTTAAAAGCTGTTTTTTCACCTGTTATACTTATTTCATTATTTCATTAATATTTCATCATTAATGAAAAATCATTATTGTCATAGTTTCTATTGCTGTGAAGAGACACCGTGACACCTCTTATGAAGGAAAAGTTTTCATTGAGGCTGGCTTACAGTTTCAGAGGTTTAGTCCATTATCATCATGGCAGGAAACATGGTGGCATGCTGGCAGACCCAGTAGAGAAGGAGTTCTACACCTTGATCTGCAGGCAGCAGGAGACTCTGCCACTGGGCAGAGCTTGAGCATATGAGACTTCAAAGCCTGCCCCCATGGTGACACACTTCCTCCAATAGGGTCACACCTACTCCATCAAGGCCACACCTACTCCAACAGGGCCACACCTCTTTTTTATTATTAATTAATTTACTTACTTTATATCCTGATCAAAGATTCCCCTCCCTCTTCTCCTCCCTGCCCCACCTCCTCCCCCCCCCCCCACTGCCCTCTTTTTTTCTTTTCAGAGAAAGGGAGGCCTCTCATAGGTATTAACCCACCTTGGCATATCAAGTTGCAGTAGGACCAGGTGCATCTTCTCCTGTTGAGGCTACACAAGGCAGTTAGGAGAAAGGTACCCAAAGGCAGACAGCACAGAGACAGCTCCTGTTCCTGCTCTTAGGGGACCTACATGAAGACCAAGCTGCATGTCTGTTACATATGTGTAAGGGGCCTAGGTCTGTCCTATGCATGCTCTCTGGTTGATGGTTCAATCTCTGTTAGCCCCTGTGGGCCCAGGTTAGTTGATTCTGTAGGTTTTCTCGTGGTGTTCTTAACTTCTCTGGCTCCTTCAATCCTTCCTCCTCTTCCATAAGATTCCCTGAGCTCGACCTAATGTTTGGCTGAGGTTCTTTGCATCTGTTTCCATCAGTTACTGAGTGAAGCCTCTCTGATGATGGTTATGCTAGGCTCCTGTCTGCAAGTATAGCAGAATATCATTAATACTATCAGGGATGGGCTCTCTTTCATGGCATGAGTCTCAAGCTGGGGCAGTCATTGGTTGGCCATTCCCTCAATGTCTGCTTCATCTTTATCCCTGCACATGTTGTAAGCAGGACAAATTGCAGGTTGAAGGTTCTGTGGCGGGGTTGGTGTCCCCATCCCTCCGTTGGAAGCCTTGCCTGGTTACAGGCCATTTCACGTTCCATATCTTCTATTGCTAGGAGTCTTAGCTAGGGTCACCCTCCTAGATTCCTGGGAGTTTCCATTGTCCTAGGTTTCTAGCTCATTCCAGAGATAACCCCTGCTCCCACCCCCATGAACAGATTCCAGTTCTCTGGAGAATTCAAGTCTAGGGAGGAGAGAGAGTGAAAGAGAACAAGGGAGAGAGAGAGAGAGAGAAAGAGAGAGAGAACTGGGAGAGAACCACACCTCTTAATTGTGCCATTCCCTATGGGCCAAGCATTAAAATTCATTAATTTATGGAGGCTATTCCTATTCAAACCACCACAATTACTATAACAAAATAAGGCAAAGTGCTTTTAAAAAGAAAGGCATAGTTTAGTTCATGGTTCTAGAGATAGGAAGGCAGTGCTAGTCTTGAAGACATAGGGCATCACCTGGCAAGAGACAAGGATACTAGAATCTGCCAATGACTGTCCTCTGAGCCAAACAACTGCTCTTTTGGGGAGTTCAGCTATACCCCCTTGCCAAAAGATTATCCCAGTTATACTCTCTGGGTGTTTACACCCTCACATAGAGAGGTAGGAAGGCCAGGGAGCCCCTCACATGAGTATCTAGCTCTCTCTACCATCTCTTGTATGCAATTCTTCCTTAATCGTGAGTGGCCTCAGGGATGAGTTAGAGTAGATAGGCCTGAGAAATACATAAGGAGGGGGCTCAATCTATATGTCTGTATGTAAAGAATTTCCCATCCATGCTGGGTAAAGGCTTTCCTGGTGTGACCTGTTGAAAGAGGAGCTCCCACACTCCTGTAAGTAACCACTTACTTCTGCTTTATAAGGAAACGCGATACACTCTTTGGTTACTCAGAGTGAACTCAGGCAGAAGCCTGCCTTGGCGCCTTGGCTTGTTATTTGGATCTTAGAAGGGAACCGTAGGTCGACAAGAATTTACATCTTGGGACCAACCTAATGTCCTCTTGCTCGTTGAGCAAGCACAAGGCATAAGGAAGTACTGAGCAGGGATACGAACCTTAAACTCCCAGATTAAATGATATTCGAATGCACTACCAATTGATGGATCCTGGCCTACTCTTTTACAATCTCACAATAGGGATTAAACTTCAACACATGAAGCCTTGGGATCAAACAATATCCTACAGATAGCAACAGACAATGGGGAGACACCCCAGGGAGGCATCCTGGTGTTGTGTGTGAAATATGAATGGGTATCCAAGGGACAGAAATGTGGGCAGTACCTGGACAGAAAGACAGAGAGCATGGGGGTGCAGGACGTGGGAGTAAGAGGTTTTGTCAAATTGCCTTTATTTTCTCATTGAAATAAGCAGCAGGGATTTTGGTTCAGAATGTGTTTGGAACAATGAGGAGGGTGTCTGAGGACAGAAGGTGCAATTTAGTTATTTCAGACTGTGGGAAAGGTAAGTCCCTGGGGAGATGCAAAAGGACAGTGTTGAGAGCCCACTAGAGACTCGTGATCATAAATTTAGAGTGGCAAAACTTAGCCTTGATATTCTAGTTCAGCATGGCAAGTTGGAGAGAAACTGTCTTGTCAAGAGGTTCCAGGAACCAGATGAGGGGTGCACGCAGAGAGAGTATGATGTCATAGCTAAGTAGGAAGGACATAAGGACAAGACTGAACATTGAAAAAGGAGATCGGCCGGGCGGTGGTGGCTCACGCCTTTAATCCCAGCACTTGGGAGGCAGAGGCAGGCAGATTTCTGAGTTCGAGGCCAGCCTGCTCTACAGAGTGAGTTCCAGGACAGCCAGGGCTACACAGAGAAACCCTGTCTCAAACCGCCCCCCCCCCCAAAAAAAAAGGAGTTTGGAGGCCACAACCAAGTTGAAGAATTGTTCAAGTATGGTTGTTTGAGTCAAATGAACTAGAGAAAGATGTCTTAATCTATTGGTTCTATTCCTGCACAAAACATCATGACCAAGAAGCAAGTTGATTTGTTCAGCTTACATTTCCACATGGCTGTTCATCACTAAAGGAAATCAGGACTGGAACTCAAGCAGGTCAGGAAGCAGGAGCTGATGCAGAGGCCATGGAGGGATGTTACTTACTGGCTTGTTTCCCCGCTTGCTTTCTTATAGAACCCAAGACTACCAGCCCAGGAATGGCACCACCCACAAAGGGCCCTCCCACCCTTGATCACTAATTGAGAAAATGCCTTACAGCTGGATCTCGTGGAGGTATTTCCTCAAGGGAGGCTCCTTTCTCTGTGATAACTCCAGCTTGTGTCAAGTTGACACACAAAACCAGCCAGTCCAGCTGAGAAGTAGGGTGCAGGGTAAGAGTTCAGAAATGGCAGGGCGGTGGTGGCTCACGCCTTTAATCCCAGCACTTGGGAGGCAGAGGCAGGCGGATTTCTGAGTTCGAGGCCAGCCTGGTCAATAGAGTGAGTGCCAGGACAGCCAAGGCTATACAGAGAAACCCTGTCTCGAAAACAAAAAACAAAACAAAAACAAACAAAAAAAACCAACCAACCAAACAAACAAACAAACAAGAGTTCAGAAATGAAGGTAGCATCTGGTGTTGCAAAGGTCTAAGGTACCCGAATAACAAGGGAGTGTTTCAGGGATGAAGAACTCACTCAGATGGGCCATTTACCTACCTGAATGCTAACCCCACAAACAGTGTTTAACAGCTGGGAGGGAAGGCTGTAAGTCAAGTGTGTGGGACTCTCAGAGCATGAAGGTGAGCGGAAAGTCAGAAGACTTACCACAAGGCACCGGGTGGAGCTAGCTTAGCCTGGGGACAAGGTCTAAAGCTGCAGAGAGGAAGGAAGTGGCAGACTAATTGTGAACTGCACTAATGCTGACAACCAACAGGTGCTGAATTCCACTCTGTAGGCCTCATAAACTTCATCCTTTCTTTGGGGGCTAAGAGGCCACCCAGGGTAAAAGATTTATTCAGGGTTCTGGACTCGGAAGGAAACAAGAAACAGCCAGACCTTTTATTTTCCTTTCTCTGTTGCCCAAATGCCAACGCAGTGTTTTGGATATTTAAAAGAACACTTAAAATGCCCTCGTTTGTTTCTGCCTTTGTACAACCAATGCCGCTCAAGGACAGGGCGCTGGTAACCATGGCAGTGAGCAGAGGGTGAAGAGGTGGTTTTTAAAATGGGGTGAACCTCAGACAGGCGGCAAACAGAGCTGGAACCTCTTGTCCTCCTTGGGGGGCCTTTGTTTATTCAGCTTAACTGTAAGGAAAACCTGAATTCTTCCCTGCAGAGAAGCAAGCTTAAAAGAGAAGGGTTTGCATCTCTCGAGGTGTGTCCCTGGGAATAGATTTCGGGGGTGGGGTTAGAAAAATTTGGGGCAGCTGGCACAAACAGGGCCCACACAGGACAGTCTGTGATGGCAAAGAAACTAGCTCTCTTGCCTCCTGGGTGCCGAGTTCTTAGGATCTGTCAGCTCTCTCGCCACCTCTCCCCAGACAGGTGGCCGCTCATGGGGGTGGCCCAGTATTCCGGCCAAAAAGCATGCCAGGCCCAGCCTTTGCAGGAAAGTATATGGTGGGGGGGGGGGGGGGGGGGGGGGGGAGGGTAGACGAGACCAGAGAAGGAGAGAGCTGACGCACTGTTAGATTAGAAGCCTTAAGAGCCTTCCTTTCCAGGACGAAGATGCGCCCCAAGTGGACACAGGGCAGGGCAGGGTAGAACAGGGCAAACTAGAGACACATGGGTGCAGGGAAGTCCCATGACTGCAGTGTTTTGCGGCAGGTTTCCCAGATGCTCTAGGCAGGAGGGAGGCAGCCCCGGGTGATGGGCGAAGGGAGGGAGAGGGAAGAGGAGGCAAGTAAACAGGAGACCACGGAGAGAGCCAGTTCCCGGTGTTCAGAGAACACCAGCCGCCTCCGGTCGCGGTGGGTGGCTGTATGTGTGGAAATGAAGCAGGGAGTGGGAGGGAGAGTGAAGAACAAGCACACACTTTTTTTGCCTGTCATCCACTCACCTCGTCTTCCCGACCCTGCAGCCCACGTCCCTACTGGGGTAGGGGTGGCAGGAGGTGGGAAGAAGACAGCTCGCCAGGCACCCACCCCTAAGTACAAGCAACTGTCGCTGAATCAAAACTGTCTCAGCCGCCTGTCACCTGCGCTCGCTCGGGAGGGGCACATGGCATCAGACTTGGGACTTGCGACTAGAGGGGGTGGAGGACGCAGCAACCGGCCAGAGCGTGGGGTGTCTCCGGGGACTGGGAAAGCGGGAGTGTTTACCTCCAAACAACTAGGGGACATCGGAGAGAACGGGTGGGACCAGGGTCTTGAGGGGACTTGGAAGCACGGGGAGGGGGGTGGGGATGAGAGAAGGCGGGAGTGTCCTGCAGTGGGAAGCACTGGGAAGCGGCGCCGGGGCTGAGGGGCGGCTGCTGCTGCCGCCAGTGCACGGGGTTATGCGAGGTAACCGAGCCTGGAGGAGGAGGGAGGCGGCGTGGGCCGCGGGCCGGGGTGTCTGGCGCTCGTTGGACAAAGAGATGATGAAACGTGAGCGCTATATTTACCAAGGGGGTGGAGACCGGTGGGAGGGGGGTAAAAAGGACAAACTGTTCCACAACAACCACAGGAAACACAGCCCTTCTGACTCACCCAGAGGGCCCGGCCGACCCCAGCGCAGCCTTAGCCCCGAGGCAGAACCAGAGTCGGGGGGCGCCAGCACAGGACCGATCCTGGGTGCCCGGGCTGGGGATAGATTGGCTTATAAATGAAAGGAACACCGGGTCGAAAGACTGCATGAGTGTGCGCATAGCTTTTGCGGGAAAGGGGAGAGCAAGGAACGACATTAATTTTTTTTTTTTTTTTTTTTTTTTTAGCCGGGTGGCTGGGTCATCGCAGGAAAGATGTGGCTGCAGTCGTGGAAAGCACGATTCCTGCAAAGTCATCTCCACCCGCACAGCCTGGCCGGCCAGCCCGCCCCGCCCAGGGACAGCAGCACCAGCCACCCCACCTCTCTTCTCCTCCCCCACCCCCGCGCCTTGCCCGGCGAGGCCCAGAGTTGGGGTGCGGTGCGGACTATGTTTAGAAGCTGATGTCATCGCGACACCCTACTCTGCAGTGTTCCCAGGGGGACCGCAGGGCAGGTTTTCCTGATCTTCGAGGATGTGGGGGTGGAAAGTGGCCTCCCTTCTCAGCACACCTCACACCCATGGTACCCCAGGGATTATTTAAAAAAGAAAAAAAGAATCTCGCTAGAGTTACGAAACAGGGAGGTGCGCTCACGTGGAGCGTACAATCCCAGTGGCTAGCGCCCCAAGGGCCAGCAACCCTCCCCTGTCGCTCCACCTCCACCTCAGGTGTGGGGGCTAATTTCAAGGTTAGCTCACGTGGGCGCGGGCGCCCGGAGCTCCTTGCACGAGTTTGGGGCGGGTTCCTCGTCCCCCAATCTAGGGCAGTTTGTTCAACTGCAGCAAAGGGAGCTTGATGTTCCAGCAGGAAAGGGATTTCTGAGAACTGGGACTGTCCTCAGATGAACCTGCCTCCTCCGGCTGCTGCGGCGGCGGCCGCCTGCGGAAGACTTTTTAAAAGGGCGATGCCAGGCCCAGACGCTCGGCGCGCAAGTGGCTGAACCGCCCGCCACTCTGCGGCCGGAGCCGAGCACCCGCCCCGAGCGCCACGCGGGGCTGCTCTGAGCTTAGGGGGCTGCCGGCTAAACTTATCCTCCTGCATATGCATGAACGGATGGCCTTTCCGCTCTGCAATAGGCCTGGGGTTTTGCGGTAGGCTGCTTAGTGGAGCGAGAGTAAAGTAGGGCGTCGTGGAAGTTTTCTCGCTTGCCGGAGCTCCCCGCCCCCTCCAGACACTGGGTGTTAACTCAACCTGGCCACAATTGGTTCGCCAGATCCGGCTTTATCGGATTGTGTTTCAAATCCAGGGACATCGCTATAGTGGAGAGCCCACCCTTTCATTCCTGCCTATATTTTTCCTAAACCTACCACCTTTCAGCAAAAGGAACACAGCTTTCCCCAGTAGGCCCTTTATGTGCTTTGGGTGAGATCTCTAAAGCTGCTGAGTCCAGGCCGGGAGGTGAGGATCCATCCCAATGTGAGGTCTGACACGTGATCCCCTACCCCCAGCGGGCCATCTGTTCTTCTTCCTTCCCGCCGGGAGACTGGCAACTTTGTCCAGGCATGGTCCACGCCTCTCAGCAGGAAAAGACTGAGAAAAGCCAGAATCGGCAGAAACCTGTATCTACAGCATGTGACTTTAGGCTGAACTTCGGGCCCAGAGCAGAGACCATACTTGGCCATCTGTGTTTTAAATCAAGTGCCAGGTGATTAGCCTCACCCAACAAGATGGGGAAGCCCTGCTTCGGGCTTAGTCTAAATATGTCTCCAGGGGAGGGGCCCTAGAATCGACAGAGTTAGCCTGGGAACACCGTATCGGGGCTTATCTAGGAAAAAGAACAGATTCTAAGCTTCTAGGCCACTTCCTACAGAGCAGTGTAAGAAGGGGGATAGAGGTGAGATTATGAATTAGAAAAAAAAAAAAGGTATGTTAACTTCAGCTTTTGGGAGGTGGAGGCTGGGAAATCTAGAGTTGGAGACTAGCCTAGGCCCTGTCTTTAAAAAATAATTTTTTCTCAGCACTTGGGAGGCAGAGGCAGGCGGATTTCTGAGTTCCAGGCCAGCCTGGTCTACAGAGTGAGTTCCAGGACAGCCAAGGCTATACAGAGAAACCCTGTCTCGAAAAACCAAAAATAAAAAAATAAAATAAATTTTTAAGTACTGGCTTGAAGTTCTCAAACCTTCACTGTAAGGTGATGCAACCAGATAAGGCAGTGTTCCGAGAGAGCAAATCTTACTCTAGTGCTCCCCATCCTCCAAATCTGTTTGAGCCAGAGTCTCAAATACTTCACTCTTCTCCCCCACCCCCACCCCCCAGTGCTGTGTTTTAAGGTATTACAGGTGTGCCATTCCACAGCCCACCCTGTCCTCTAGGAATTTTTACAGACTCCTGCATCATGGGAGTTTTAAAAAGACTGCAACTGTGTTAATCTAATCCTATCAGTCCTCAGATAAGAAAACGGCTCGGAGAGGTAGGGTGAGGTCACCGATCTCATTTTAGGCCTATAGCCTTCAGGTACTACCTTGTACTAGATCACATAACGTTAATTATATTAGGAAGCGTTGTACACTAGGCTCACTGTTCTGGCTACAGGCTAATAAGCCATAGCCACGGGAACTTGGAAAATAGAGCCTTGGTGTAGGGAGACTGTAGAAAGGAAAATAACATGTACTAGAAACAGTTACAATCTTTGGGTTCTCTTGTCCCTCTGGGTGTGTGTGTGTGTGGGGGGGGCATTTGGAGTAGAAATGTATAAAGACTAACTTGGGAAAGCAGACCTCTTAGATTTATACTGCATAACATTAACAAGATATTTTTGCCCAAATTTAATTGAGACCACCACATGCTGGCTAAATAGCATAAGCTGGCTTTAGTCATAAAAGTATTATAGTACATTCCAATACAGCAAGGAAAATCTTGTTTAAAATACAAGGTAAAAATCATGATGTAGGAACTGTCACTTCCTGTGCTCTGTGCTACCAAACACATTGCATGATTCTTAACACGCGCATGTACCTCTCATCTTACAGGGGGCCAACTCCCTTTGTATCTCTGTATTCCCTCACGCCTAGTTCATTAGCAAGAATGTAAATATCTGAGAACAAATGGCCGGAGAAGGGGAGGATGGTGTGCAATGCTAGAATTGCCAAATTTGAAAGGATTCTCTGAACCAAGTAGCAATTGTGCTTGCAAATCCGTAAGAGAAACTCACACTGATGAAGTCTGCTTTCTTGATCTAAGCTGAATCAAGAGTGCTGAGAGTGCAGTCAGCATCGTGTGAAATTAAAGGGCACTAGAAAGAAGGCAGCAAGAAGTAAGGGAAGTTAAAGTTTACATTTAAAAAACTCCGACCTGCCGGAGGTGGTGGCGCACGCCTTTAATCCCAGCACTTGGGAGGCAGAGGCAGGCAGATTTCTGAGTTCGAGGCCAGCCTGGTCTACAGAGTGAGTTCCAGGATAGCTAGGACTACACAGAGAAACCCTGTCTCGAAAAACACTACTATCTTCAAATTCAGAATCATAATCTTTAAGGGAAGATACAGGCTCCTCCTCCTGATGTTAATCTTTGGTAGCCACTCAGACCTAGACCTGAGTAGACTTCATGACTGTAACTAATGCCAGTGGAAATATAAGTCTGGGAGGCTGTGTAGGCCTTGATCATGGAGCTCTCAGAATGATCCCTCTGGTTATCTGTGCTGTGCCCTAGGGAGGCAGGTGGACAAGCACATTTTAAGACTTATGTATCCTAAGGACAGACTTTATTCTAGGAAGAAAAAAAAAAGATCGAAAGTTAGGCAGAACCAACCCTTCTCTTTCCTCCTTTTCTTTCTTCCTTCATTTTTCTCCCCCTCCCACCCTCAGCCTTTTTGAGATAGGATCTCACTTTGTAGCCTCCTCAAATGCCTCAACTGTTCCATCCTGCCTCAGCCTCCTGAGTGCTGGGACTTCCAACCTGCACCATCATGGCCAGCTCCAGTGAATTCTTTCTGAAATTAAGGTTATTAGAATGCAAGACTTCCAAGATGGCTTCTCTGTTACACACTATTACACACACACACACACACACACACACACACCTCACATGGACGGACGGATGGATGTTATAAGGGTCTCTGGGCCTGGGCCTGGCACAAATCGTGCTCTCTAGTGTTCTTGTGATGTGATGGCGGTGATATTTCCCCATGGGTTAGCATTTTCTTTCTACACACTCTTTTCCCAGCAAATGACTTTGTGTGGTGTCTTTCCTGTGTAACTTTAAAAGTCAAAATAATTTACCCTAACCTTCAAACTGGAAGGGTCCTTCTGAGGTTCCCAAAGAACTTTGTAGAAGTATCTAAAACATTAAAGATGAACCACTCGTGGGAATTGGGGTGTTAGTGTCTCATAGGAACAAGAAAGAGCCTTTCATACTCAGGATAAATGGATGGATTTTTAATCAGCAGTGTTGACTGTATGCCCCTGCTGTAGATTCTTTGCTCAGCTATCAAGATGGAAAACAACTCCAGCATTCATCACAGAAAGAAGCACACTGAGTTAATCAGACTCCAAACCCACACTAATTGTTGACCAAGTAATGCCACAAGATTCAGTTGTTAAGGGTCTCTGGCTGATCCCAGTTCTTAAGACTATTTAACACAGTTAATATTTCACAGAGGTGGTTCTTCTGAAGCAGAGACAGGAATCAGGAACCCTGCGGTTTCGAGTTCTGCCACTGTCTACCTGATAAGATAGATAGACAGGTCTTTTTCTCCACCATTGTGAAGCAAGAGGAAGGAAATGTGCCCTGCAGGAATTGGGAGGAGCCCCTAAAAAGAAAAGGATTTTTTTAAGTTATGCAAATGAGGGGTTTTAATGGTCTCCGTTTATGGCTTCAAAGATAACTTCAAAACAGAGTTAAGTTAGAGTAAATGGCATTCAAGGAAGTAGGAACCTTGAAGTTTAGCAAATTACCAAGATGGTGGTGCTTCTGTGTAAGGACCATTGAATACGGAAACAGATCTTTTGTTAGCTGTGGAATTTTTTAGATGAATTTCTCTTGGTTAATTGTAGGGTGAAAGAACTTTTAAACATCTCCAAAGTGCTGCATTGCAAACAAGAACGAATTGATACTGTCTCATGCGAGTTTGTCCGTGGACAACGTGGCCTGCCATATCGAGGGTTTGTTTAATATATTCACACTGCGTTTATTAAGCACCTCGTCCTTCCATCTATATTCTAGGGTTACCATCAGCAACACAATATGAAAAGATCCGTCTGATTTCACTACTGCGCCGCAGGTTTACAAGTGTCGAGCGCTTCCTTTTGGAACGCCCTTCTGATTGGCCGAGCCAATGCCAGTGACATCAACCAACTTACTTTTGATTGGACGGCTGGTTGCTGGGACTGTAGCGTTTGCAGGAAGTCATTTAACTGTTTGAGGGCTGGGAACCCGAAGGTGAAGTTTTGTTTCGTCCCTAGGGATGGGTGTAACTGCCTAGGGGAGATGCGTTCCCAAGCCACGCCAGCTGGCACGTGGGCCGGGAGGCGTGGGCGCGCGCGCGGTCTGGGCGGCATCTGCGGGGATGCGCAGCCGCTGGTTGCCGGGCTCCGAGCAGTTTCCCTTTTAAATGTCAGCGTTCGGGGCTGGAGGGGCAGCACGCGGCGGCGGAACCGAACGGTCGGATTGGCCGCGCGCCGTAGTTCTAGACGCACCTCTCCACCGAAGGGCCCTTCTGACTGGCAGGGGGAGAAAGTAAACAGAGTTGAATCACCCTCCCCACTGGCCAATTGGAGGGGGCCTGGATTGTGACGTGATGGGATTCTGCGAAATTGTTACTGAGCTGGAGAATGCCGGAGCGGCGCGGCGCGGCAGGACCAGGGGCTCGGCGGCCGTCGGCGGACGCGGGAAGAAGTGTCTCGTAGGCGCGGCGCCCCACTCTGCCCCGGCCCCCCTCGTCCGCGTACTCGGCTGATGCCCCGGGGCGTCAGCTCGGCGGAGAGGCGGTCGAGGGCGTGCGCCTGGCTCGCAGTTGGCTTTCCCCGTGACTCGGACACGTTTGCAGTCGAATAAACTTGCGACCGCCACGTGTGGCATCTCTCCAAGGAACCGGCTCAGGAGGAGGGCGCGCCCATCGTGGGATCGCGCGGGGCGCCGGGCAGGGCGGCGGCGACAGCGGCGGAGCCGGCCGCGGCTGCTGCGTGCGGAGGCGCTGCCGGTTACGTAAAGATGAGGGGCTGAGGTCGCCTCGGCGCTCCCGCGAGTCGCAAGCTCCCGCGCCCCCGCCCCCTCGGCCGCGCCGCACCGCGCTCGTCGTCCGAGGCCAGGGCAGGGCTAGCCGAAGCTCCGCAGCCACCGTCAAGTTTGGCCGCACAGCCCGGGCTGCCGTCGCCCGCACCATGTCCGCGGCCGCCTACATGGACTTCGTGGCTGCCCAGTGTCTGGTTTCCATCTCCAACCGCGCTGCCGTGCCGGAGCACGGGGGCGCTCCGGACGCCGAGCGGCTGCGACTACCTGAGCGCGAGGTGACCAAGGAACACGGTGACCCGGGGGACACCTGGAAGGATTATTGCACACTGGTCACCATCGCCAAGAGCTTATTGGACCTGAACAAATACCGACCCATCCAGACCCCCTCGGTGTGCAGCGACAGTCTGGAGAGTCCCGATGAGGATATAGGATCCGACAGCGACGTGACCACCGAATCTGGGTCGAGTCCTTCCCACAGCCCGGAGGAGAGACAGGATTCTGGCAGCGCGCCCAGCCCGCTCTCCCTCCTCCACTCTGGAGTGGCTTCGAAGGGGAAACACGCCTCCGAAAAGAGGCACAAGTGCCCCTACAGTGGCTGTGGGAAAGTCTATGGAAAATCCTCCCATCTTAAAGCCCATTACAGAGTGCATACAGGTTAGCGGCGTCGCCTCTTCCCCTACTCCGGGCTTAGCTAACCTTTGGCCGGCCGGCATTCCTGGGCGCCCAGGACACCGCACTCGGCCTAGAGGCTGCAAACATTTGGGAGAAGATGCTGCTTAACTCTTGCACTCTCTCCTTACTTGACCCCAACCTTTAGAAGCCACCCGAACCCCCCACCCCCAAATGCAGCGCTAAGCAAGTGGCTTGCGTGGCTTGGCCTGGAGCCGGCCCGCCCCTCCCTTACCCGCCCCGCCCCCGGGACTCCGTACCCCGCTGTTGCAGGGCCGCCCCACCTGGGGAGACGCTGGCCGCAGGGCAGTCAGATGGCGCAGCTTTTATTCCTTTCCCTGGTGTGGTTGCAGCGGAGGGGTCGGCATGGGGGGCGGCCGGGGGGGGGGAGAAGCCGCACTCTGCGTGAATCCTTTTAGGGATGACTAAGGACACATTTAGCTGGATGGCGGGCTACTTTTCAGGGCTTGCCAAGGTGGTTTTAAATTTGGCTAAGAGTCCCCTGAGAGGTTTAAAATAAAACTGCTTCAGGCTGCAGGGGAGACTTGATGAAGGAATGGATGGTGGATTAACTTCTTGACTAGTTAGCTTTCCAAAGAAACGTGATTCAGTGCTGATCTGTTCCCTTGTGACTTATTTGGTCTCACGCCTGAAGCCTAAGGAGAGAGGTGTGGTCTTTGCCGGAGTTCAAGGCCTCTGGGATGAATGTGGGGGCGTTTCTGTTAGCTGGAGGCCAAGCAGCACACCAATGTGGCTGTAAAGCCATCTGCTGTATGGAATGGGCTTTAGGGGCTTAATAGGACGCTGGTCAGCCAGCTCTGGTGGTTCTAGTTAAACATGCATAGGAAAAGGTGGAAAGCATTCACAAATGGACAAGTGTTGTGATAAGCTAGGGAAGGGTCGTTTCAAACTGTTATGATCAGGCAATGGGCCTTACCTTGTCCTGAGACAGCATGTTTCAGAGGTGGTTGGCATTGTGTACAAAGGTGTTGAGGGTTTTGGTGTGACGTTTGGTATTTTGTAGAAGAGGTCCTGAACCTTTGGTTTCAAAATGATACTAGTTGGGATTTTTGGTTTTGTTTGCTTTTGAAAAGACAATGTAGTCACCTCTCCTTATATCCTTTGGAAAGTGAGTCTCTTGAAGGCGGCTGCCAGCACCAGAATAAATTTTAAATTTCCTAGTAATAATGAAAAACTAGGTGCTGTTTGGGATCCACGTCTAGGTTGCCAGATGAAACAGCACCTTTGTAAGTTTGAATCTATAAACCAGTCAGACAGGCCTGTACCCTCAGTGGGGGGTGTGACCTTTAGTAGGGATCTGGGAGGGTGAACAGTGGTATATTAACTCAGCGTGTTCCTCTCCACAGCTGTTGGGCGGGCCTGGCCATGTCAGCCATGTTCCCAGGATTCAGTGGCTCACATGGACACCCACTGCCACCTTGAGCAAAGGCATTTTCTCCTTCAGGAGGGCTGCCCAGTGAATGGTGCAGGTGGGGAGGCCCGCAGTGCCTTCTGGGGCTCAGCAGAAGATACCCAGCATTCTGGGCCATTTCGGCTGAGTGCTTTTCTCGGGCATTTATAGAAATGGCTGCTCATGTGTGCGTGCATGCGTGCTGCTCTTTAATTCTCCATAAGGCACGTCAGCTCAGCTGTTTCAGGAGAACCTTTCACACAGATCACAGTGGAAAAGGAAATGAAGTAAATGTTCTTTCCCATTTTAAAATGCTACAGTCATTCCTTCAGCTCTAGTGGTGGGGTGATTTCAGGGGTCTTTATTTATGTTTTGGGGGGTTGGGGATGTGGGACTCAGTACTGCTAGTGTGGACAAAATCGTCAGCCTCTGCAGATAATGGCCAAAGTGTTTTGGTGAGGAGGTACATGCCAAGTTGAGTTTTGGGTGCTTCATTCTCAGACAGCTTCAGATCATGGTTGGGTGGGGCAAGCAGCTTCCTGATTTTCTCTCTGCTGGTTCTTAAATCCAGAAGGCACTTGGAGACAGCCTTGGATCATCTGCATTCTGTGAAAATCTTAAGGGCTGAAGTCCCTGCCACACCCCCGTGCTTAGCGCTGCTCCACACAGTCCCTCGAGAAGCCCTCCTGTTTGCTCACTTCCTTATAGAGTCTTGTACAGCTCTGCTTCCATAAACTGGCAGCTTTAGAAGTTGAATCATTTCAATTTTTTTTTTCTTCTTTAATTCATGAAGCGCCTTCCATGATGTCCCCAGGAAGGACACAGGGCAGGTGGCTGACCTAGGCTCCGGCTTTACCTCTCTGTTTTCCTCAGACCCTACAGCGTAGCACGTCTTTGTAATTTGGGGTTTGCAAACTGGAGTCCTGCTGCAGAATTTGCTTTGCAGATTTGTTTGCTGTGGACAGCACAGAGTTTATAAAAATTTCATTAGTTACCAGCATCTAAAAATCAGGATTCTGGCATGAGTCCAGATGTCTAGCTTTTCTGGAAAGATCTGGCAAATAATGGGCCCGGATCCTTGCCTGGCAACAACTGGTTTGAACCACTTTTTATCAGGTGGACCTCATTTATTTCTTTTTATTTTTGGTTTTTAGAGACAGTGCCTTGCTATAGAGCTAAGCTGAACTTGAATTTGAGAAGCTTCCCCCACCCCCAGCCCCTAAATACGAAGGTTTCAGGCATGTATACCAGACTTATACTTTTTCTTTGGATTCTCAGAGTGTCTGGCAGAAGGGACTGGCCTAGCATCCTTCAGTTTTGGAATAGAATCTTTGTCTCCACTCCCGCTCCCCAGGACTATCCATTCTTTGGTTGACGAGTTACCTTCCAAAGTAGTCAGCTTCTTTCACTATTCTTTTTTTTGGTTTTTCGAGACAGGGTTTCTCTGTGTAGTCCTGGCTGTCCTGGCACTCACTCTGTAGACCAGGCTGGCCTGGAACTCAGAAATCCGCCTGCCTCTGCCTCCCAGTGCTGGGATGAAAGGCGTGCGCCACCACCGCCCGGCTTTCTTTCACTATTCTCTATGGCTTTAGAGTCACTGTCCAAGGAGACTCTAGTGTTACTAGAAATGTGATATGGCCAGTGTGGTAGCACATGCCTTTCTAGCACTCGAGAGGCAGAAGCAGATGGATCTCTCTGAGTTCAAGGCCAGCCTAGTCTACATAGCAAGCTACTACAGGCCTACCAGGGTTATATAGTGAGACCCTATCTCAAACGAAGAAGTGAGATATGAAGCCACTTAGAGGGGCTATAGGTGCTCAGTGGCATGCCCAAGGTCCTGGGTTCAATTCTTGGCACCTGAACAAAAACCTAGGGAGCCTAGATTTCAGGGCTAGAGCCAGCTCTGGCTGTGACCCCAAACCCTAGACTTTGAGGCCTTAGTGGCTGAAGTATTGTCACCTGGTCCTTTTAGAGTACAAGGAAACCAACCCTGTGTTCTGGTCCTTAAGGGGGTGTACTCTTTGCCACAGTGTTAATGGGATACGATTTTATAAACTGCATCCTTTCTCTAAGATGCATTTCCAGCTAAACCCGACTGAGTGGGGAAGGGTGACTTGCCTATGGAACTATTTCTCCACTATTTTCCCATTCTGTGTCCCCTAAAGAGACTTGAGATGATGTTTTTCTACAAATGCCCACTCTATACTCTATGGTGTCTTCACCCTGAGAACAGGACTTCTAGAGCTTCTTAGAGATTGTGCCCCTTTAGGCCACAGATCATTCTAATACGAACCTAAGATTGTTTTCATCTTTCAAAGAACCAATTTTTGCCCACCTGGAGAAGATATTAACCCACCTTCTCCAGTGGGAATGTTGTCTAGATCCATTTTCAAGTGCCCTGTGTGGAGAAATATCAATGAATTATAGAGAGGTGAGTGCAGAGCCATATGCAGCTTCCCATTGAGAAGATAGGTCACTGAGTTTGTTGGGTTCTTACGGGTTTGCTTGTGAATTGCAGACAAGGTATACTTCTTGAGTCTTTGGATTATTTGGCCCAGCAGAAATCTCCCTTCGAGATGGAGACCCACCCTGGTGACTCTTGTTTGTTCCTAGTCTGGAAGAGAAGGACCCATTGAGTGAAGGAGCCCTCCTTCATCTCTTAGTTGCTCCATCTCTCTGCCCTAGCATTGACAGAGCAGGGTGGCCTTGGGAACTTCAAAAGCTGGCAAGGATCCCTGCTTCACAGCATGAGATGCAAATGGGGTACAATTACAAAACACGTGGTTGTTGTTTCCCTGGTTTCCCTCTCAGCGGAGTGTGAGTGGGCCTAGGATTGGAGGAGGGAGGCACTGGAGGAAGCAGAGCCCTCTGGATGGTAGCAATCCCTTGCCTTCAGGCACAGTGCTATAACGGGAGGGAACAGGGGACTGTTGGAACCCCATCCCTGTCTCAGTTGTTGATGCTTAGCCCCAAAAACCAGTCATTCTGCAGCATCTGTGGGAAACTCCTTAAGTGAACTTCCCAGGGAGAAACATCATAGGGCATACTGGGAAAGTGGCTGACAACGGTCTTCCCTAATAAGTTCATTGAGAAGAAAAAAACGGGCAGATGATTTCTCGTGCTCTTTCAGCAGGCCCTAAAACCACAGGACTGTAGCTCTGCTGGGAGCCTGCTTCCCAGCCCATCAGCTTGGTTTCTGGATGCCTTCCGATCATTAGCATTGTTGGTATTGAAAAACAACACCCAGGCTTGTTGTGTTTCTTAGTCTGGTTTTTATTTTCTCTCTTTCTTGCCTTATCTATTCTCAGGGTTGGGGGAGCTAGCTTACAGCTAGAAACCTCCCCCACATCACCCTCCCACCCTGCCTTAGTGTTTCTCCAGAAAGCCCAGCGCCCACGGAGGAGCGTAAATTAATGCCTAGTAATTGGTACAAAGGCACTTTCTGTTTCTATGCAACACACGCAAAAGGGGGAGAGGAAAAAAAAAGAACCCACAGATGTTAAAAAAGGAAAGAGAGATCCTCCCAGCAGTGGTCTTGGGTAATCCTGGCTCCCAGTCCGCCCCACTTTTTGTTGGAAGTTAGTCACAGGCCTGAGCCTAGTGCACTTGGTGGTGGTAGTTATTGGTCTAAAAAGAATAGACCTTGGAGGTTGGGAGTGACCTTGAAAGGTCATCTCATCCATCATTTTGTCTATAAAAGAGCATGTGCCCACCCCCTGTGATGGGCTTGTTCTGTGGAAGCATTTGGAGGAACTTGGGAGATTTAGAGGCACATTGCCAGGATACAAAAGCCCTCTAGCCTTCGCTAGCATGTGACTCTGAGCTTCTGGAATCTTCTAGTGCCTGTAGTTTTCAGTAGAAAATGTTAAAGCCAGTGGCTTTCAGCTTGCTCCTGTGAATACTCAGTTCTCCCGCCCCTGTGAGCTGCTCCTGAGGCTTTGAATCTGTGATTAACAAGGTTTTATTTATATTGTTGTTTTAAATCTGTGCCTGCAATGCTGCTTAGAGGAATTAATCAGGTAAAGGGGCTTGGTGGAGTGGCCCAGCCTCTTTCCTTTGATCCCAGCCAACTTCACTTCCTGAAGCAGCTCCAGGTGAAACTCAGGGAGAGTCCTTGCTTTCCCTCCCTGGAAGGCCATGAGTTATTATTTGTCTTGTCTTGGCCTCAAGTAGCCTCCTCAAGTAAGTGGAGGACTGGCAATGATGTTGGGAGAATGGAGCCCTCACCAGCGTAGGGAGGAACTTTTTTTTTTTTTTAATTTCTTGAGTCTTTCTGGACATTCATTTCCACTTGTTCCTAAACACACATGTTTGTGAGGTATGTCTTCAAGCCCCTTTTTGTCTCAGCTACCCACTTTTCCCAGGAGCACTGAACTTTGGAAGTCTGTGGTAAGAATTGAGAATCCGGACCTGGAATCCAAAGGTTCCCACTTCATCATCCCAGGCCAGAACTGCTGGGTCTTTGAGTGAGTGAATGTATTTTCTGGAATTGAGGGGATGGAACCTGGATGGTAGCACTATGTCTCAGGTCCCTGAATTTATTTTTAAAATGAGATTGAGAATGATCACAACTCTGAACAGGAGAGTGGAATTCATCCCTGACTGACCAGATTGAGTCCTTTGAAAGCAGTGAGGATGTTGTTTAAATAGATGAAAGTAAAACCATGGAAGCTTATACCATACAAAATTAATGACTGGGTTTTGAAATTCAGACAGTGCACTGTTGGGTCTTCAGTGATATTCAGACAAGTTTTGGAACCTCCCTCTTAATGGAAGTGAATGAATGTCTGAGAGTTGGAGCCACTGGGTAGGTAGGCATGGGGATGTGACTAACCTGGGGATGATAGACATTTTATTTTTAATTATGTGAAGGTGTGTGTCTGCCTGTATGTGTGTGCACATATGTGCACATGCCAGCAGAGACCAGTGTGTTCAATCCTTTGGAGAGGGAGTTACATAGCTTGTTTCGAGCCACTTGCTGTGGATGCTGGGAATGGAACTAAGGTCCTCTGGAAGAGCAGTAAGTGCTCCTAACCACTAAGCCATTTCTCTAGCCCAGACACTAGACAGGTTAAAATGAAAGGCCTTGTACAGATCATTGTGACTCAGAAAAATGGGAGAAAGTGGGGGGGAACTTCACCATCTGCCCTGTCCAGGGGTCAGCTCTGCTAAGATTGCAGTTAGTGAAGCAGAGGCCCTGGCCCATGGGCTTCCAGAAGAGCCTTTACCTTCGGCAGGGAGATGGGGTACCATGATAGGAACATGGGCCTTTAGCATACTCTGTACAGGCCTAACCTAACCCTGAGTCCCTAACTCATCAAAAAGACTCAGGCAAAGCTTTTATCTCCCTGAACCTCAAGTTTCTCACCTGTCAAATGGGGTTCCATAATTATATATTCGTGAAGTTATGAGGCCACATTCAGATGAGTCACTTAAAAGATTATGCGTGCTAACCTTATGCTGGGTATTACTACAATTAAAAAAATAAATATGTTACATATATATGCCAGACATCCCCGAGAGTCTTAGAATTTTTGTTTAAAATTCCAGGTGGACTCAGAATCATCAGATGATGCTGAGCAGCTGTGACAGGTGAAAGTGTGTTAGATGCTGACGGCCACTGGGCTTTGTGAGTGCTATCAGATTGAACATGTATGTCTCACGACCTGAGCTAAGTGGCTTACATGCGTTTCATTTAGAGATAGAAACATGCTGTTTTTCTTGTTTAATAGGAGAAATCGGACTAGGTAGTTAACCTAGTCTAAGGTTAGGCTGGGATATTCTTACTGTTTCTAGGTGTAAGTTATATGTGCGGGCTGTTGAGTGGCTTTTTCCCAGTGAGAAAGAGATTCTGTATTTATTCTTATGGCTCTTTTGGGTCTGGCCCTAAGCCACCATCTTAAGTTGTCTTCTTTGTGTCCCAGCTCTGATGTGAAGATGGTTTCCATGAGCCTTGGTTAGGAAAGTCAACAAGAATAACCTTGTCACCTGGAGCCATTTCCTTCCAACCAGTTTAAAAAAAAAAAAAAGTCATTATTTCGATTGCTCTGTTTGTGTTTGTTTTCGGAGACAGGGTCTGTCTGTAGAGCTCATGCCAGCCTGAAACTCTGTCATCTAGTCTGTCTTTCTGCCTCAGCTTCCAGACTGCTGAGATTTCAGGCCTGTGCCACTACACCTGCCAGGGGCTGGGTTTGGGATCCATAAATAGGTTGCAAGCAAGAAAGTCCAGACTTGGACTTGCTTAATAGAAAACAGCCTCCGAGCTGGGCGTTGCGTCTCTCACCTATAATCCCAACACTTGTAGGCTTAGGCTTGAGACGATTGATTGTCACGTGTTAGAGGGCATCCTAGGCTACTTAGCAAAACTTAAAAGAAATTTTTTTTTGATTAAAAATAGAGCTCCAGGTTCAGGAGTTGATGAATGCAGCCACTCAGTGGTCCCTGTCTTTATGGCTTTGCCACCCTCTTCCTGGCTCTGGCTTCATTCAGGAGCAGGCTGTCTCTGAATGGTACTAAAATGGCTGCCAAGCAACACCAGACTCACTTCCTGCCAATTCAGCAAAGCCCCACAGAAAGACTACTTCCCATTCCTAATGATTCCGGCAAACAACCCAGGCTAAAAGCCATTAAGTTGTGTGTCCCTTATGAAAATAGTCACTGTGGCAGGACTGGGTTCCAGTACATCCAAGACTCTCAAGTCTAAAGGTGTGGGCTCAGAGGAAGGACTGGTTGCCAAGGGGAAACTAGGTGCACTGTTTCTTACCAATAGAAGAGACAGAGACCAGACAAGGCAAATCGAACATCGATGCCCACTTAGGCGTGCAAGCAGGATGTGCCAAAGAGCAGCATTTATTTTCTCTGCTCTCCTGAACTTAGCAGAAAAGATAGGCCATGAGCAAATGGACAGAAAGGACCCAGCAGAGAACAGATGATTTCGACATATTTTACAAGTACTCACACGCTCACAGGCCCTCCTGAGGAGATGATCTGGGAACCAAGACCAGACGTTTCACATGGGACAAGTTTTATCAGCAGCGGTGTGATCTTCAGGGGATGTGATCTGCAGGGTTTTCACACCATCTTCACTCCATATCATCTAATTCAGTGCTTTGAGGGATGAAATGAATCACATTTATGGGAGCATTTATTATTTCAGATGCTATTTAATAGAGGTCTGTGTAAAGATGAACCATTTATATGGTGGTTCCTACTGAGATTCCGAAATCTTTTCATTGTGCACAGTACTCAACAGAAACACCACAATAAATACAAGAAATGGAAAATAGAGAAACACACACACACACACACACACACACACACACACACACCAAAGTGACTTAAATTCCTAGGCTGCGGTAATTCCGTCGTAGTTTTTGTATCATTACAGTTTCAAAGACAATAGCAGAATAAAGCCGGGCATGAAGTGCACGCCTCTAATCTGAGCATTTGGGGAGGCCTAGGCAGGAGGAATAAATTCTGAGAGCATCCAAGGCCAACCTGGGCCACTTGTTCAGATCTGGGGTGGGGGGGTTCATGAGAGGGGGACCACTTCATGTTGGGAGAGCTCAAACCTGTCCTTCATAGTTTCTGGTGATGAACACTGAGCCAGGAGAATCTCTGACTCATTTTGTTGCAGGAATGAGTGGTTCAGTGGAGTAAGACTCTACCACAGCCATACCCTGGTACCAGCAATGGGAAGTCCCCAGAGGGGAAGCTGGAGACAAATGATGGCATAGCATTGCCTGTCTGTCACTTTTAGTCCTCATCTGTCACAGCCTAGCTAGTTGGTAAGAGTGGGCATAGTTAATAAGACCCCAGCATCCTCCCGCCCTCTATTTCTGCTGTTGGAGGAAAGCTCTATCTTGTCAGTATAAGAGAGAGCTCTTAGTCACGTCTCTATTTAGGGTCAGTGAGTTTTTAAAGAGGATTCTGCAGCCACACTGGCCTCAAACTCATGGTGATCTTTCTGCCTTAGCCTCCCAAGTAATGGCTTGTTAACGCATTAAATTGTATTATCTTTCTGAGGTAAAGCTCCAAACAGCCACGCTAATTTGGGATCTCTTGCTTTCTTTCCCTGAGTGATACCTGGAATAGCAAGCTCACAGGTTGCTCTGGCCTTATGAAGGGTCGTCCAGTGGAAAGCCTTCCTGAAGCTTGGTTGTCTCCACTGGCTGCCACACACCCACTAAATGCCACATCTGATGCTGAAGAGTGAGGTTCTGGGCACTGTGACATTGTTTTCCTCTGGTGGCAGGCACTTAGTCCTTTCTCAGTCCATTTTGAAAGGAGGAAACCCAGGTTTGCATAGAGGCATGTCCCACTTGCCCACAACAGTCTAGCTTCTCAGGTGCCGTTCTGGTAGGACCTTCCTAACCTGGGCTTCCACAAGTTTCACTTGTGCTCTGGTGAGGCTGGAAGATGACAGCCTTTCCTGAGCACTTCCTGGTCTGACTTTCAAAGGAAATAAAGAGCTCTGGCGCTCCCTAGAGACCTGTAACATCTGCACAGACTCGGTTACTGTTCTGTGAACCCCATTTAGCTCTCATAAGCCCATCATAGGTTGAAAATAATGGAGCGAGAAGAGAAGACCCATGTAAACCACAAAACTCAGCAGCACAGCCCACTGTGGACTGTAGGGCTTCTTCCGTGATGGTGGCTGGCTTCGTGCCCAGGAAAAGATCAAAATTCCAAGTACAGTCTGTACCGAGGCCTGTTGCTTCTGTGCTTTTCACAAAGATGACCAAGCAGAGGTCAGGGGCCATGTGCATAACACGGTCTTGGAGGTGCTAGCAAGTCCAGACAGAGTAAGCTTAAGGTGCGTGCATAGCCTTTTGTTTATTGAGACAGGGCTTCATGTAGCCCAGGCTAGTCTTAAATTTATTAGGCTACCAAGGATGACTTTGAACTTTATCTTCCTACCTCAGCCTCTCAATCAGGTATTGAAATGTCAGATGTATGTGTGCTACAGCTCCTGGCTTGGTATTCTATCTACATTAAAAACAAACAAAGCAAAAAAGGCAAAACCCCCCAAAGAAACATCACTTATAAATGAAAGTTGGGGCTTGAGGGTGGCCACTTAAGTACCTTAAAAATGAATGTGTCCTGCCCCCACCCCAGGCAATGCATATGGAAAGAAAGGCCAGGAAGACAGAGTAATAAACCCCACCTCCACCTCTAAGCATGAAAGGTTCTTCAGTTAAAGCCTTGGCTAGTTTCTCATGTCTCTTATCTCTGTGTGGACAAAACTGAAGCAAGCGTTTGAAGTTAGCTTTAAACTGTTGTGCAGTGTCTTTGGGCGAATCATCTGCCCCTTAAGCTAGCTGCTGCTCCCGAAACCTGACCAGTTAGAAAAGCTCCATGCTAGGTGCTTCCAGCTCCAAACTCTGACTAACTTAAACTGCCTTCTAGTGAAGTGTGTCAAGAGGCAGCCCTTTCTTGTGTTAAAATATACATATATGAGGTTTATAGTTTGCCTCTGCATTGGTTTTAGAATTTCTGAGATAAGACCACGAGACTCAGCTGCTACTGTGCTGAGTACCTGAAGCTTCAAGAACCTTGTCTGTTATCTTTCCTTGGAGTTTCAGGGGGCCTATGTGTTTCTCACAGATCTATTGAATGTGGGGTTCACGCAAGCAGTAGCAGTCAGGTTTATCCCACAGATGCCAAATGGCTGGCATGAAGTATGCCCTGGGACAGATCTGTTTCCTTTTAAGAACCTACATTGGTGCACAAGCTGCTTTTCTTCCCATAGGGACCCGAAGGCAACATTTCACATCAAAGCAACACAGCAAATGTAAAAATATTGAAACCACCAAGGCTACAGGAGAGAGATGGAGCAGGTACTTGGATGGGTAGCTGGGGGGAGGGGGGATGCAGGATTGTTCCTTCAGAGGCTGCCAGGCATCCTCCTTACTCCTTCAGAACATCTTTGGGTGTGGCAATACTTCTGGTGAGCAGGAGACTTATCGTGTCTTGATTTTTGAGTCCAGGGTTCACGGAAGCGATTTATGCAGAGGAAGGTGGGATTCTGTCTAGGATGTTCACAAATTGTGCTATGTTGGATTTGCACTTGAGAACACTGGAGAATGGAGGTGCTTGCTCTGCTATGGGTGGAGGGAAGGTGGCAGTGGACAGCCAGGGACATGAGTAGGTCTTTGTGGGACCCACCATGTCAAGCACTATGATTGAGGCTGTGTTCTTGGACTGACCCTCTTCCTGGGAAGGATGGCAGTAGTTGCACAGTCCTGTTAATGCAGAGCATAACACAGCCACTCAGGAGGAGGGGTGCCTTTGGTCTGGTTTTTTTTTTTTGTTTGTTTGTTTGTTTTTCGAGTCAGGGTTTCTCTGTATAGCCCTGGCTGTCCTGGAACTCACTCTGTAGACCAGGCTGGCCTCGAACTCAGAAATCCCTGCCTCTGCCTCCCAAGTGCTGGGATTAAAGGCGTGCGCCGCCGCCGCCACCACCACCACCACCACCGCCCGGCGATTTTTCACTTTCTAATGAGTTGTTTGAGTCGGAAACAGCGACTTCTTTCTTGTCTTCAACACCTAGAGTACCCACTAATTCCTCTATAGAAAGTACACATCTCTGCTACCACAGAACATATTGTTTGTCTTGGGTGGGTTTTTGTTTTGTTTTAAGATATCTCATCCTATGGTTGGTTCTCCCTGGCTGTCCTAGAGTTCACTCTATAAGCTGGTCTTAGATTCCTAAATCCACCTGGCTTTTTTTTTGGGGGGGGTTAATTTTTTTATTATTTTTATTCACTTTACATCACAGTTGCAGCCCCTTCCTTCTCTTCTCCCAGTCCCACACTTAGAAATCCGCCCCCCCACCCCCACCCCATCTTCTTCAGCCTGTACTGGAACCTGTTGGTTCTGCACTTTCACAAAGATGACTGAGCAGAGCTATTGAAGGCCAGGGGGCGTGTGCACTCCAGTGTCTTGGAGGTGCTAGCAAATCCAGAGGGAGTAAGCTTATGGTGCATAGCTTTTGTCTTGGGTACCATCCTATTCTGGGACTTCTAGTCCCAGCAGGACTAAGCCCATCATTTCCCACTGAGACCCAGCCAGGCAGTCTAGGTAGGGGAAGGGGATCCGGTGGCAGGCAACAGAATCAGAAACAGTACCTACTCCAGTTGTTAGAGAATGCAAGTGAAGACCAAGGTACATATGAACAAGAGTCTTACTATGTAGCCTAGCCTGGCCTCAAACTCTGTCCTCCCGTCTTAGCTACACAAATGCTGATTTATGGGCGTGTACCACCGTGAGCAGCCTTGGGATGCTAGATAATCTGTGGAATCACTTAAGCTCAAATGCACCATTACTTTCAGTAAGTTTGCATATTCACATAAGAACGTTAGTTTTTGAAACAATGCCTTCACATAGCTCAGTCTGGCCTTGAATTTACTGGGTAAACCAGAATGGCTTTGGATTTGTAAGCCTCCTGTTGTAGTTTACAAAATGCTAAGGGCGTGGGTATGTGTCACTGTGCTCGTCTCCTTTGAATATTAGATAACTTTCTGTCTCTCTCACATCTGTGTATCTCTATCGGCATCTGGACACTGTCGAGAGCACTGGAGAATGGAGACGGTTGCCCCTTTTCTGCCTCTGCTGACCTCAAGCGCTCTAGGTCACCCTTTAAAGATGAGCTTGAATTTCTGACCTTCCTGCCTCTGTCTCTGAAATGCTGAGAGTACAAGTGTGTATTTGGTTTATGTGGTTCTGGAGGTCAAGCCCTAGGGTGTATGCATGCTGAGCAAGCAGGTAGGTGTTCTTCTACCAAGTGAGCCTGGTCACACCCCTGGCTTCCTCCTCTTTCTCTTTGTTTCCCCTTCCTTCCTTCCTTCCTTCCTTCCTTCCTTCCTTCCTTCCTTCCCCCTCTCCCTCCTTCCCTCCATCCCCTTCTTTCTTTCCTTCCTTCTCTCTCTTTTTACTTTTTTCTTTTTCTTTTTGTGATAGTGTCTCACTAAGTAGCTCAAATTGACCTCAAACTCATGGTGGTATTCTTCCCTCAATATCCCAAGTACTGGGACTATAGATGTGAGTGTGTGTGTGTGTGTGTGTGTGTGTGTGTGTGTGTGTGTGTTTTGTTTTGAAACAGGGTCTCACTATGTAGTCCAAGTAAGTCTTGAATTTATGGCTATCTTCCCATGTCAGTGTCCTGGGTGTTGGGGTTATAGGTCTTCACCACCATGCCTAATCACTCTCTACATTAATATCATTTTAAGATTTATTCTTGTCTCATACAATGCATCCCAATCCCCTCCTGTCTGTCTGTCTGTCTACCTATTTTGAGATGGGGTCTCTTTATACATCCCTAGCTGTCCTGGAACTCATTATGTAGGCCAGGCTGGCCTTGAACTCATAGAGATTGGCCTATGTCTCACTGAACCTGGAGCTCACCAACTCAGCTAGATTGCTAGCTAAGGAGCTTCAGACCCCCTTATCGACTCCTTCCCAGTGCTGGATTTTATGTGCAAATTGCTATTCCCAGGTTTTTTGTTTTGTTTAAGCATGTGTGCTGAGATAGAACTCAGTTCTTCATGTTTACATAGTAAGTAGTTTACTATCTACCTATCACACAGGGATATGCACTAGCTTGTGTGTGTGTGTGTGTGTGTGTGTGTGTTGCTCATCAAAACCAGGACCTTGCACATGCTAAACTATCAGGATATTGTTATATATTTTTTAAATTAGAAAATTTTTGATATCATGATGTAATTACATTTCTCCCTTCCGTTTCCTCCCTTCAAGCCCTCTCATGCATTCTTCCCACTGTCCTTTAAATTAATGGCCTCTGTTTTCACCAGTAGTGTGTGTGTGTGTAATATATATATTATATATTATACTATATTACATATAGTATATACATATATATGTGCATTTATATGCAGTACATGTATATTTCTACATATAACCTGTTTAGTCTGTATAATGTTATCTGTATGTATGTTTTCAAGGCTGACCATTTGGCCTTGGAAAACAAATTGGTGTGCTCTTTCCTGGGGGATTCCATCTGTTCCATTCTCGGCTTTCCTCAGTTGCCTATAGTCATTTGTGTATCGTCTTGCTAATTTATTAAATGTATAAGTATTGTGTGTATAGTGTGTGTGGGGGGGCGCAGAAGACATCTCCTAGGAGTTGGCTTTCTTCTTTGAACACGTTGCAGATAGTTCCCTATGTTGTTTCCACATGATGCACACTATGGGCAAGCTGGTCTTCCAGCTTTAAGTGGTTCTTTTGTCTGTACTCCCATCTTTCTGGGAACATGGCGACTACAGATGTGTGCTGCTGCATCCATCTTTTTTTACTAGGTTCTGGAGACCAAATTTGGGTAGCCAGTCTTGCATATCAAGCAATGTTACTGGCTGAGCCAACTGCCGGCCCCCTGCGGTTTGATTTGCAAGTGTTGTTAATTGTATTATAGATTTTAATCTTTATCATATGCTGCAATTTCATGAACTCCTTGCTCAAGTTCTTAAGTTTCATAAAGTTTTATAATGTGTATGAAGTTGCATAGATACATATTGCCATGTAGAACCTGAGGCAGGCGCATGGTAAACTTGAGGCCAGACTAGATTACAGCTAGAAAGACCCTGTCTTAAAGACAAAAACTAGGAAGAAAAATCCTTAAAAAGTTAAACTCATAGGACAGGATTGCAGATTTTTTGCCTGATGTTCCTGTTATTATGAAGAAATATATGTAGTCACCGATTTGAAATATTTCATTTACCATGTCCAAAATCTCCGACAGTCTTAGGTTTACCGTGTACTCAATCCCAATGGTTTCTTGGGTTTGTTTTCAGTTCTGCTCTGTTGCAGAGCTGGTGCCGCACAATCTTAATTAGTATAGCTTTGATAATACATTTTAATAAGTCGTCTTGCAATTACTTACTGCTCTGCAGTCTTCCTGGCAAGCCAGACATGTTTATTCTTCCAAATGAACTTCAGAAATTGGTGAAGTTTAAGAAAAAGAAATTCTTACAGCACGTGTGAATGTCATGGATGTGTTTGTGCCAAACTGTGGTACTTCTACCCCCAGGCTTCACCCTCCGAGGAGATGAGAACTATTCCATTATGTGTTTTCTTTCATTCGTCCGGTTTCGTTGTGAAGGTCTTCATTTTTAGGCCTGTCCTGAGAGTTCCTGATCAGATCATAACAAAGCCCTGGCTTCTTTCTGCTTTCAGAATTTACATGTGATGGGGCTGGAGAGATGGCTACTCATCATGTAATAGCTGAGAAACTGGGAGAAAAGAGGGCCCAGGGTCGCAATATGTTCTCCGAGGACGTCCTGTGGGTAACCTAACTTCCCCACGAGGCTCCGTTTCCTAGCCGACCCACCCCCTCTCAACAGCACCATTAGCTGGGGACCAAGTTGTCAACACAGAAGCCTCAGAGAGGCATTTGAGATCAAGTCCATCAGGACTAATTGCTAGTAGCCGGGAAATTTCTTCTCAGATGTGAGCCTCTTGTGACAGTAGTTGGATGGCACAGCTGGGCCCGTCTCATGCCGTGGTGGGACAGGGAGCATTCCAGAGGCCTGGTTGTCTCCACAGAGCGAGCCTGTTACTCACGCTATGCCAAATTCAGTAGCTTCTTTGGTCAAGTTTATTTTATATTCTGAAGAGTCTGTCAGAAAGAGGTGCTTAGCCTGTGCTGCTCCTCGGGGCGGGAGTGCAATGTAAATAATGAGAATTCAGAAGCTTGGGCTGTGAGGAGCTCTGCACCAGTAAGGCAGAGTTTATTTTGTTGTTGCCTCTGGGTGTGTTTTCCTGAGAAGGCCAGAAACTACACTCTAGCACAAGCCTGCTTTTCCCCTACGGGAATGGTAACTCTCATTAACTCTGCAGACTGGGCTAAAAGATTCTCTGACTGATGCTTACCTTGCCATGAATGACATGGAGAAGGCTGGCCATTGCTCTTTGACCTCAGCACTAAGTTGAAAGAGTGGACCTGACTTAGTTTCCCCCTCAGAATGCAACTGTGACAGGACAGCTCACAGTTGCTCTGCCTTCTTCCCTTCTCTTAGGAAGGTCTCTGTCCCCTTCAGCCCTGAGCTCCCTGCATGATTTTCCAGTCTCCCACTCCTCTGTTTGGTTTTCCTTGAGATGGGGGGGGGGGTCTTGTTAGATAATATAGGCTTATCTCACTCATGGCAAACCTCCTGCCTCAGCCTCCTCAGAGTCAGGGTTGCAGGTTTGCCCACCATACTGGGCTTCTGTTTTACACTTTCTTAGGTGCGTGCCTTGTATCACTTTGTCAATGACACCTTCTGTTTGCCATTCACATATCATCATATATCTCATAAATAGGTCGTGTGCCCATTCTCACTGGGATGAAGGGAAGCAAACAATAGATTCCCACACAAAGTCAGGCCTGCGTATACACCACTGGCTGGTGTTGAGTTTGCATGGCTGTCAGAACTGTGGACTTCACCACACCCTAGAATTGAGTTAGCCATGAATCCTAAATTCATCCCACTTTCTCTGCCATGAGGCGCTCTTCCCTTGTTCTTAACCATTTGGTCTTGGCTTAGGCCAGATTAGACTATAGGTTGTAGGCTCTGCCTGATGCTTTTCCAAAGTACTCCATAAGACTCAAACCTGCTGTTTACACCAGCAGCTTTGTGAACTGCTGACGGACTGTCAGCTCTGGTGTACAAGTTAAATGAATCCAACATAGGCTCTTTCTGGCTCTGGGCTAGCTCTGGACTCTGGGCTAGCCTTTCTCTTTTCTCTGAAACACACAGAGATGAGGAAGCTCCCCAGTGACAACACCTGATTTTAGGAGCAATGGGAACAATCACAACCAGTGACTGGCCATAAATTAGATTGGAAGTGAGTCCTGTGAGAATGAACCCTAAGTACCCTTGAAATTCTCTCTCTGTATGTCAGTGTAAGCATGAAGAATGTTCCCGTGTCCCACAGCTGACTTGCCCTTTGTGACACTCTCCACTCAGACACTTATATGAAGCCATCTTCGAAATGAGGGAAGTCCCTTTCTCCTTGGCATCTCTGCCAACAGAGTGGCCCTTGGGGTCCATTTTTCCCTGGATTCAGATAGGGATATTGGGATTAACCCCTCCCTTTCCAACTTAGATGATTCGTAACCAGTGAGTAGCCAAGCCATATATGGTACACTGCCAAGAAAACCACTTCACTAGCAAGCTCTGGGAAGAAAAAAGCTTTGCTTGAGGCCTTCTCATCGTTTTTCCTGAGCAGTGAACAGAGGCTCCAAGGGTAAAAGCAAGAGCTTTTGTCTCTGTTGCTTGCAGCCTATTTTATGGATTCTGTCATATTTTCCCATTATATAAATTATGAATTATATTATATATAATATATGTGTGTATACACACATATATATTTTTGAAGATAGGATTAACACTCGGTAGCCCAGGTTGCCATGAACTCTAAATTCTGCCTCAATCTCCTGTCTGCTGGGATCCTGGACCCAGCTTGATTTTTATTGTGTCTCTGTTGGTATTATATTTTTAATACACCATTGTTTAGAAAAATATTTCCCTTTAGATTGTCTTTTTGGGGTTAAAAAGGACTGCTGCAGGCTAATCTCAGAATGGTTCGAAGTCTGCCCCACTGACCTAACTTCTGAGGTGGTTTTGGTCAATATTAGTAGTCTGGAAACACACACGCGCGCGCGTGCACACACACACACACACACACACACACACACACACACACCCCTACACACCTGGCCCTGTCTGTGGATTTGAGGTCAGTTGATTCAATCAAATACAGCTTCTTATTATTATTATTTTTTTTTTTTTTAAATTCAGGAAGAATGTGTTTCTGCTAAACATGTATTGACTTTTCTCCTTGCCATTAGTCCCTAAACAATGAAATATAACAACTATTTAAGTAGCCTAGAGATCATTTAGAGTATATACGATGTGCTTATGATATATGGAAATATAAAATACACAATTTTATACAAGGGACTTGAAAGTCTTTAGATGATGGTATCCCTGTGTAGGCAGGGGTCTTGGAGCCCATCTTCCACTGATACTGGACATCCACTGAATGCTTAGCATAATAAGTAATACAAAAGTCACATGGACTTATTATTTTCTCTGCCATAAGAAGTTCAGTCATAGAGAGTTGTTACAATCTGAATTTCAGCTTATGTTCAAAGATCTGCTGAAGTGGGTGCAAGCTTTTTGTTCAGCAGGAGTAATATGTTTTAGCCCCGACTTTGTTGGATTGTTCAGTGCAAGCTTTCTGACTGCCTTTCTTCTTGCGCCCCCCAACTCTCTGTGCAGTGTCTCTCCTGGCTCTCTGCCCTCCTTCTGTGCTTGGCTCCAACATTCTTGCTGTGAGGATTTAGTCCTAAGCTTGCACGTAGCCTTGCTTTCACCCAGCATAATAACCCTCAAGACCAAGTAGTCTGCACAGTGTTAGACCTGGGCATAGAAAACACCACTGTATAGATTCCTGCAATGCTGGACAGTTGCCTGGCTTGGCTCCATTAGTTGTGCATCTCATTGGTGCAGGTGAAGAGGGGAGAGAGTGACTCTCCGATGACTCAGATGCATCGAGCTGGACAGCTCCCAGCCTCTGCAGTGTCTTTCCACCTGCCAGCAAGTCTGGGACAGGAGCGAGAAAAGGATCGATCGCTCCTCACACCTACCAAAGACATGTCTGCAGAGTTCTGTGGAAACAGGAGCCTGTGTGCCCTGTGTGTGTGAAGCAGCTGTTTTGGGCTGGGCTTGGAACAGAGTGAAGGGCAGGCAGGTGATTCCCAGAGCAAGGTGATGATAGGTACTTGCAGCAGCAACTGAGGTCTGTATGTCAGCACAGTCGGATTTTGTGCTGGTAAGTGTCCTTCTTGGGTGATGACATAGTCCCATCCTCCTGGCTGGCATCTTGAGGTGTGTGTGTGGGGGGGGGGTGGAGGTGGGGGTGAGGAGTATCTTACAAGAGCATGTCTTCCAGATGGAACTTAGCTGCATCTGAGTGTATGACACACAGTATGGTGTGACTCCAACCAAGGAAAGCAGTCAGAACCAGGAGAGATGTGGGAAGAGTGCCAGGTCTTCCTGACCCACTAGAGTCAGGAAAACTGAGCAGCTAGGAGCCCAGGGCTTGACATTAGGCAGTAAACTCATGGCTCTGCTCTTTAATGGTATGTTCCCCAGCAAGTAACCTAACCCTCCAAGTCTCCATTTTCTCAACTGTATGAAGGCCAATGTGTGGGACTCTGAGAAGCCAGTGGAATGGTGAATGGGTGAATGGCCCTAGCTCTCTCCCTGCACTTAATGGAAGGAACATGGAGGTTTGGGAGTCATGTAATCTGAGGAAGAGATGGCTAGAGTAAGCTGAGACGGCTGGGTCCTGAGACGCTATGACTTGGAAGATGGCTTTGCAGGAGGGCACAGTTCATAGCAATGGATGAGTCTGCATAACTTATCCTCAAGTCCTGCCAGGCTGCCTCCCCAGGTAGTGGCTACAGTCCTGGGGAGGGCTAAGGGAAATGCCTGTTGTTGGGTGGCCTCTCAGTCCTCTCCTTTCATCTCTGCAATGCCAGGAAATATAGCAAAGGTCTTGGCCTTTGGCCTGATCTGAAGATCTCATGAAACCAACAGTTGCATAGGATAAAATTAGAAGGAGGAGGAGGAAGAAGAGGAAAAGGCTTCTGAGTGATCATTGGATACAACGTACCAAGCTGCTTTGTTTTAGAGGATTCTCAGCAATTTCCCATTGCTTAGCATGCCAGGGCTGCCAGAAGGAACCACAGACATCCTCTGGGAGTCTGGGAACTCACTAAAGTCTCTCTCAGGATAGCTGCTTCTCACTGTGCTCTCATGTTCCAGTCCTGGTCCCCTCTTATAAGGACTCCGGTCATGGGATGAAGGTCCACCTCCCAGTGACCTCATTTAATTCTCATAGTGGGGAATTTAGGGACCAAGCCCCTTTCCACTCCAGGATTCTCAGGTGCAAAGTTCTAAACTAAAATGTGAATGTGCAGACTGGTGAGATGGCCGAGCAGATAGCACTTGCCCTACAAGTCTTGTGAGCAGAGTTCAGTCCCAGAGCCCTTGTAAAAAAATGGGAGACCTGGCTCCACAAACTTGTCCTCTGACCTCCATGTGAGTGTCAAGACACACATGCCCATGTGCACACACATATAATCTTGATTTTTAAAAATTCAAGTATTTGCACAGGATGAATGTATCTATATTGCCTACAGTATCTAATACGGTGTAAATGTTGTACACACCATCATGAAGAAGGTGACAGTAAAAACATCAGTAAATGTGACACCTTTTCCTTTCCAAATATTTTTCCATCCATGATTAACTGAATCCAGATATGGACCTCATGGTTAGGCAGGACAACTATACAGCCACATTCTGAGATGTGTGTATCGGGGGTTAGGATGTTAGCTGAACGTTTGGGGGAGCTGGGGAGAACTACAACATGAGAAACTCACGACAAAGGGTTTATCTTTTGTGTCCTAGGGACTGTCACCCATAGGTGGTCTTCAGAATGTTTTTGACATACCCTTTCAACTGTGTTATGTCTTGCTTTCCTTCTCTTAGGTGAACGGCCCTTTCCCTGCACGTGGCCAGATTGCCTTAAAAAGTTCTCGCGCTCGGATGAGCTGACCCGCCACTACCGGACCCACACTGGCGAGAAGCAGTTCCGCTGCCCGCTGTGTGAGAAGAGATTCATGAGGAGTGACCACCTCACCAAGCATGCCCGGCGTCACACCGAGTTCCACCCCAGCATGATCAAGAGATCAAAAAAGGCTCTTGCCAGCCCCTTGTGAGGTGCTCCTCATGGCAGCCAGGCAGAGATGGTCCCCGGAAGGACAGAGCTCCCAGGAAACAGACAGACACATGGAAATCTGCCAGAGCAGAGGCGCGCTGGCCACAGGAGATCACTGCTCTTTGGTCAATATTCTGATACTCTCCCTGCACTGTTTCCAAAAAGCACACGGTAGTCTAAGATCAAAGTCAACATTTGGTCCCCTTGCAGAGGCAACTCTGAACCGTCTCTGACTGTTGGAGGGCAGGCAAATAAATGCTTTTGGTATTTTCTCCTTTGTTTTGGGGGGTGGGGGGAGGGGGCAAGGCCAAAACTTGGGGTAGGAGTTTGAAGATTCAGACTGGTGTACATACGTCTGACTGGGTGAGTTGACCCCTGGCCTCCCACAGTGACTCTGGATTCTTGATGCTTGCTGACTCTCAGAATTGTTTTTCTTCTCTTTTAATGTAATGACCAGTGTGCTTCAGTTTGTTTAGCAGAACCACTCTCTTGAATCACATTTAACTTTTGAAATTTAAAAAAAAAAAAAAAAAAAACCCTCCATAGCACAGCTGTCTTTTATGCAAGCAAGAGCACACCTACTCCAGCATGATCTGTCATCTAAAGACTTGAAAACAAAACAAAAAAAAAGTTACTTATAGTCAATGGATAAGCAGAGTCCGAATTTACACTAATCAAGACAGACCTTCGAGGGGGTCATGATAAGTCCGGAACTTTCAAACCTTGCTTCGTATGAACCGTACTATCTGAACATAGACTGCATTTTTATTTTCTAATTTACCGAGGGTGAATACGGCAAATACATGCTTTGAGGGTAGAAGCCGACATTCTGTTTGGCACCACGTTATAATCTGCTTATTTTACAGTATACACATTTCCCTGAGAACCCATGGCAGAGATGTGAAGGCAGAATGTATGGAGCACATGCTGAGGAGGGCGAGGAGGAGGGGAGTGCTTTAAAGATACAAAAAAAAAAAAAAAAAAAAATGAGCAAACAATTTTAACTTTATGAATTTGTTTGAATTTCCCCATGCTTTCAGATAACGCCATCTTGTTCCACTCATGGGACTAGGACACCGAGAGCGTTTGGCTCTGTGTCACATTAGTTGATAAACGGGTGTATAGCCATCACCAGGTCTGGAAATACCCCCTTTTGGTGGGGGGTGTTTCTTGGTCTTCTTTTTGTGTTCCTATGAAATTCCCACTATGAGGTGCAAGAGTTATATCAGAGGAAAGGGAGCTGAAATAGAAAAAAAAAAAAAAGTTTGCCCCTGTAAGTAGTAAGTTTCCAGAGAAGAAAGACACCACAATGATTTTAGAGGCGACTCTGCAGAACAGTCCCTTCTGATGAACATAGGTCAAAGAAACACAAGCGAATGGCATCACATCGCCAACTGTCTGCATCGGTAGCCCTACCACTAATTAACTTGTATCTAGGTGTCTACATAATGGCCTGAACCACTATATCCATCCTTTGCCATTTACTGCAAAACTTAATTTTGGCTTTTACATGGCCAGAAAAACAAACTCAGTTTTCATAGTTTAAAAAAAAAAAATAAAAACAACAACAAAAAAAATGAAAACAAACACCTCATTTGAGGGGAGTCAGCAGTGATCATGGGGAAATGTTTACATTTTTTCCTTCAGAAATACCACTTTCTGATGATTTTATCTGATATTTAAAACAGGGAGCTATGGTGCACTCTAGTTTACCCATGTGCTGCACATGGTGTGTAAACTCGGGGTTTCCACCTGCAGCGAGCTCCACATTTCACCCAGCTCATGCTCACCCCCATCTCGCCGTGGGTGCTCCTGCAGTGGGCACAGGGCACAGCTGACTCCGACTTCCAATACGACAGCCATCACTAGCTCAGTGTTTTCTGTTTAACCAACGTAGTTGTATCAGTAGTTCTCTCAGAACTGCTTTTAACATTAGGGACTGGGAGCAGTCCATGAGCTAAAAAGGAAAGTGTTTTCTCACGAGAAAACATGTCAGGAAAAATAAAGAACACTTTCTACCTCTGTTTCAGATTTTGAAACGCTTATTTTAAACCAAATTTTAATTTCTGTGTCCAAAATAAGTTTTAAGGACATCTGTTCTTCCATATGAAATAGGTTAGGCTGCCTGTTTCTCCCAAGCTCATGGGAAGGCTGTGCATAGGGTACTCCGAGCGCTGCCTTTTAGTGAGTGAGGAGTTTGGGGTTGCCTAGCAACTTGCTAACTTGTATAAACTCAGCTTTCCCTCACAGAAAGAAATGAAGGAAAACCAAGTCAGTGAAAGACAATCTTTATTGTTTCAGGAGTAAATCTGTATGTGGCTTTTGTCAAACACTTAAATGGATATAAACGCAGCAACTTGTTTTAAAAGATGCACAATTTACTTCCCGGAAGAGTTGCTACTTGCCTTTTCAAGTTGTCGACAGACACACATTTGATATTCTCTTAGATGTTATAGTAACGTAACGTATAAACTCAAGGCTTTTTATTCTTTGTGATAAGTCCTGTTTTACGACGTCAGAAAACAGGAACCAGCATTCTAATTAGATTTACTACATGGAGATATGGTTCAAATAGGACTACTAGAGTTCATTGAACACTAAAACTATGAAACAATTACTTTTTATATTAAAAAGACCATGGATTTAACTTATAAAAAATCCAAATGCAGGATAGTAATTTTTGTTTACTTTTTTAACCAAACTGAATTTTTTGAGAGACTATCGCAGGTGTTCAAAAGAGAAAGAAGCCGTTTTATCTAATACTGTAAGTAGATATTCATGGAAAATATACTAGTTCTAGAGTTAAGATATCTCCTCTCCTTGGTTAGGGAAGAAGAAAGCCCTTCACCATTGTGGAATGACACCCTGGCTTTAAGCTCCACATCACGCTTCTTTTGAGAATTATATTTGGTAGTTACAATTACAGAAACCAATTAGTTTGTCAGTTTGCAGATAGATTTAGCACAGTACTCATCACTCTGGGTAGATGTTCCTTCACAGCGGATGAATGGTCTGTGACACTGTAAGATACTGATCTTTACAACTGTTAATCAGTTTTATTTTTGTACAGTATTAGTGACCTAAGTTATTTTGCTGTCCCGTTTTTTGTAAATCAAATGAAATTATAAAAGAGGATTCTGACCGTAGGTATTTTGTACATATGTATATATGTTGTCCAAATAAAAATAATAAATGATAAAGATTAAACTGTTCCAGCCATTACGTTCTTCCATAGGGGCACATTTCACTCGGAGGGAAGTTGCTCTGTTAACCTGTATTCACAGAATCTCATGACAAGTGCAGAGGTGACTTAGCCCTGTGTCTTTCAGCATGTGCCATGTTTGGATAAATGTGTGTGTATTACTCTTCACAGACCTCCCTGGGGTACAGAGGATAGAAGCCACTGTATTGTGTTAGAGGGGAATTATTTATGTTTTGAGGTAACTCGATGTGCTAGAGATGGATCAGAGAATGTTAAAGGCTTGGGCTGAGCTGCTGTGGTTGGTTAAGAGCTCAGAAGCAGGTGTTCAAAGCCAGGCAAAGTGTGTGTGCACACGCGCATGCACGTTCACACATGTGATTTGTGTAATACTAGCTGCTGTTTATTAAGCGCTTAGGCATAGTGATCATTTTTCTAAGTGTTTAGGTTTCCTCTCAATCCTTACAGCAGCTCTGTGTGGTTTCGTTATCCCTATGTTTTTGGTGAGGAAACTGACCGCCAAATAATTTGGCAAGAGAAACGTAAGTAGTATAGACAGTCCAGGCTGAGTTTCTCCTATCCAAAATGCTTGAGACCAGGAGGCTTTTGCATTTCAGAGGTTTATTTTAGATTGTAGATTATATGCATATGCTTAAGTATTATCTGCATATATGTCTTATGGAGACACCCCACCCATCAAAACGTAATTCAAGTATATTTATATTTTGCACTGTTGGAAACTGATTTCAGGGCCTAGGGTTGTGTTTTTAGCCCTCTTTAAAATGTTTATTTATTGTTTTGAGACAGAGTCACTAACTTGCCCAGGCTGGCCTTGAACTTGGGCCTCCTGCCTCCCAGGCCTGGTTTACTAACTGGCTTTCTCCTTTTCTTTCTGTCCCTGAAAAGGAGCCTCTCCTTCCCTTTACTGCACCACCCGCACCCCATTCCTTTTCACTCAACAAAGCTTCACTATGTAGCAGAGGCTGGTTAGGAATGGGCCATGTGGCCCAGCCTGGCCTTGAACTCTCAATGCTCCTGCCTTATCCTCTCTAATGCTAGAATTAGGCTGTGCTACTGCACTCAACTCAAAATTTGCCTCTGTTCCATATACAACTTTAAAAGATGCCCCGGAGCTGTGTGTATATGTGCTTTGACTGCAAATCATAATGAAGTCAGATGTGGCATTTTCAACTAGAGGAATCCTGTTGGCATTCAAGGTTCAGATCCTGGAGCACTTTGGATTTAAAGGTTTGAGAGGCTCAACTGTCATAGAGAACTGCTGAGTCACTCCCTCTTTCTTTCTGTGCCTCTGTCAGAGAGGGTAGTAATTCACTGCTCACTTGACTGAATACTGTGAATTACTGTCTGTGTGGATGTAGAGTGAAACAATAGACCAGGTCCCTACAGTCAAATTTGCATGAGATTGGAGGAAAACAACCATGAACAAGGAAATAAATTATCCAATGACCTCAGGTAAGCCTGAGAGTGACAGTGCCAGGAGTGGCCGAAGCCTGAGGTGGGGAAGCCTCCTTTATAAAGAAGATTCAAAGATGGTCTCTCTAAGGTCGCCAAGCATTTCAGCTGAGACATACAGGAGCCAACACACGCAGATGTGGCAGGAGTCTGGGGCAACCTGGGATGTGATCCGAATTTTCGAGGACTTGGAGGAGGGCTGGCTGCATATGAACAGAAGATGAGAAAGGTGAGGCCCAGAGGAAGGTTCAGAGGCAGTGTGTGTTCAAGTCTGATAAGGAATTTCAACAAGCTCATTCTGGGTGCTGTATGGATAATGGATACCGGAGGAGTGGAAGTTGGGCGACCAGCAGGAGGCTGTCTTCCTTGTCAGGTTGGTCGCAGCACAATGTAATTAGCAGTAGAGTTGCTATATGCTTGGTTCAGGGAGTGGCACTATTTGGAGGTGTGGCCTTGTTGGAGGAAGTGTACCACGGTGGTCATGGGTTTTAAGACCCTCATCCTAGCTGCCTGGAAGCCAGCCTTCTCCTAGTGGCCTTCAGACAAAGATGTAAAACTCTCAGCTTCTGAACTATGCCTGTCTGGATGCTACATGCTCCCACCTTGGTGATAATAGACTGAACCTCTGAACCTGTAAGCTTGCCTCAATTAAATGTCCTTTTAAGAGTTGTCTTGGTCATATGTGTTCACAGCAGTAAACTTTAACTAAGACACGTGGCTAGTTCCAGGAAATATGTCCAGATACCATTTGGACTTGATATTAGGATGTCACTAGAGAGAGGGAAGAGACAAAGTGGGTGGTGTCAAGAGGAAGATCATGGATCCCTCCTCAGACTTGTTTCGGTCTCATCTGGGGGTACATACAGCACAATCAGAGATTCTTAGAATTCAAACAAAAGTCTGGACTAGAGAGTTAGCTGTCATAGTCATAGGTGACAGTAATTAAAACCAAAGAAGTAGAGGAGAATCCCAGGGGATGAAACAAAACAGCTTTTAGGGCCCAGAACTGGCAGGCCAGGCATCTTCGTGCACAGCTTTAATCCCAGCATGGATCTCTGTAAATTCAGGCCAGCATAGTCAACATGAACTACACAGGACTCAGAGAAAAAGGCCAACAAGAGCCAGAAAACTTCAAAGTGGCAGAGTCGGGGTGGAAGGGGAAAATCCTCTGTGTCAGAGAGTGCTGAGGGATTGAAGTGTGGCCAGCGCTGAAAGGCCTCCACCATGCTGAGGGACCTGACTGAGCTCAGTAGTGACCTGGCAGAGCCATTTCACTCAAATGCCAGGAATCTGAATCTGGTTGGGCAAAGGAAGGAGCAAACAGGAGGGAAAACGCACAAAGAAATGGAGCCAATTCTTGCATATTTTGCAGAAAACAAAAACAAAAAGGACTCGATCAATACAGATTTGATCAATACACAGCAAAAGACAAAGGGTGGTACACAGAAGGGATGAAGAGAGAAAATAGAACCCACACAGCATTTAAATCTCATTAGAAAGTAGGCTCTCGACTTGAGTAAAACCAAAACTGCACATGTGTGAATGTGTGTTGCATGTGTATGTGTTCTTTGTGTATGTGCACGCTTGTGTGTGCCTATTCACATGTATGTATACTTGTATGTGCAAGCTTCTGAGAGTGGGTATGCTTATGTGTTTATTTTCTTAGAAACTCACTTAAAATGAAATGCAAAAGCTAAAAATAAAGCTGTTAAAACAAAGAACAACAATGGCCAAAGAAAATAGTTCAGTCACCAATATAGCTCCAAGCAGATACAACTAACAGAATTTAAGGTAGATATAACCAGAGTCACAGAGGTAGTTTTATGTCAGTATCTATTATGTCAAGACATGAGTATTTAATGACTTTCTATCAAAATATAAAGTGCTAAACAAAGCAGGAAGAGATGATGAAAATGTACCCCTAAAAAAAGTAATATGAATAATGTAGGTTCCACAAAATAGCTGGTGCTGCCCTGGAAATCACAATAGCTCAGGTTAGCCTCACAGTCCAAGCAGCCCCTTCACTGCAGTCCCTTGAGAGGTGAAAGATGCCAACGATGTTTACATATTATTTTTAAATATCCATGGAACTATATAACAAAGACTACAAGCAATGCATAAACACTGTCTTAGATACTTCCTATTACTATGATAACACATCATGATCAAGGAAACTTGTGGAAGAAAACTTATTGGAAGCTTACAGTTTCAGCAAGTCCAAGACCATCATGGCAGAGAGCATGACAGCAGGCAGGAGGCAGGCAGGCAGCAGGCAGGCAGGCAGGCAGGCAGGCAGGCAGGCAGGCAGGCAGGCAGGCAGGCAGGCAGCAGGCAGCAGGCAGGCGTAACTGAGGGCTCACATCTCAACTCACACACAAGCAGGAAGCAGAGAGAGCTGCTAATTGGGACTGGAGTGGGCTTTTAAAACTTCAAAGTGACACACCTCCAACAAAACCACCACACTACATTTTCTAATCACCAGGCAACTAAGGGAATCATTAACAGAATTAACAAAGGTTATAAAGCTAAAAGTGCTTGGAAGGCAGATGCAGGAAGATCATGAGCTCAAGGCCAGTGGAGGGTGTGGGGGATGGGAGATGGGGGGTAGAAGGAGAGGGAGGAGAGGGAGAAAGATGTGGGGAAGACAAGATTGACTTCCTTAAAAATTTTTAGGTCAAGCCAGGTGTGGGGGCCTACTCAGGAGGCAGAGGCAGGTGGATCTTTGAGTTCAGGGCCAACCTGGTCTATGCAACTAATTCCAGGCCAGCCAGGTATACATAGTGAGATCCATTAAAAAAAAAAATTAAGGAGCTTGAGAGAAGGCTTAGTTGTTAAGAGCATATACTACTTTTAAAGGACCCAAGTTCAGTTCTCAGCACCCACAGCTGGCAGCTCATAACCATCTGTAACTCTAGCTGAAGCCAGAGGGTCCAACAGCTCAGGGTGGCTTCCAGGGGAACATGCAACCAAGTGCACACACCTCAACCCAGACACACATATACATAATTAAAAGTAATAAAGGTATTTTAAAATTGTTTAGGTCATCTGGTGGTGGTAGTGTATGCCTTCAATCCCAGCACTTCAGAGGCAGAGGCAGGCAGATCTCTGTGAGTCTGAGGCATTCTGGTCTGCAGAGTGAGTTCCAGGACAGTCAGAGCTACATAGAGAAATCCTGTCTCACAAAACAAAAACAATACAGAAAAAAAAAATGCCCAACCAACCAACCAAAACAAAACAAAGAAAAAAAAAAGAAAAATCAATGTATGGAGTTTAAGGTTATTAAAAAACAGGAAAAACTATTCAAAGTATACCCTAAATAAAGAAAACTTCAAAGTCTTATTGTGGTGGTTTGAATGAGAATGGGCCAATAGGCTTATGTACTTGAATACTTGGTCCCCAGTTGGTGGAACTGCTTGAGAAGGATTAAGAGGTGTGGCCTTGTCACTGAGTGGTTTCAAGGTTCGAATCCCACACCATTCCCAGTTCTCTTTCTACCTTATGCTTGTGGATCAAGATGTATACTCCAGCACCATGGCTGTCTGCCTGCTGCCAGACTCCCTGACATGATGGTCATGAACTCTCAGAAACTGTGAGCACCAAATTAATCACTTCCTCTTATAAATTGTCTTGGTTATGATGTTCTGTCACGGCAACAGAAAAGTAACCAAGACACTCACCCATACACTCATTCTTTGCTATATATACTTCATGAATGTGAAAAAGTATAAATAGGCAGCGAATTCAATGAGCCAAAAAATTAATAACTAAAAAAGATAGGGGTAAAAATGGGATTTAAACACAAATCCAAGAAATAGAGCTTTCAAAAAAAAAAAAAAAGAAAGAGACCTTCAAAGATACACCACAGTAAGCCAAACAAGAAACAAGAGCAAAAATCGACCTAATGTGAATGAAGAATACATAGCTTATAGATATAATATGCTAATAATTTTGGACACTTTAATAAAAACCCATTGATTTTTCTAGGAAAATAATTCTGGTGAGTGAAGGTGAAACTTATGAATATACTAAGATCTTTAAAAATTAAAAAATTGTTTTAAAAAGGCAAATACTCTTTAAATGCAGTTAGTGGGGGCTGGGGTGGGGGGACATGCCACCAGACATGGCATTGTCTCTATCCAACAAACCATGTGTCCTGTTTCAATTTTAATAGTAAGCAGAAACATCATTTTAAAATAAACTATTTCTAGTTAGCTCATAAAGTCACAGGCTCCATTATGACATTGGGATTAATATGCTCAGTGCATAATTCACAAGTGCGCATGAGCAGATGGATACATACTGAGTAAAATCTGACAAGTGATATAAAATGAGGCTTTATAAACAAGTCTTCATACTTTCAAAGCTAGGTAATGTGCATAATGAAGCATAATTTGCTTGGACAATCAACACAGACATAGACTGTAAAAGTTTGCTTTTGGCTCATAGTTTAGGGACACAGTGAGTCATGGCAGGGGAAGTGTAGTGGGGACCACAGCCCTGGCTGTCGGGGTAGGGGTATGAGGAGGTTAGTCACAGTCCACAGGAAGCATAGGGTGAATGCTGCTGTGCCCCCCTTTTTTTATTCAGTCTGGGAGCCCAGCCCACTAAACAGTACTACCCATATTCAAGGTAAACATTCACACTTTCAGTTAAATCTCTCAAGAAATGCCTCACAGACACACCTAGAGGTTGTTTATGTGATTGTAAGCCAAGCTGCTAATAAAGATTAACCATTACACAGGGCCATGATATATTTACTGTACAAATATGTATAACATAGGCCCAATTAAAATATGTAAGGGATGTGTTTAGAAAAATAAGGCTTAGTCAGGCAGTGGTAGTTCCAGCCTTTAATCCCAGCACTTGGGAGGCAGAGGCAGACAGATCTGAGTTTGAGGACAATTAGAGCTTCAGAGACAAGGTCTTGTTGTGCAGTCCTGGCTGGCCTTTAGCTTGGTCTATTTGAGGGTGACCTTGAACTTCTGATCCTCTTGCCTCCACCTCACAAGGACTTGAGATTACAGGCATGCACCACCATACCCAACATTATTTTCATTCAGTGCAAGGAAAAGCCCAGGGTCTCCAGCATGGTAGGTAAGGCTCTACTCCTGAGTTATGCTCCCAGCCCTGTGCTCAAATTTCTAGAGTGAAAGTAAGTTTTGTTTATAAAAGGGAAAAAAAAGATATGCCCAGAAATCAATTTAATGCCATCATCCCAGGACAGCAGCCCAAGCTCCTTGCTCTGTAGGAAACCTGCTGTGTGTCCTTACCTGAGTGAGGTTTGTTGTTTACTTTTGGACTGCCTGCCCTACCCATTAGAGAGGCAGCTCATCTGTGGGGTCCCACCTGGAAGCCATCTTGGGTTGACATAGGGTGGTTGTCTGGTTGCTAGGACAGTCACAGCCGAGCTGTGAATTCTTAAGCTCTCTCATCAGTTTTCTAGTTCAAGTAGCCTCTGTTGACCTTGGCAGTGTAGCACTTTGCTTCTTGTGTTTCTTCTCAAGTGCAGGAGCTGAGTTCAGTCTTTTCTGTTCCTGTCTGCAACCATAAATTCAGTTCTTCCTAGGTCAAGAAGCCACATTAAAAGTTTGCCAAGAAAATTATCCATCTCCCATTCTTAGCTGGATCTGATGAATTTCTCTTAGGCTTTGGGTCCTCTTAAGAAAAGCCACTTACAAATGTAATATCCTATAACATCACTGTGGAAAGTAGGCTTTGTGTGTGTCTAGGGTTACACCAAGCAGGCACTATGGTTTCAACTTCTGTACTTCTCTTCTCTCAGAGTGCACATGGCCTTTGATTAAGTAAGAGTTAAAAATCCCTGAGTTCACTCTTCTCACATTAGCTTTGTTCCTAAGAATGACCTGGAAAAAGGCATTTGATGTTTGCAAAATTATGGCCCTTGCTTATTTTTTGTGCAGCCAGAAAGCTGAGAATGGTCTTTATCTCTTTAAATGGTTGAAAACATAAGAGAGCTGTATTCCAAACACATGAAGAATAGATGCAATTCAAATAGAAGTGCTCATAATAAAATGTTATTGCAATGCGGCTATTCATATGCATTTATGTATTGTCTGTGATTATGAGGCAGGTGAACGGTTCTGGCAGACACTGAAGAGTCCACAGTGACTGTACAGGAAAAGTTTACGACCTCAACCCCCAGGTCTCGGTTACTGTATCTTCTTTTGTAGAAAGTACTGAGGATCAAACCTAGAACCTCATGCATACTAGACATGTGCTCTATCACTGAGATGTCCCTAGACCTCTTCGTACTTTTGAGATAGGATCTTACTGAGTTGCTCAGGCTGGCCTTCCATTCACTCTGTAGGCCAGGATAGGCTTGAATTTACAACTTCTTAGTTACAGGCCTGTACCACTAGGCCCAGTGTGGTACTTTTCTTTTTTATTAGACAAGATATTGGGTAGTGAGGCTGGCCCCAAACACACACACACACACACACACACACACACACACACACACACACACA
>JANHMN010000003.1:150072425-150100231 GCA_030674055.1 Rhabdomys pumilio
ACACACACACACACACACACACACACACACACACACACACACACACATATATATATGACAGTATATACATAGTTTTTGCTTTTCTGAGACCAGGGTCTCACGTATCTAAGAGAGGTTACCTGTGTAGCTGTTATGACAGATCTGGAAAACACAACAGAATTACCAGCTGAAAAGAATGAGACAGAGTTATGAGTGACAGGGAGCAGATTGCCAAGGTGCATTTTGTAAGTAATATACAAATGGCCATGACCAGCATCTTGATATCTTGATCCTTCTGCCCCCTAAATACTGAGTACAAATATAGACCAAACAAGACAAACATACGTCTATATTTAAACTAGTAAGCATAAAAATATATAACATATATAAAGGCATAGTTTAAAAGATAACCATGAGTTTTATATTTGTCACATTTATTCATTCACTCATTCATTTATGTGGTTGGGGAATGTCCACAGCATGCATGTAGTAGGGGATCAGAGGACAATTTTGGGCATTGGTCTTTCTTCTTCTACCATGTGCGTTCTTTGGATTCAATTCATGTTGGTAGCAAGTGCTTCCATCTGCTGAACTATCTAGAAAATGCTATCTGTGGGCCTTAAGTTATTCTATTTATCTATTCGTCTGCTTTGCAAACTTTTGGAAGGCTACCTAATAAAGGGTTGATGTGATTTTTCTCTGGGAAGTGTGTGTCGGTGTGGTTTTCTCTGGGAAGTGTGTGTCGGTGTGGTTTTCTCTGGGAAGTGTGTGTCGGTGTGGTTTTCTCTGGGAAGTGTGTGTCGGTGTGGTTTTCTCTGGGAAGTGTGTATGGGGAGGTTGGGGCTGAGGTCAGAGAGGAACTGCCCATTTAGCTTTAGTGCAGTGATTGGATACTTTATCCACTTTTTCATTTGACAACACTATTATTTTTCCTCTTTGGTTGAGATGGGTTTTGTGTAGCCCCAAGAGGCCTTCCCAACAGTCCTGCCTCAGTTTCCCAGGAAGGAGGCTTATGGATGAGTAGCACCACGCCTGGGATGAAAGTGCTGCATCACTAGTCTGGCCTAGAACTTGCTGTGCTCAAGGATGACCTTCACTTTCCTTAGTCACCCATGTCTACTTCTGAAACACTGGGATTACAGGTGTGTGTTACTGTATATCGTTTTATCAAGTGCTAGGAACGGATCCAGGACTTTGAGCATGCTAGGCAAACACTCTACCAACTGAGTTATGTCCTGTCTTGTTCTTCAGATAGGTTCTTGTTTTTTTTTTTTTTTTTTTTTTTTTTTTTTTTTTTTTTTTTTTTTTTTAAAGCCCTAGCTAGCCTGGTACTCAGTAGCCAGGCTGACTTTAAACTCATGGCAATCCTTCTGAGGGATGAGATTATAGGGTTAGATGTCCTACCATGCCTGGTATAAAGTGAACACATTACTACTAAAGTGTAAAATTACATGCAGTAATTATAATATCCCACTTAAGTAGATTAGCATTGTTTGTTAAGGCCAAAGAACCAAAGCTGCAAAACCATGACCAGAATCACCCACTTAACACTCAATCTGTCTGCTTCTCTGTAGTATTCTAGAAGCTTTTTGAAATGAATTAAAAAGTGTATTAGACAAACTGGAGCAAGAAGCAAGCAAAACCAGGAGAGCATAAATCATAAAAAAGGAGACTATTAAAAAATTAAGGGGATGGAGAGAGATGGCTCAGCAGTCAAGAGTAATTAATGGTCTTCAGAGGACCCAAGTTTGGTTTTCAGCTGGTTGGCTCACAACTGCCTTAACTCGAGCTCCAGATCGTCTAATGCCTCTGGCCTGCGTACATACCTGCATGTACGTGCACACATGCACAGAAATGTAAATAATGCTTAAAATCTAAAACACTAATAGTATTCAAGAAGTACAAATAGAGGATGGATAGTGAGGACTGTCCGTGCCTATATTAAAGCAACAAGACTTGGCAATGTACCAAGCTAGGAGAAATTTAGAGGTGACATTACAGTCGAGCAAGGCAGGTCTCTCTGTCTCTCTCTGTCTCTCTCTCTGTCTCTGTCTCTCTCTCTCTCTCTCTCTCTCTCTCTCTCTCTCTCTCTCTCACACACACACACACACACACACACACACACACACACACACAGAAGATATGAACTCACTTGAAGTGAGCTGGGCCTCCTAAGTTTCTCCAAACAACTCAAAAGACCGACACTGGGATTTTACTGTCCATAAGAGGAGGGGGTGAGGCTCGCTTTAGGTGGTCAGGAGCTTGAAAAGTTTCCATCTTCTACTGGAAGACTGAACTAAAATGGAGGAGGGAATAAAGATAAAATTCATCAACAACCAAACACTCTGTCCTACTCAAAAACAGTGTGGCTGTGGATGCTGGTTCATGCAAAGGAGATCGCCCAGTGTGATGATGGTGTTCACTGGCAATGTAATCTGGAATCATGGGGGATGGGCCTTTGTGCAGCCTGAAGAGGGCTGTCTGGATTACATTAGTTGATGTGGGAGACCATCTTAACTGTGACCAAGAGAGCCTGTGGACAGGGCAATCCACCATTGTATAGAGCAGCCAAGTCGGCTGAACATGCATGCATTCACTGTGATTTCTTGACTGTGGTCACAATGTGACCAGCTCCTTCAACTTCCTGTAGTCTTCACTTCTTCATCTCTGCTGGACTGAGAGGCAGGATGACTTTCTCTCTGAAGTTGCTTCTGCCAGTGTTTTATCACAGCAACAGGAAAACTCAACCCCACCACAGCTTCGACAGTGCAAAACCATTTCCCACAGTTCATTTCATTATAACACAGAGATTGGAGGGAAATCTGAATGTCTTCTCCTTTTGAGCTGGTAAGAGATTACAGACAGACATGAAAGTAGACTAGCTGAGGAGGTGAGGGGATGACAAGTGGGAAAGAGAGACTAATGGAGTGAATATGGCTAGAAAAATAATGAAAAAAATATAAATAAGTAAGATGCCAGATACTTCAAAGATGCTAAAAAGTCAGTGTATTTACAGGCAAGATCCCTAGAGTGTTACAATGTGCTTATAGGCTTAAAAGTAATACAACAACAACAACAACAACAACACACACACACACACACACACACACACACACATACATGGGGGGGGAAGAGGGAGAGAAAGAGAGAGAGAAGGAGAGGGAGAGAATGAGAATAAATCATGGGAAATGATTTGTTCCTAACAGGCTTTTAATATCAATATACAACTTTTATTCATATTTTGCTTAGAAAAGCAAAATTTGAAGTGATAACATAAATATATCTTATTAAAAAAAAAAAACAGGAGAGGTTGTGATGCACTCAAGAGAAGAATATGGAGGTCATACAGAAAGCCAGGAGGCAGTCAATCCTCAGGCTAAGGCTCTAAGCACACAGCAGCTGGCTTCAGATGTTATGGCCACATTAAGCGATGCTGAGTGTCAATGTTTCTGTAAGCCTTCTCTACCACTGTAAAGCACGGCTAATGTCAAGAATAACAGCACTGTGATGGTTCAATTACACACACATATATGCCTTGCTGAGGAAGAAGCCTGGTGACTCAACTAATGCTGGGGTTAGCACACAGATGGAGACTGCTTGGTAAAAAGGGTAGAAAGAGTGCTGCTTTGTGGAATGCACATTATTTACTTAATCCCTCCAACAATTCTATAATGCACATGTCACTAATATACCCATTTTATAGAAGTAGAAACACAGATTCAATATTATTGGTCCAGGATAGCAAGCAAATAAAGGCCTTTGAAGCTTCAGAGTATCCAACTATGCTATACCCTATTTGCTTTTGTTACTCACTGATGGATATAATATGGGAGAAGAAGAAGAATGAATTTTAGAAACAAAGAAACAAGCCAGGCAGTCGTGGCGCATGCCTTTAATCCCAGCACTTGGGAGGCAGAGGCAGGTGGATTTCTGAGTTCGAGGCCAGCCTGGTCTACCAAGTGAGTTCCAGGACAGCCAGAGCTACACAGAGAAACCCTGTCTTGAAAAACCAAAAAAAAAAAAAAAAAAAAAACCAAAAAAACCCCAAAGAAACACAAAAACAATAGGCAGGTGTAGTGGCATATTTTCCCTGCAAGTTGGGAGGAGTTAAGGTAGGAGGAGTAAGGAGAGGAAGAGGAGGAGTAAGGAGAGGAAGAAGAGAAGGAAGAGGAGCTGGAGTTGGGGAGGCACAGATGGAGGAGGGATGGAGAACCACGCATGTATCGGGAGCAGTCCTGGGTAACAACTTATATCAAAGTTAGATATTGAGAAACACCTCTAATTGTGTGAGCATCTTGTTATAGCACATTACAAATATATAAAGCTATTGAATAATCTTTAAGCATTAGAGTCTCATTTCTAGTGGGTACTGTGTGGATGGTGGGATGGTCGGGGCTCATCCCAGCCTTGTGGAGACAGCGTGGAAGATTGGTAGAGCCATCTACCACACTAGCATCTCGTGGGTGCCAGGGAGGGTACTTCTGGCCTGTGGCCTGAGCCATGGCAGCGGCGGCAGCAGCAAGAACATGACACCGCTCATGACCTCAGGCCTAGCCTAGTCGGGAACATGGTGGCTCTGTAGAACAAGCCAAATTGGAAGCCAGTTTCTAAAACCTACCGCAACAGGCAGGAGACAGAATGGAACCAATGACCCAATGTAAAGATATAAAGTAAACAAAACCAGAGGAGAGACAAATAATGGCCCTATGTATACTGTATTAGAAACTTATGCATTTTGTGGAAAAGTTCTTGGAAAAAGTGTAAACAAATATGAAGACTGCTCTTGTAACTAAAACCTGTGAGGAAGATATGTGACAAAATAACTTCCCAACAAGACAGCCATGGGAACAGGAGCCCTCCATGCACATGGACAGTGCTTTAAGAGGCAGTTTTCTGGCTATGGTACTTTTTAAGGGGAAACGGGCAATAAAGAGACAGGGTCTACACAAATAACACCACTTACGAGTCACTCAGTTCCTCTTTTACAATTTTTGACGGACCATCTGTCATTTTCATGTGCTATTCATTGGCTATACACACACTTATTATGCTTCTAGCAGCCAATACAAACCCAGTGAAAAAGTAATAATTTGTTATTCTGTGTCTCAAATTTGCTAGAGTGTTCTTTCTTGAGATTCTTCAACATGTACCTTCTGAAAAGGAACCCAGTGGGAACTGGGACCAGAATGTGAAATACTAGCACAGTGGCAGCAGGGACTGTGTATCTCAATCCTAGCCCATGAGAGAGCTCAAAGGTCAGAAAGAATGATATGTTATACATATAATACTAAAAGGAAATGTTACGAACTGTGTGAAATGATTACAAACCTGTTTAAAATATATAGTCAGCACAGGTGGCACAGACCTGGAATTATGACAAAGGAGGCTGAGGCGGGAAGATAAGAGCTTGAGGCTTATCTGGGATATCAAGTAGTTCAAGGTCACTCTAGGCAATGTAAGTGAGATACAGTTTTGAGATAAAACATTTTAAGAGAGCTCAGAGACTGGGGAATGCAGCTCAGTTGGCAGAGTGCTTGCCCAGCATGCATGAAGTTCTGGGTTCAACTCCTCACACTGAATAAACCAGGCATGGTAGTACACACCTGTAGTCCCAGAATGTGGGAGGCCGACATAAGAGGATTAGAAGTTTAAGGCTATCCCCAGCTACATAGAGTATAAAGGCAACTTGGGTTAGAAGACACCCTGTCTCACAAGACTAGAACTACTAGTTGGCCCTACTTTCTGATAACCCTGCCTCCCTAAGTGAGCCAGACAAACCTTCACAAGCAGCATCCCCGCCCAAGGCCTGGGTAAACAGGGTAGAGAGAGTCAGTGAGCAGGGCAAGTATTAGACAGACCCCGCCTCATACTACTCAAACAAGAATTAAATATGGAGGGGAATATATGGGAACAAAGCAATGGGTGAAAGAAAGAGAATAAAACAAAAAATATAATAAATAACTGCAAACAGAAACAAATAGCAATCTCTCCCAAAAGAGCAAACCAGAAAGAAAACTATCAAGTATCAGAAGAAAAGGGTGTTTTTAGAGAAAACTTCCAAAGCATTTCAGATACAAAATTCCCAACTACTCAAACCATAGAGTAAACAAACAAACAAACAAACAAAACAACAACAACAACAAAACAAAACAGACTGAGAGACCATGGAGGGGAAACAGAATATAGCCTTATAAAGGGAGGAAGGAGAGACTAGAGCACCACCCTGCAAGTATAGATTATTCCAAGGCTCCTCTCCACAGCCTAATGACAAAGTGCTACTGCTGAAAACCTCACTTACATATGTCATCAATATGGAGAAACCAAGCAGGTTCCCTGTTCTAAGACTCACTCTTCTGGTGCTCCACTCTTTATGGTGCCAGAAGGTGCCCTGCACACTATGAGAGGGGAAACGTGACCATCAACCTCAGCTACAACCCTGTGACTTATACAGCGACTTGCTTGCAAAACACACTGATATAACAGTGGCAGGAATGTTACAGGAATAGTCAATCACTGTCTAACTGGATTTCAGGCCCACTCCTTGCTCCACTTTGGAATAAGAGGCCCAACACTGCTATAGCACTCAGCTCTATGGATATAGCAGTGTGTCATCAGGAGTCATTCTGTTACATCTCTTTAGCAGAGTAATAGTAGAAGTCTGACCCTAGGTCCTGAGTGCATTTCAATGAATATCGTATGAAAACAAGGGAGGTGATGACAACGGAAAAGCTGACTAAGCAACAGCAAGTAAGGCTCAGTCAGAGAAAGAAACTACAGAAATAAAGACCACATTAGAAATAACAAGATGCTGATGGTGGCGGTACACGGCCTTAATCCCAGCAATTTGGGAGGCAGAGGCAGGTGGATCCCTGAGTTTAAGGCCAGCCTGGTCTACAGAGTGAATTCTAGGACCAGGGTTACACAGAGAAACCATTACTTGAAAAACCAAACCATGACTTGAAAAACCAAACCAAGAGTGGGGTCAAGCCATGGCTAAATCCCAGGGAAATCTATTCCCCAAATCAGCAGTAGGACTGCCTGCATGTCCTGGTGCACATAGCCATGCACCCCACCTTTGACTTTTGGCAGAAGTCTCCTGGCCCAGTAGCCAGGTAAAACTTATCTCTTTTCATCAGGTCATGTCCAGTGGTACCTGGAATTCCTCCTTATGCTAATGAAGCATCCTCTCTGACTCTGGCCAATGATGTACACTCGTCCCTGTAACCCATACTCAACCTGCAAAGGTTTAAAACAGCCTTTGTTGCCCTACTAAAATGAGGTGTCTCACGGAATCTGCCGCCCAACAGTCCTGCCTCACTTCCCTTCTCAGGATCCATGGGTTGTGAACACTTGTGATTAGGCTGACCTCACCACCAGGAAGCAAAGCATGAACGGCAATGCAACATTAATAAAGATCAAATGTACTAAAAGGGAATCTTACATACAATGGGAAAAAGGAAAAAAAGCTACTAAAAGCAAAATATTATGTGTAGAAAACCAAAACCAAGGCAGAAGAGCATCCCAGCTCCCCTGTAGTCTTTTTTGTTTTGTTTTGCTTTGTTTTTGTTTTTCGAGACAGGGTTTCTCTGTGTAGCCCTGGTTGTCCTGGAACTCACTCTTTAGACCAGGCTGTCCTCCAACTCAGAAATCCGCCTGCCTCTGCTTCCCAAGTGCTGGGATTAAAGGCGTGTGCGTGTGCCACCACTGCCCAGCTTCCCCACTCTTAGATCATGGACAACAGCATGCAGGCAAAGTTGGTAGAGCATACTGCGGTTCAAGTGGCACTCCAACTACCAGCGGAGCAGAGAAACATCACCGTAAGTCTACAGCTAATTCCGTACTCCATAACAGTGCACCCACTTCCTCTGAAAACCAAGGAGACAAACAGAATCTCCTGAGATGAGGTCTGACTATCCCAGCAACAATGCAGAAGCTGACCTCAAGCAGTGGCCATCAGTGAAGAGGTTTCACAACCCAGTGTCATGGCTAAGGGACACTTAAATTGAGAAGCTTGCATGCACACAGAGCAGGGGAGCTTTGGAGCCACAAGGATGTGAGCAGACTGGAGAATGACGTCCATACAGAAACTCTAGGCTCCAAGATACTTAGAATATGGAGACCGTGGAAGGAGGTCAAGGAATTCTGCCTTGCCACAGAGGTAAAGCCCAATTCAGAGGAGTTTGACTGAACTTGTTGCAGCGTTCAGAGACAGAGCTAAAGTAAACTTGGGGAGCTGGCTCTCCTGAAATGAGGAAGAAATTCTGACTAAGAACACACCCATTTTAATCTGTGGAACATATCAATTTTGGCTTATTGCTCATTTAGATATTTATCTTTAAATATACACACATTATTTAATTTTTTGTTATTGCTGGAAAAAGCTCCTATGTCACTTTCTCCTGTTTTTCATACCCTAATCCATATGCTCCCCATACTCCTACCTGACCCACTTTTACCCTGTTACTTAAAATACACATTTTTCCCAACCAGGGCCTGATCATTCCTGTTTTGAAATCTTACAGGAGGCAAGAGCAGAGTAATCTTTCTCTGCATCTGACACTGAGACTTCTATTAAACCATCATGGTTGTTACTGCAGTCAGTCTTACCACTGAACATATAAATTCAAGTGAAGACAGCCCACCAGGAATGGTCACATAAATAAAAACAGTAAAAAGGAGAGACAAACTTACAAGCCAGAGGACACATACACTCCGAATTGGTTTTTCTCTTGTTAACTTGACACAAGCTGGAGTCATCTGGGAAGAGGAAATCTCAGCTGAGAATCTATTTTCATCAGACTGGTCTGTAGGCAAGTCTGTGTGGCATTCTCTTGATCAATGGTGGATGTGGAAGCCTCAGCCCATGAGCTCCTCTCTGACTTCCCTCAATGACTGACTGTGATCTGAACGCATAAGCCAAACAAACCCTTTCCTCTCCAAATTGTTCTGATCATGGTGTTTTTCACAGCAATAGAAAGCAAGCTAGAATACATGCCAACAGAAAACAGAACACAACAACAAAACCTCCACAAGAAACAGGAGCCATCACCAACAACCTCAAGACCACTCAACATTGGAAATAGACATCACTCCGACAACCCCACATACTAACAGCCTTTCAATAATGGAAACAAAAATGATGAGCTAGATGAACCACTGAAAAGAGTGTAGACTCCTATTTCAAAAAAGGTTCAAGGGCCGGTCGGTGGTGGCGCACGCCTTTAATCCCATCCCTTGGGAGGCAGAGGCAGGCAGATTTCTAAGTTTGAGGCTTAGAAAAAACTCACTTCTAAGAGTGAGTTCCAGGACACCCAAGGCTACACAGAGAAACCCTGTCTCGAAAAACCTTTAAAAAAAAAAAAAAAAGGTTCAAGGGCCATGTAGAGGATTCATACAGGTAAGGAATTTAATTCAAGACTTCAAGACATGGAAAAAAAAACTTAAGTCAGTATACTCTGGAGGAAAAACTTAAAACTATGGAGGAAAAATTCTGCAAGGAAATATATGTATCAATAAGCATTACCAATTGCCAGAAAGTTTAGGATACACTGAAGAAACCAAAACCAAGACTCATGGGGTAGAAGGAAACATGAAATAAAAGCCAATGGCTTAGACATGTTTTTCAGTGAAATTATAGCTAGGGATTTACTGACCTAGAGAAAAGAACAAACATTCCAACATAGGGAATATTTCAATACTCAAAGAGACATGACCAGAAAAGAAGCTCTCTGTGATGTATAGTCAATATTATCAAAAATACAAAGTAAAAATAATGATAATAACAAAAATTGTAAAAGAACTACCAACTAACACACAGAGACAGAAATAGCAGGATTGCATCAGATCTTTTGTCACCAACTCTAAAAGGCAGAAAAAAGAAGACGTGGTACAGCTCGAGCTTTGAGAGTGTGGGTAAGGCCACCATACCCAGTGCCATTATCTGTTTAAATGGGAAAAATAAAAATATTTCAAGATAAGCACAAATTAAAACAGCCTTTAACAACTAAGCAAGCACTGCAGAAAATGTTGTCTTAATTAATTTTATTGTCTGTGTATGTGTGCGCCTGGGTGTATATATGTGCACCATATGCACACACAAACTGGGGAAGGTCAGAATACTTTGATCCCCTGGAACTGGAGTTACAGGTGGTTGTGAACTGCTCTGTGGCTTCTGGGAACTGCACTATGTGGGGTCTTCTGCAAGAGCAGTCAAGGTTTTTTATCACTAGGCCCCATCACTCCAGCCCCCACAGCAATTCTTAGAGGAATACAATACATATAAGATATTTTTACACACAAGAATGCAGGACAGAAGGCAATCCACCAAGTAACAGATGTCAACAGAGATCAGGGAAGGAATCAATCATGTCTAATGCAGTAAATTAGCAAACACTCAATACTACTAGGAGAGGGAGAAAAAAACTATCTACCTATCTACCTACCTACCAGCCAGCCAACCAACCAACCAACCAACCAACCAACCAACCAACCAACTAACTAACCAACCAACCAACCAACCAACCAACCAAGAGAAGCAACAAATGCATAAATAGCAAAACTTTCTCAATTTTTACCATGAATACAAATGGCTGTAATCCACTAATTAAAAAACACAGACCAATTGACTGTATTAGAATAACATAACCCAACTATCTGCTGTCTCCAACTAGGAAAAGAAAGATGAGAGGAAAGGGTGAAACACGAAACTACCAAGCAGGAATAAGTTTCAAATTAAAAAAGTCAGAAGAGATTTTTAAAAAAGCTACCACACACTGATAATAGCAACAAATCATCAAGAGACTATAGTAGTGTAAATATGTATGTGCTGAATCCTGGAGCCTCCAATTTCATACAACAAATGCTAAAAGGCATTAAAGCCCACATAGGTCCAGATGTAAAAACAGGAGATTTCCAACACTCCACTCTCCCATCTAAATGGATAGTCTATGTTAAAAAAACAGCAAAGAAACCTCAGAGCTAAATTATTCCATAGACCAACTGGGCTTTAATAGGTATCTATAGTCTTCCACTCAGCAGATAGGGAAATACAAATTCTCAGTGGTATGGACTGCATTATACAGGCAAAGAATTAAAAGAAGTTCATTTTGTGCTATTATGTATTGTATAGTATGTATATTATGTATAGTATGTAAGATTGCTTCTTTATTTTACAAGGGCTCACAGTTAAGAGATCTTGAGTCTTAGGATAAACTGTGGGCTTTAGAGCAGCAATGGGGGTTTTAAAGTTGGACTGAGTGCCATTTGCCATTGGGGACAAGATTGGAGCTTTATGGTTTGGATGTGAAATGTCCTACACAAGCTCCTATGTTTGAACACTTTGGTAGCCAGCTGGAAGAGCTATTTTGGGAGGCTGTCAAAATGTGAGTGAAGTGACTGCTTAATGGTAGGTCTTGAGTTATAGCCAGCCTTGCTTACAGCCCAGGCCTTCTCTGCTTCATGATGTGATGAGCTGTAACATGGTGCGCTGTAATATTCTCCCACCATGGTGGGCACCATGCCTTTCCCACCACGATGGACTACATTCCTGTTAATATAAGCCTGCCCTCATATATTCATTCCTTTTCTCATGGCTGTGATATTTCCTGACAAAAACAACATAAAGGTTTATGTGGCTTAGAGTTCCTAGGCACATGCTCCATTATGGTGGAGAAAGCATAAAAGCAGGAGCAGGAGGCAGCTGGTCACACTGCATTTTCAGTCAGGAAGAGCAATGCTTGGTAGTGCAGGCCTTTAATCCCAGTACTCAGGAGGCAGAAGCAGGAGGATCTCTGTGAGTTTGAGGCCAGCCTGGTCTACGCAGTGAGCTCCAGGACAATATAGCCAGGACTACATACAAAGGACATCTGCCTCAAAAACAAAACATGAGTCTCCCATCTCAATTAACTCGATCCAGATAACCTCTCACAGATGGGTGGGCCCAGAAGTTTGCCTTCCAGATGACTCTATACTGTCAAGCTGACAAACCATGTTAGCCATCATGTCTATCTTAAGATTTAAAAAAAAAAAAAAAAGCCTAAAGTAAAATACCTTTGTCCATCTGTTATCTCTGTAAAGGTATTCCCATATACAACAAAATAGGGGACATGGAAGTCTCTTACATGGAATAGTGTATCATTTGCCTGGAACCACTGCACTCCACCCATATACTTTAAGTCTCCTTCACATTACTTATATAGCAAATAGAATACAAATGCAATGTCTTAGTTGTCATACTGTATTTAGGGAATAGTAGGAAAACATTCTGTACATATTTAGTATACTCAATTTTTTTCAAATATTTTTCCCTCTTCCCTCTTGTTTAATACTGCAGGTCTGAATGTTCTAGGTCAATCTGGACAGCTTTATAAGCAGAGACCTTGCTCTAGGTCCCATGATTCAGCTCCTACCCTCTCTTCACAAGTTCTGCATCCAAGAGTCCTTCAGGGTGGCCTCTTTCTTCCTTCATCACCTTTGAGACGTTTATATCACTATGCCAATGGGTTCTTTCAGTTAGAGCTCAATTCTGCCTCCAACTGAAGTAGCTACATCGTGACCTTTCAGACTGGTCTTCAGTTACATCAAGAAAAGAGAGATACGTCTTATGTAAACAGAGATGCTCTGTCCTATCTTTCTCTTCTTAGAAGGATGTGAAAGGCAAGGCTGTGGACAAAAGTGATTATGGAGTAAAGTTTATGTGTAGGCACTGTTAGAAAATACTTTGTTTTACATTTATGCCATAAAATTCTCAATTATAAACGTAACATAGCCAGAAAATGAACTGTGGCTCTGAGTAAAACTTGTATTTGTCTTCATAATCAGCAAATCATATTGAGCAGAGAGCAAGGTCTCAGTCACTAGAAATCAATGGATGACATACTCTCACATGATAATGTAACTGGCAATAAACAGTACTAGGGAACTGCAGATGCAAGGTAACTTCTTTTGTTTTAGCATAAAGTCAGTGCTGTGGTATTTAAATTATTAAGTGTTGTTCCCCTTCCCCCCTCAGAGTGGGATACATTATCCAGGAAGAATACATTTGTATTAGAGATATAGCCGAACAGGAAATTATGGTATACTTATTGAACAATATGTACATATATAGGTACTCCCTCCCTATCCTTCATGAATAAGTCACTAAACTATATATACCGTATAACAGATTATTAATTTTATAATAAATTTAAAATGCTTTATAGTCAAAAAGCCTTTTAAAAAGACCAGGCAGAATTAAATTGTGTCATAAAGTGTTGGTTTTATAAGGATGTTTCCCCCCCCCCCCCCACTTTTTTTGGAGACAAGGTATTGCTATGTAATTTGGTCTGGCCTGACTTTGAACTTGTGACCCTCTTACTTCAGCCTACCTGGTGTTGGGTTTGCAGGTATGCACTACTCTATATGCTCTATCTACAATGTAGTCACATGAAATTAAAATCAAAATCGGGCTGGAAATCCACCACAAGTGTGAGTCAAAGGGACCACGTTCCATCTCAAGCAAGCAGCTGAACGTGGCAACATTGTCTACATGGTTCTGGCTTTTGAGTCATAAAGATACACAAAGGATTGTGGAATCTTGCTCTGAAGTTAAGCAGAATGGCTGAGACAAGGAGTGTGTGTGTGTGTGTGTGTGTGGGGGGGGGTCCCCTGTATATAGGCCCTAAAAGACCATCTTATAAAACAGAGTGAAGCTTCAGATTGCTTTGGAGACCCCAGTATATTAGAAGTGTCTGCCAAGGAGAGATACACAGGGAGTGGAAGCAGCCCAGGAGAGAAAAGTGTGCTACAGTAAGCAAAGCTGGAAGGGTGAAGGCATGTAAATCCTTTGACATCAGACATGGAGGTATAAGATATGAAGTTTGCCCTGATATATTTCTCATCTTGTTTCCTCATCATATCTTGATTCTTTCCTTTTGGAACTATGTATGATTTGCTTTTTGCTTTTTAAGGGGTGTTACAGATAAGAGACTGACCTGAGTTTCAAGAGATCTTTAATTTTTAAACACTGTAGAGTCTGTAAAAAAAATTTAAGAGGAATTTTGAGGTTGGACTGGATGCATTTTACATGATATGGCCACAAGCCTCTGGGGAACAGGAAATGGCCAATGAAATGGGATTCTACAGGCTCATGTATTTGGATACTTGATCCCTAGTCGAGGAATTGTGTGGGAAGGATTGGGAGGTGTGGTCCCTCTGGAGGAGGTGTGCCACTGGGGTGAGTTTTGAGGTTTCAAACCATTCCTGTTATGTTCTCTACCTCCTGTATGCAGACAGATGTGAGCTTTCAGATATTCCCACTGCCATGGCCTCTAAGCTTGAAAACTATATGTCCAATTACATGTTTTTATTTATAAGTTGTCTTGGTCACAGTGTTTTGTCAGAATAGTAAAAAAATAACAAAGACAAACCCTGAACAGATGATCAGAGATGAAAGTCTTTATGACATAGAGGTCAGGATGTCAAAACTGCAAAGCAGGGCTTGGGAAGATAGCTCAGTAGGTAAAATGTTTGCCAAACAGTCATAAGGACCCCAGTTCAATCCTTAGCACCTATGTAAAAAGCCAGGTAAGGAAGAGTGTGCAGATTCCTAGGTCTGTTTGGCCAATAGGCCTTTACTAGGCCTACAATAGGCCTAGTTTAATCAGTGAGTTCTAGGTACCAATATGAAATCTTATCTTGCAGGGCCTTTAATCCTAGCACACAGAAAGCAGATCTCTGTGAGTTCAAGGTCAGCCTGGTCTACAGAGTAGACTCCAGGACAGTAAGGGGCACAAAGAAAAACTCAGTCTTGAAAAACTAAAACCAAGACAAACCAAAACCTAATCTCAAAAAACAAGATGGATAAGTCCAGTGGCACAATATCTGAGGCTGAATTCTGGCCCACAGTACATATGTATATACTATGCATACTGTGTAAACACCCAAGTGAACTTCTGTACACACGTACTCCTGACAAACAAATATGTACATGGCTATATACAAAAATATGTAACAAGTATCACCAACATATGTAACAAGAATAAAAGACTTAAAAAAATTAAAACACCGCCAAAAAAAAAAAAAGCAGCTGGGCAGTGGTGGTGCACGCCTTTAATCCCAGCACTTGGGAGGCAGAGGCAGGTGGATTTCTGAGTTCAAGGCCAGCCTGGTCTACAGAGTGAGTTCCAGGACAGCTAGGGCTACACAGAGAAACCCTGTCTTGACCCTCTCTCCCCCACATATAAAAGAGTCTGTAAAGGATTTGTCAAAGCACCTGTAAAGACAAATATCAGACCAAAATTGCTATACCCAGCAAAAAAGAGAATATTTCAAGACATACAAACTAAGACAACTCAAGACAAGGAAGCCTTATATAAATATTTAAACACAGAGCAAGAAGAAAGTTTTAATCTTAAAACTATAAACATGTATACATTTCATGAGAGAAAAAAGACAACCAAAAGAAATGAGAAGAAATCCATCATGTTTAACACAAACTCCTTTCAGAGACAGGAAGAAAAGAACAAACAATTTAACCTAAACAGAAACAATCAACAAGACCACAGAAATTACCAAATCCTAATTAAGAAGTAGCCTTCAATGCAAATGGCCTCAACTCACCAGTAAAAAGACAGATTAGCATAATGAATTGAAAGACCTACGGGGTAAGAAAGATGGCTTAGAGGTTAAGAGCATGTAGTGCTCTGGTGCTGTGGGCCTGTGCATGATGGCATGCGTACATGATCATAAATAGAAATAAACATTAAAAAAATAAAAGTATCAAGACAAAATTATCTACTGTTTACAACTCAGCAAAGATACCAAAAGACTAAGAATCAAACAATCAAAGTCAACCTATCAAGCAAAATGGAAGCCCAATACAAATTTGTGCAGCCAGTCTGATAAAACCCAAATTACAAGTTACCAAGGTCACTGGATTTTATAACACCTTTAGTTCCTGCACTTGGAAGAGGCAAGCTTATCTGTGAATTGAAGGTCTACATATCAAGTTGCAGGCCAGTTGGAGCTATAAAAAAGATAAAACAGTGGCTATTGAGAAATGCTTAGTCAATCAAAGCAGTTTTCCCAAGGCAGGAAGCAGACAGACATGCTGCTGGAATAGAAGCTGAGATCTTCACATCCTGATCCATAGGTAGCAGGCAGGGGCAGTGGGAGGTGGAAAGAGACAGACAAGACAGACCAGAACTGAGACACTGGGCCTGGCCAGGGCTTTTGAAACCTGCAAGCTCACCCACTAAGAAAAATAAGTAGAAAGTCAAATACTTCATGTTTTCTCTCACATGCTGAACATAGATTTAAATATTTATGTGCATGTGTGTTGGTCATGAAACTAGGAAGGGGAATATGATACCTTAAAGGAAGCAGAGGAAAAATGGGAATGGAGAATACATGACTTGAAAGCAGAAAACGGCACTGGGAAAGAAGAAAGGGAGGTGGGGGATGAAGAAGAGAAGCAAATAGAGAATGGATAGGAATAAAATATAGTGACATATATACATGTATGAAAATACCAAAATGAAACCAGTTACTGTGCACACTACACTGAAGAGTTTACCAGTGGCTGGGGTAAAGAGGGAAATGAAAAGTCAGTCTGAATAGATACAAAATGTCATGTTAGAATTATAGCAAATGGCTAAAATACACAGAGATGATGATTGCACAATATTGTAGATATGTCATGCCACTGAACTGTGTACTTTAAAATGATAAAATTACATTATGGTCATTTGCCACAATAAAGGAAAGAGGGGAGAAATGAAAATAATTCACACCTTCAGTTGTTCCACTGGGAATAAAAAGGTGAAATTGTCAACCTCCTAAGTATACACAAATGTACTAATGTGTCTTCCTAAAATAGACGGCTGACTATGAAGTAATGAGGCAAACTAGTATAAATAGGTTCTTCTGACTCAGATTCAGAGTTCATCAAAGTAATATGGTATATGAAATACTTATATCTATAATGTAAGTCCATCACTATCTGTACCCTGTGAACAATTAACACTAATAACAGAAAAACCTTTATGTTAATTTTGCTTTGAATTCAGACAAAGTAATTCATAGTTCAAAAGATTTAAAGTAAGGAAAAACGTAAAGATTAATAAAGTACCAACTATGATGCTAGGTTCCCTCACAAGCCTGATTTTCATCTAAAAATTGTGAAATAGATATGACCTCATCTTACTAGTGTGGAAGCAGCTGAATAATTTATCAAGTGTATGCAAGCAGTAAAGTATGTCTGATTAAAGATACATTTTAAAAGGTTGCTTTAAGTAATAAGTCAATGTAAGAAATGGTACGATAACTTGGTGATTGAGCTTGGCTTTGGAAAAGTCAGTTTCAACAAAAACAGTTATACTTGCCTTCTAGCATGGCTTCTTTGGATGCTTTCAAACTTTTCCCATGTTTACTGCTATTTATATTCTAACTCCACGCAAATGGACAAAAGACTAAGTTTTTATCTTTGGAACAAATAGGCTGTTAACACTGCATCATAAACAGTAAACACTAGAATAGACATTGATTTTTTGTAATCCTGAAAATAAAAATGACTTAAGAAAATTTCAAGTATTAAAATATTCTCATCTTAAATAACCTATACCAATGGAAAAATACATTATTTATTACCAAGAAACTAGCATTTACAACATAGTTTTAATCAATTACATTTACACAAACAAGAATGAAGTGATGCCCTTCACATGCTATAGGCTTATGTCCAAGGCTATTGGAAAGCAGCAAGAAATCTCTTTTTGGGACTGGAGAGATGGCTCAGATGTCAAGTCTACTGGCTGTTCTTCCATAGGACCCGGTTTCTATGCCTAGCACCCATACAGCGGCTCACAACTATCTTTCACTCCACTCCTAGGAGATCTGATGCTCTCTTCCAGCTGTATGTACCAGGCATACAGACATACATGCAGGCAAAACAACTATTCACATAAATAAATCTTACAAAAAACAAAACGTTTTGTTTTTTTTTTTTGAAAATGAGAAACCTTTTAATAGAGACTGACCTTAGGCAAATTAATGTAAACATTCAGTCATTAAAAATATTTGTAACCAGCAGGTTTTAAATATTTTATTTATCAAATCAGACTTTTACTTGGAATTTTTACAATTTGAATGTAATTAAAAAAAATCAACAGTTGTAGAAAATGACATTATACTATGTTCGACTATTTTTAATATGATAAATGATACATAATTTATCCTTCACGGCCCAAAGTTCAATCTAAAACCAAACATCAATTTTGCTCTCTAAAAGTTTATAAGCATAATATGGAATTATTTTTGGCATATGTAAACTGAAATGGAATTGCTGATGTGAGTTTTAAGTATGTTTTGGTTTTCTTTCCATACTGATATAAAACCAAACTACATCAAGCACATATCAGTGAAGATATTATATCAGAAATCCAAGCAACAACACACATGTTTAGTAATACCCTTCACGAATATGCTACCAAGTTTTTAATTTTTTGACTTGTTCATGCTGATAAAAATGTTATTAAAAATATCTTTATACTACATATATGAGATTTAGATTAAGAGGGAAGGGTTCTTTTACAAGTTTTAAAAAGAAATACAACTTCTAAAAGAAAAAAATGTCTAAGTGAGAGGACATAAACCCAGGTTCCATTATTTTTTAACCTAATAAGAATGTAAATTTCATTGGCTAGTACAATAATATACAAAGCCCAAATTTTAGTTTATTCAGAATAGCAAGTCAAAAAAATAATTTTGTCAGTACCATCAAAGATACGGTTCAGTCCACTATTCAAAGACATTTCTATTTTCTTTCAAGATTTAGTTTTTAAAAGAACAGAATATTAATTAGCATTCTCAGAGAAAAATAAATGGTTTTCAATTAATATTTTCAAGCTGGAAGAAAACATTTAGATGAGATTTTTCTAAAATACTGGGGACTTACAAATTCTAAAAACATTATGATTTGAAACCAATCAATTCTTTGCCTACACTCTTTACATAGCACTGAGAAATTTCAAATACAAATTGTAAAAACTCGTATATGAAACTTTAAGAAAAATCTTACTAAAATTATAAAAATGCTTTTTAGAAATTTAAGATGTAAAATACATTTGACTTTAAATTAAACAAACAAACAAACAAACAAACAAACAAACATAAAAACTCCACCATGACACTTACACTGTAACTACTGTCATCTGATTTCACTCTGCCAATGTTTGGGCCACATTCTGTATCATCTTTACCTTATGACCTCTCAAAGTCCTCCTGTCATTTTAAAGCCCCATGCATATGTTTTCCCAATTCTTTGAAATAAGAATAAAAGTTGCCTAAAACATATTTTTTATGAAAATAAGGGAACTTTTTTTTTTTAAAACACAATGAACAAATCTTCCGTAAATCAATATCTGTTAAGCAGACATTCCCATACTAGTTTTGAAAAACTAAATGTAATACTGGAAGAAAAGTGGGACTTCTAATTCTGAGATGCCTCTAATCTTTTCAAAGTCAGAATGTTCTGCAATCAGCACTCAGCGCTCTGTGAAAGAAATGCCATTCTGCCATACCTGGGATTTGCAAGAGGAACTAGCTCTTTCAGTTACGACACATGAAACCACTCAAACTCATGACCTTCCTGCCTCCCCCTCCTAAATGCTGAGCTAGACGTGTGCCACCACACCTGAGGGGGCAGCATGAAGCTTCACAGAACAATCCTGTGCTCAGACGACTGACAAGACAAGGTCCACCAAAACTGAAGACTTAGTTTTCACTAGAAAATGTTCCAGAGTCACTGTGGTCTCCACTTCATCAACCTATTTGTTTTTAAAAGCAGGTTTCCAAAAATAATCAATCTTTCTCTTTCAATAAATCTGCTAACTTTTATTCACTTGAGCAACACGTATAAACAGTTAAAGGAAAAAACCTCAGAAGGCCCCTCCCTGTCCTTTCACTGAGCTGGTTGAGTGAAGGTAATCCTTCGCCGACGCCTTTGAAAGGCCTTTAAATTCCATCGGTTTGGTTCCAGCATATGAGGACCGTTGTAGACAAACAATACTGTCATCTTTTCAGAATAAGGAAGATTTTGTAGAAGCTGTAAGGATTGAAACAAATTGCCATATAATTAATGTATATAATGAGAAACAAAGCTTTTCAGCCTTATATATGTTCAAATTCATCAACTGACGTGAAATATCCAGTTGCCTGGAAATTCTCTCTATTCACAAGTCAACTAGGCCTATATACTTCCTAGGCACTCTGTGGAAGAGTGTGCACTGAAAACACTTCTCAAACTTCTATGGTTATGCACTGTGCTGTGACAGACTGGTAGTTTGAAACATGTGAGGGAGGTTTGGTTTCTAAACCAAGGAGTTTGGTGGGAAAATAGAATAGGGGCAGATCTGAATAGCCCACAGAGCTCATAAAAGATGATTAAGTTTAAAAAATGTACATTTAGATGGACTCTCCAATGAGTTACTTATGTTTAGTTGAAAAAGGGAAAAAAGCATGACTACTAATAAAAACAAATTTAAATATATTTACTTACCCACAGCACTATATTTAACAAAAGGAAAATTGCCATTTCAACAGTTCTAGATTATGGAAAATTCTCTAAGAAGACTACGATGCTGTTGTAAAAGCTGATCTGTCAGTACAAGACACTGGGTACTTAGGGCCAGGGCAGTAGCAGTGGGCAGCCAGGACAGGAGCAGTATGTGGCAACAGAGTCCTGGGGCTTGCACTCCCAGTAGCCTCAGCAAAAAAGAGCTTTTTAAGAAGGGCAATGAGTATCAAAAGCAAGAACGAAATCTAAGTTCTGGAACATTATGATGTACCTCCTCTACCACTTCCTTAGATGACAGATGACATTTTCAATTATGTATGTCACTCAACTTGTCCCTCCTATGAATGTAAACATTACCATAATCTGTTAGCTTCACTTTTAAGAGTTTTCCTGCTCATATTTACATCTCAGCCCCAATCTGCTCCAAAGCTAAGACACAGGGGGCTTCTAAGTGTATGACTCCTGCGAGTGTATCATTCCTCACCTTCGGTGTGATGAAGAAGTACTGGGATGTATTCTCTTTACAGGCAGTGTTCACAACCATTTCAAATACTCTCCGCTCATTAATTGGGTCCATCCCCTAAAAACATGAAAGCAATAATTGTTACATTTGTATCTATTAGAGGATGCAGCTCCCCCAATAGAATCACTGTACCTGATTAATTTCATCAACTACTCTGAATGGACATCTGTTAAGCTCCTGAAGTGCCATCAAGTATAGCATGGTAGAAACACTTCTTTCACCTCCACTTTGATGATGAGGAGTTAATTCATGCAGCTGAGTACTACTGCGGAATTTTACTCTAATCCGGATTCCATATTTATCATAATCTTCCTGTAAAATATAAAAAGTTGAAAAATGAGTGCTTTCACTGGTAATTTCACTCAATATTTGAAAATATATCAAATGTATCAATCATAAAAGTAAATATAAACAATTACTCCCTAAAAAATTTAATAGTCCCCAAGTGCCTACATTGGTGCGCACACACAAAAATGTAAACTTTAATATAAAAAAAAGATTGTATTTGGTGTTCTATGACTTTTGTCAACTCTGAGACCACTCTAAGGTTTATTTACTCCTCTTATCCATTCCAGGTCATTCAGATTCAGATTTAACCTTAAGAATGAAGTATCAAAGTTAGCTAGTTAAACAGTCTAAGATAGGTGTCTAATCAAGAGAGACACAGTACAAGAAACAGGTAATTCAACAGTCATAGTTTTAAAACATATAAAGAAAAGAGGTAAAATTAACTTCAATTGCATATTTTATTTAATTTTTATATTTTCCATATTAAATCTTTGAGGTTATATGTATGTAGCATGTATTCATAGCAGAGGCCTAAGAGCAGCAAAAAGTGTTTTATTTATTCACTATTTTAATTTGGGTATCATCATTTAATTATTTGTTTTGTTTTTTTGTTTTTTTTCGAGACAGGGTTTCTCTGTGTAGTCTTGGCCGTCCTGGAACTCACTCTGTAGACCAGGCTGACCTCGAACTCAGAAATCCACCTGCCTCTGCCTCCCAAGTGCTGGGATTAAAGGCGTGCCACCACTGCCTGGCCTCATCACTTAATTATAAAGAAGGTGTGGCAATTACTTATGGATGAAACAGAATGTCAGTGGAATGGGCCAGTTCATGGGATGTCACTTCAACAGTGATTCCAGTCCACATTCTTTTTAAGACTGTCACTACCCCTAAGTGATGCCATTTATAACTGATGTGGTGTCTCCATATTCCAGAGGAAGAACTGTGTATCAACTCTCACACTAAGTGGCTGAATCTTACCACCCTTTCCTTTAGATATCACATAGCTACTATTGCTGCTGGCAATCCTTTTCCTTGAGTTGTTTCTGGAAGTATGCTGCCCCCACTGGTTACAGTTTTGGCTGCCTTATTTTCAACAATACTTTGTCAAAAAGCACAAGACGCTTTCTCAAGGTTTGTCCTGCCAAGTGTGGACTCTGCTCTTGCTCTGCTACTGTAAGGAGACCCTGTGTTCCAGTTCCCACACAGAAGAACGCAAGAGCTTCCTTTATGAACCACAAACTGCTTCACGCATAAATACAAAAGGACTCAGGTAATGCCTTAAACATTTTAGAAATAGTACTTTTAATCTGTTCACCTTCCCTTGGACTCCTCTACCCCAAGTAAACAAATGACATTACTGTAATAATTTGTAATGGTTTTAATTTCTAAGTTATTTTTAAACCATATTTCTTCACTGTCATTGATGGTCCTTTTTTACTGCTCCTTCTAGTCTAGCTTTTTCTATCTCACTGAAGGCTCTGGTTAAAGAAGCCAGTTCTGGATCTACTACTGAGGAGGCCAGAACAGAGAGGAGACAAAGGGAAAGGTTGAGAAGAGGGAAGGTCCAGAAGAACACACTGAAAGGGAAGAGAAGTTTTTCTAGAGTAGTACACTGAAAAGAGATTACTGAGAACAAGATGGAGGAGGAGCCACCATGCAAAAGATATAATTATAATGGATGGGGTTTTTGTGACACAGGCCTCACCTAGTCTCTTTAACTACATTTATACCCCACACAGTCAAGCTATTGATAAACATCCAATTGTTACTTTGGGCAGGATGATGTTGCCAGCAATCAAACTTATCTAAGAGTTTAGGCTCTGTCTAGGATTAGATAAGGAGTCTGATTTTTGCCACTTGATAGCAATGTGGCCTTCAGTAGTTTCAGTTTGTTTTTTCAGTAGGGCAGACTTAAGTTCCTGCTTCATAGAATAGTTATAAGAGATTAAACAGCTGGGGTGGGGTGGGGTGGGGTGATGATGAACGCCTTTAATCCCAGCACTTGGGAGACAGAGGCAGGTGGATTTTCATGAGTTTGAAGCCAGTCTGTTCTACAAAGTGAGTTCTAGGACAGTCAGGGTTACACAGAGAAACCGTTTCAAAAAACCAAACCCAAACCCAAACCAAAAAGATGATCTGAAGAGATTTAACAAGATAAGCTTAGGAAAAGAAGCATATCAGAAATATTCATACATTTTTTTAGTCGTAAGGCAAGGTCTGTGTGGTAAACAGCTATGGAAGGGTCTAAAACCTCAAACCTAGGACTTATAATAAAATAGCATTTCATAGGTATGCTTCATATGTAGCAGATGGGAGCCTATGAGGCAAACCCCTCAAAGGACAAAATGGTGCTATTTTGTTTTATATGTAAAAGAACGAAAACTTGAACATTTGCTAAAATCTAAAATTTTAAAGATATTAAAATATTCTTAATAACTTTACTGTTATTTAAAAGAAATTTCACCTTGAAAACATTTGACACATACAAATGAGAATAAATGACCTTAGTATACCAGCAAAAACTTTTAACTAAAGATCAAAAGATTTTGTCACCTACACTCCTACCCTACCGATTCCATTTTCCCAATTATTTTCGAAGAGATCCAGTCATTCCTTCTTCCTTCCCTTACTCGCTTATAGTGCTGGGAAATGAACCCAGGGGCTCATGTAGCTAAGCATACATTATCATTTCATTACATCTCCAGCCCTGCTTCACATAATTTTTCTTAATGAAAAATTTGTTTTATTCAAAATAGCAGTGCATAAAGCTGTAGTTCAAGGAATTAGCATATTACCTATTATCGACTAAATTTGTGATAAATAAGAAACTAAGAAAACTGAGCATGGAAGCAAAGTAGGAAGAGGCAAGATCCGTCAGGGAAGTTCAATGTCATCTTTGCCTACACCACAAGTTCAAAAACTTAGAAAATACCCATAACACAAAAAACAAACTCAACCTCATTGATATAAACTATACTTCAGTTGTGTCTGCTCTGAAGTTGAGCAGTGGGACACTCATAAAGCACCGTACTCAGTCAACACAGCCAAATAACCATCCCCTCATACTGGCTGAAAAACAGCAAGGCATTAGCCATTTCAATAAACACCACCTCACTCCCAAACCAAGCAAATCTAACATTAGAAACCCATAGACGATCTCTTTCCTCCTTTTCATAATTTATCAGTAAGCAAAATTTTCATGTCTAATACCAAAGTAAATAAATCTACATGTACCCCTTGTATATAATTAAAATTACTGGTCATAAAATACATCTCTAGTGCAATTACCTCGTTCTCTGTATGAAGATCAACCTCACCAGCACACTGCATGGAACTAAAAAAGTTGCTGAACTTCTCATTGATTTTTTCTACTAGCTCCTTTAAGGGGTTCAGCCACCTTTCTTTCACCTACAAGTAAGAGACAAAACAAAACCATAAACTGAAAGCAGTATTATCCATTTTGATATAAAACTTTAAACAAAACAAATTTTATAACAGAGTCAATCTGGTTATAAAAATACTTTCTGTCTCAGGAGCATAAAATTTATTTTGTATAATTTGTATGCTCATCCCACTAATGGTAAACACATAAGAGAAAGGATAATAATTACCTGTGAAATGTTTTCCCTGTATTCATCTAGTTCAACTTTCTTCCCTTTTAGTTCTTCAGTTAACTGCTGTATTTCTATTTCTCTTTTTGTGTACTCCTCAACCACCTGGTCGAGAAAAAATTCTTTAAGAAAAATTTATCAAAGGATAAAGTTATATAAAAATTTGCATCAATTAAACTACTAGCTAAAAATGCCACTATTGCATTATTTGAACACAATTAATTTACGTTACTGAATATTGAAAGTGTAACTTTTTAATCCTTAAAAAAAAAAAATATACACTGCTGTACTTCCAGTTAACTCAACTATTCTTTTTATAAAGAAAAGTCACAGAACACTGTGTTCCTTAGGAAGGGTATTTAAAATTCTAATAGATTCAGAATCTGGCATTTAAGGCATTGTTCCTGCTGTCTAGCTTATTATTACCCAGAGCTCCAGCACAGTGTGGGAGGCAAGTACTGGAAAAAACTTTGTGTGTGTGCACGCGCGCGCGCGCACACACAGGGGTGCACATAAGCATGTACTTATACATGTATGCACTGAGGAAGATAACAGTGTAAGAAGTGCAGGATGGAAACAGAGAAAGAGGCATACCGAAGGATTCAATCCTGTGAAGCAGGAAGCTCTTGATCTTTCTTCAGTTAATAATGCATCGATTTCATCCAATGAGTTTGGGAGATCTTGAAAAGCCTAAAGAGGGAAAAAAAAAATCATTAAAAATGGAATAGTGAAAAGTTTTATTAGAACAGTTAAAAGAAAGTAATTTGCTACATATCTTCTATCTGATTAATAGCATGCTAGCACACAGCAATACAAAAGAATTTTAAAGAGGGCATTTTCCCTTTAAAAAGCTTACTCTTTAAAAGAAAAGATGTATACATGTTGGATAGTACCTTACAGCAATGTATTGATGTTGAGTCTAGAATAAGCAGTACATATCACATTGGCTTTGGAATACAAAATAATGAAGTGTCAGTTCATGCTACATGAGAATTAAGAGTTCAAAGGCCTATAATTTATCTCTGGGTCTGAAAGCAATGGCTAGGGAAAAGCAACGCAAAAAGGAGATAACAATTTGGAAAAAAGAATGAGTACTGCATACCATGGGGGGTGAGGAGCTGTGTCCATTTGGAATGGTGGGTACTTGCTGAATTGGTAGAATGGGTCCAGAATATGTGGGGCATTGAAAGAGAGCAAGAAGTTAGAGCTTTATACTGTACTTATGAAGACCTACAAAAGCATCCTTACAACTCAATCACTGAGACAGAATTTCATCAAGACTATCTTCTGAACCTTTGCCACAGAAACTCACTAGGGTAGACACTTTCCTACAAGGAGAGGCATGCAGTACACTGTTTTGCCTAGCACAACCTGCAGAGCCCTTACAGTAAAAGGTATGCAATGAATCTGAAGCCTGAAAAAAGGTTCTGATGAGTTATATATATTAACTGGATAACCTTGATTTGTATCTTTTTTAAACCTTTGGAACTCAGTTCAATCTACAAAGACCTCTAGGTATTTGTTATGTATGTGTGCTACATTCTTGACTTGTTTGCTGAGGTGTGAGCTTATGTTCCAACACTTACTTGGTATCTTCACTGGACTCTAACAGGCATTCTAAGTTTATAATATTGTAACATAATTTCTACTCCATCCACCTTCCCCACCACTGTAAGCAAACCAATTTTTCATCAATCATTAGCTTGACAGTTTGCAGTTCTCTCTTAGCTCTGTCCTGTCTGTCACTGGAGTAAAGTTCTCTCCTCCCCACCCCTGTGTGCCACTGCATTAACCTCTTCCCTGGTCAAGATTAGTAACCCTATGGGGGTTTAATTAACCCCATGGGGGTTTCCTTGCTTCCTTTCTTAAAGTTCTATTCTTCATAAAGCAGCAGGAGTATTCATCTACAAACTGATTTTAATAACAGTATTCTTGTGTTTAAAATCCTCCAGTGGATTCTATCTTAAAAGAAAATAGAGCCCAGGGTAAGGGATACAGATTAGTGGTGGAATACTTGCCTAATCTCTGAACACTAAAAGGGGGTGGGGGAAATCCAAACTCCTTGTATATTCAGTAAGGTGATATTAATACAAACTATGCCTTCTTTTCTGCTTGGAATTTAAATTTTTTTAAAATAGTGTTTCTTTGTTGTAGCCTTGGCTTTCCTAGAACAAACTATGTAGACCATACTGGCCTCAAACTTGGAAATCAATCTCCCTCTGCCTCCCAAGTTCTGGGACTAAAGGCATGTACCACCACCACCAGGCTGGAATGTAATTTTAATCCCACCAAGGTTCCTTTTAACACATGGCAAATACATATGCATCCCAGAGGCTTCGTATGAGCTACTTCACTGCTTGGGGTACATCCCTACTTGACTGAATTCTTTTCTTCACCCAGGACTTATCTAAAACAGTAACATTTCAAATAAACATTCCCTAAGTAGCTGCCCATCCTTGTGATGTTAGCTGTCACCTTTATTTTTCCTTATTTTCTCTTGCTGCCTGACCTGATTATCTATTTCGTGTTGCTTGGTCCATCCTCCAAACCAGAATTCAAGTTTCAGTGAGGAACATATGTACTACTTAATAATTGGTCACAACAGCTAATATATTTTAACAAATATATTATTTCTTGATTTCATTCTTTCAAAAACTGTGATTTCTAGGGAGGCAGTGTTGAAACAGAGTTCAGTTCTATCTGTAGGCATTGAACTTGGGATCATCCTGCCTTCACCTCCCAAGTGCTGGTATTATAGACAACTGCCACCATGCCCAGCACACAAAAAACCTATAACTTATAATAAAATATATATATATATATATATATATATATATATATATATATATATATA
>JANHMN010000003.1:150107225-150126584 GCA_030674055.1 Rhabdomys pumilio
ATCCATCCATCCATCCATCCATCCATCCATCCATCCATCCATCCATCAGCGCATGCATACATACATACATACATACATACATACATACACAAAAAATATTTTTTTCTTCTCAACACCCTATTTAGAAAATGTGATAAATGAACAATAAATTCTCTAGAATTACTCAAAATTAACTGAGTTTTTAAAATCTCTAAGCTAATATGATTGTCTTCAGAGAGTCACTTTAAATTTGTTTACTTAGACATTCTAATATCTTTGACTTACTGCCTTGTCACCTATGGCCACTTAAGAGGCTTCATTTAGGTTCAGATTGTGTTTTGCTTTCAAGCATGACAAAATCATGGTTTATCTAGGATTATTTACACATACATTTCTTTTCTAGATTTGGAATCAAATATTTTCTCCAATGAGCTGTTTTAGTACAAAACAGCACTTAGAGACCATGCAGATCAAATGAAGAAATGTTTGGTTTGCTTTGGGTGTCTGTGTGTGATTTTCTTTTTTTTTCTTTCTGAAACAAGAGTCCACTATGTAGTACTACAGGTGTCCTCAACCTCGCCCTCTTGACCAGCTCTCCCGAGTGTGGGCATTAAAGCCATGTACCTCCATGTGGGCTGGTCCTCCCAGTCCCATTTAGAGAAAATACATTGTGAAGTTATTTTGGTCATTTCCAACTCAAATTCTTCAGGGTTTTTATTAATTCACATCTTTATTTTATACTGAAGCTGTTTTCTTTTAGGCTAAAACTCCTAATAACATCATTTATTTCCTCACTTTTACAAAAAGAACATCACAGATATTAACAGCTTAATTGCTGAAAACAGGTAAAAGATTCTCTTTGAAATTCTTTTTTTTTGTTGTTTTGTTTTGTTTTTCGAGACAGGGTTTCTCTGTGTAGTTCTGGCTGTCCTGGAACTCACTCTGTAGACCAGGCTGGCCTCGAACTCAGAAATCCACCCACCTCCGCCTCCCAAGTGCTGGGATTAAAGGTGTGCGCCACCATTGCCCGGCTTGAAATTCTTTAGAACTGTTTAGAATCAACCTTTTTTGGAATTTTTTTTTTTTTTTCAGTAAAGCTATGCTTCTAAGTCAAAGATGTTAGAATTTACTTAAAAATTTTTAGTAGAGAAATTATAGACATTTAAAGTTAATAATCTGATTGATATTTTGCTGTTTGCTTGAGATGGGGTCCATGCTGCCTATGCTGGTCTCAAACTCTTAAGTTCAAAAGAACCTCCAGCCTCAGCCTCCAAAGTGCTGTGATTATAGTCACAAATCTGCCTGGCCTTCATTCTGTGATTTGTATTTGTAAACAGAACAACTACTCTTGAGCTGTATTGTCCCCACTCTTAACAGTTCTTTTTTGTACATTACTCTCTTTTTATAAGCACTTTATATGATATTCCCTATAGTTTTTTGGGAGAAAGGTTATCTATAGGGTCCTCATAATAAACAATCCTTATTTCCATGCCTGAAAGTATCAACTCATATAAAAATACTAATAAGATCTAAAAGACAGTCAGCAAATAGAGCATGATTTGTAACTTTCATTCCTTTTCAGAGAATTTAGCTACATATTAGACTTATAACCACATAGTTAGTGCATGTATAATGTAGTTCTTATTCTTTTCAGTAAGTTTTGTTTTTCAAAGGAGTTTAAGATTCTTGGTTTTTTTTTTTTTTTGGTTTTTCGAGACAGGGTTTCTCTGTATAGCCCTGGTTGGCCTCGAACTCACCGCCTGCCTCTGCCTCCCAAGTGCTGGGATTAAAGGTGTGCGCCACCACTGCCTGGTAGAGTTTGAGATTCTTAAGTCTAGACTATGAAAGCATTATCAGACTGCTGATGTCTAGTCCACTGTTTGTAGGATTTCTTTGTCTCTCTTGGTTTCAGCTCTTTTCATATTGAACTGCTGAGTTTTCTACAATTAACAGGGCCTCATCTCTTTAGAGAAGAAATCCTGCTGGCAGTTTGTTTTGAAGTTCCTACTGACTTATGCTGACAAACTGTATTCTGGAATTCTCAGGTGGAAATGAAGAAAATGATTAGCTTTGAAAATCAATACCAAAAGATTAATTTTAATTCAAGAATTCCTTGGCTCACACCTGAGTTTATTCTAAGGGGAGAAGTTAGAATTTACTGGGTGAAGAAGAAGTCAGTGGGCAATGCCAGAAAGACCGATCTTATGGTTAGAAAGTTTTGAATCATATAACATCACCACAACTCGTCAAACTTAAGACAGGAGGTCTGGATACTGAGTGCAGCACAGGCTAATGATGTAATAGAAACTCAGTAGAATCCCGGCAGCTTGGTGGAGCTTCCTGGCTGGTAAGCACAAAGAATCATTAGGAGAGGGACATACAACTCCTCATGAAAAGAGTACAGAGACTTTCTCAGATGTTGTTCTGTGTCTCTTTACGAAAAGTCAGTGTTGTTCACAGGTCTGTGCTTTTTTAGTAAACTACTAACCATGAAGGGGTCATGGGAAACCAGGGTTTTGTAGAAGGTGGTCAGTACAGATGGCCTAGGATCCTTGAACTTGAAAAAGCCAGTATATTAAGAAAGCACAGTCTACTGGGATATTCCTTATAAATTGTTCAATTTTGTACTAACTCTATGTGGTTAACATCAAAACAGGACTTTAAGATATCAATAGAAGCCAGGCGGTGGTGGCGCACGCCTTTAATCCCAGCACTTGGGAGGCAGAGGCAGGTGGATTTCTGAGTTCGAGGCCAAGCCTGGTCTACAGAGTGAGTTCCAGGACAGCCAGGGCTACACAGAAAAACCCTGTCTCAAAAAACAAAAACAAAAAAAAAAAACAAAAACCAAAAAACAAACAAACAAAAATATATATATATATCAATAGAGATTTCTCTAAATTTAGTTTTGTTACTGCACAGGTCTCCCATGGATGTTTAGAATAACAAGTGTTCTTTTCTTGAGAAAATAATTTAGAGATTAAAATATAAGTAACAACAAAAACAAAAATAAAAAATAACTGTCACCATCACCTTGACATTACATCTTTAGAATTAAGTTTGTGTAGTATTTCATGTTTCTTTCCTCTGCACAATTTTATCATTAACTGTGAAATATTAGAGGTTAAACTGTAGTGATTATTCTTAGATCCTTCAAGTACTGCTTCCTCATTAACAAAATACTAAGTTTCATTTTATTAATAATGATTATTACTGTATCTGAGAGCATAGGTGTGGATATACTAACTCTGTGCACTTAGCTTTCTCCTACCTTTTCCTGGGTTTGAGAGATTAAACTTTGGTCACTGCCATATTGTGGGAAGTGCTTTTCTTCAATGAGCTACCTTGATGGCCTCTAAATTTGAAATTACATAGTACACAACAACTAGACACTGAAAATAATAGTATGTGATGTATACTTTTAAACTGGTTTGAGGTTGGACCCTAAAATAAAAAAAGAAGAGAAAAATATCTTACTTCTGTGACGCGCAGCTGGGAAGATGATGCCATGTAATCTGCTTCTAATTTGTTCTTCTCAGAGATCACTGTAGTATTTTGAAGAATCAAATCAACTTTTTGAATATGCAAAGAAGTGCAAATCTAGAAGCAAACAACCCATAAGATTTTGGTTTTTATGTTGTCTAAATTGCTTAAGTTTTACAACCATGAAAAAGACATAGTTCTTTTTTTCAAAACAAAATTATGAATCATGAAAAATTAACATCTTCCTGTGACTGAGCTCTTCATCAAATGGTTAATATAAAACTACTTTAAAAAGTTACTTCCTAAATATTTAGGTCATTTGAAAGAAAATAATTTAACCTAATGAGTTAATTTTTAAAATTCTCTGTAAGCATTAAAACCTAAACAAGCTGAAACTGATTATAAAAATCTCCTGCTTATATCACCAAACCAGGAAAACACTTTAAAGTGATTATTTCTCATAAAGTCCTCCAAATATTACTAAATTTTTAGTACTTAGCAAGTGTTTTTTTTAAAAAAGTCAAAAATTAAGAAAAATATCTTACCTTTACAAGGCCTGTTAATTCAGTAACAAGTTTTGCTTTCTGAACATTTATTTCTTTTATTTTGGTACTTGCTTTTCGTTCTTCTTCTTCTAGATTGCAAGTATCCTGTTCCATCAGCCTTATACTATATGACAGACACATATAAGGATGGAGAGATCAGAGCTAAACAAAGGACCAAGTCCAAAGCCTTAGGTCCCTTGAAATTTTCTGGGTTATATAGTAATAATGGTAATCAGAAGTATAAATACTAGTTCCTAGATTAAGCACCTCTTAATACAATCAAACAAGATCAAAATATATTGTGGAGCTATATAACCAGCAAAGCCTAGTGCCAGTAATGGTGCTGATGCAGAATATGGAGTCAGAAAGGAGATCTGAATTCCCCATTGTTATTCATCAAGAAGTAGAACTGGGCAAGTTACACCTTGGAGCTTTAGGTTCTTCATCTGTGCCCTGCAGATGACAAAACTTCCTCCATCTGAACTTGTAAGAAAAAACACACAAAATAAAATAATACCTGGCCCAGAAACTATTTATTAACATAGGTTGATTGTTCATAAAACACAATCCTTTAAGCAGCTACAACTGACCCATAAGTAAAAATAACATAAGAAAACTCAACAGAATGGAGCTCAGTTGGTGGAGTGCTTGCTTACTAATACCACAAAGACTTGGACTCAATCCCCTATAGCAGCACTGATCAGGAGTGGAGGTACATAATTCAGCACTTGGGAGGTAGAGGCAGGAAATCACAAGTTTATAACTCAGCTACACAAGTGTGAGGCCAACCTGGGCTACATGAGCTAAACCCCGCACCCCCACAAATTGTCATTAAAATAATTTTAAAGATTAAGAAACAAAGGTTTGAAACATTAGATAGTCACCTAGGATTATAGATATTAAGTGGCAGGATAAGTTTAATACCAAAGTCCATGGTCTTTCCACTAGACCATGGTGGTTCCGAGGAGACAGAGAGGGTAGAAGTGGTAGTCATAAATAAGGACACAAGTACAGCGGGTGTCGTCCAAGGAAGAGCCGCTGGAGAGGAAATCAACATTCTGAACAATTATGAAAGCCAGTCTCAGGAAGCACAGGGTATAGCCTGGAAAAAATCAACCCACTCACCCGCCCCAAACCTTTGAAACAGTGTTCTGGATGAACCGACTGCAGGGTCGAACCATCACTGCAGGTCATCACCACAAAGCAAATAACGGTAGAAATAAAAATAACAGGCTGGTATAGACAAAAATTCATTTTCTTCCAAAAATCGTTAATAAGAAAGTCTTAAACTTCAACAAGGGAGTCGCAGGAGTCACAGTAAAGTTTACATGGTTTGTCAACAACTGAAGATAGGATTAAAGTGAAGGGTTGAAACTGATAAACACGGTTAAAAATTGAAAAAGAGAATGCAAGAAAAAAGCTATTTGCTTTAAAAAAGGTTAAAAACAAAAAAAATTCATAATGTACTTTATTGTCTTTTAAAAAAAATCTTATCTGATTTTCCCAGTTTTTAAATCTTAATTTATTTTTTGAGAAATTAGTATGAATACTATATTCCCATCATTTACATACACCTCCCTCACATGCCTCCAACTACTCTATGGCCCACCCCTCAAATCCATGATCTCTCTGCCTCTCTGTGAGTCCATTAGAGCTCCTCACATGCATGTGTATTGAGGCTCACTCACCACCTAGGATTAGATAACCTATGAGGAAGCTCTTCCCCAGTGAAAACTGATCTCCCTCTCTCAACAGCCACTGAGTGCTTGTAGCTCTTTATCTGCAGTTACAGCCTTGTGAAATGTCCCCAGTCTACGCTGTCATGTTTACCAGCTCAAAATATCCTCAACACTGGAACAGTATGTAGCACTTTTATACTAGAGGCAACCAGTAGTTTTCTGACTGGACTTAAAGCCTGCTCAATAGGAGGTATTTTCTGGTATTACAAAGCTAGACAAGTACTCATGGCTGGAAGTCACAGACCTTAGGAAAGAACCTACAACTGTCATTTTCCTATACGAAGATAATTTCTATCTGCAGTCTAAACACAGAGACATTGAGTAGGTCAAAGGACTGGAAAGAACACTTTAGCCTGACCTTTGCCCTATGCACCACAACTGAAATTTGAACACTGATATTAAAACTTCAGAAATTACTAGAAATTGTTGCTGCCATTCCACAACTGAACTAGTAGATACTCATGCCATGTGTTTTTGAAAACTACAAGATACCTTGCCAGCTTGGAGCTGATTTTCTGTTCCAATTGTCTTTTTTTTGTTTTTCTTTCAAGAAGCTCCTTCTTCTTCAGCCTTAGCTCATTGTCTCTGAGTTCAAGACGCCTGTTTGTATCACGCAAGACTACCAATCCTGAGTCCACTGCTTCCAGTTTTTTATTAATTTCCTATGGAATATTCAAAAGTGTTAACAAAACCTTTTAAAGTTCTAAAGTCTTAAAACATCAGTTGATATTTTAGTAATTAAATCAAGTGAACAAACCTTTAGCTGTTCTTCCAGGTGTCTTCTTTGCTCTAGATCCACAGTAACAGTGAGGAACTGGGCTACTTTCAGGGATGTATTACTAGAAATAACTTTATTTGAATAGAAGGACGTTTTTAACACATACTTTTCTTCTGCTGTATAAATTTGTTTTAATCGAGTTTCTTGTATTACCTGTAATGTAAATCAGGAATTCATAAACAACTAATAAAAACTGTAATATACGCTTTAAAGGACTAAAGAATTAAGAACAAAACCCAGGAGAATTCTAGTAGAGCAATATACCCAACTTAATACAACCTATCTAACATCTCTAAAATGTGGTTAATGTAGCTTAGATATCTGTTTTGGAAAGACATCCTTTCAGAGTGATGAGAAAGCTAACTAAGCAGTGAAAATGGCCGCTTTCACTTCACACTGACATCTCTCCCAAGGACCTGTAGTATGGTAGTTTTTCCTAAGAGACACTAAGCCCAGTGCCCAGTGCTGAACTACCTTATCTCAGCTAAATGGTTTACGCTTTCCTTCCCTTCACTGCATTGTTCAAAGGTACATAATCTCAGACTTACTTTTTCCATGTTTACAATACTAGATAAAAGTACTTTTCATGGAGTTCAAAGAGTTTTATTTTGATCTTTGTTGTTTAATCATTTTTCTTCACTTATACAAGAGTTTCACAAATCAAAACATTCTAAGCACCATAATATCATTAGATCTGACTGTCTACTATCAATAAGCTGTTGTGATTCCCACTCCAACCCCCAGTCTTTGAAGCTTCATAATCAATACTATTAAGGCTTGTTTTACCAGAGAAATTCCTAGTCTAAATTAAGAGATAAGACACTTTAAGTATAATGAATAAATAGAGTATAAGCTAGCATCCTAAATCTTGAGTAATTTGAAATAAAAAAAATTCTCATGAAAATAAGTTTTAACTGGAACTTCAACTGACACAAAATAGCGAGGGAAGGCATTCCTAGAAAAAAGGACATTTCATGTTAAGGAAGCCAACAGACAATGGAACCAAAACAGTTTCAGAAACCAAACAAACAACCAGCCCAAGCTGGGTTTGTGTTGCACAAGTGTAACCCCAGCATTTGAGAGGCTGAGTAAGAAGAGAAAGCAACTCAAGGCCAGGCTCAGCTATATAGTAAGTTCAAGGAAGCCTGAAAACATAATGCTCTGTCTCATAAAACAAAAACAAAACAACAAAACCCTCACACATCCCCCCGCCACCCCCCCCCCCCCCAAAAAAGGTGGTTCTAAGAGAGATCTGGACTGTCCCTGCTAGCAAAACAGCTTAAAAAAAAAGCTGAAAAAAAAAAAAAATGAAACATGATCATTTGTGTATGGAGAGTCTTCAATGAAAGCGTTAAGAAGGTGAAAGCTTACCAGAATAGACCTATATCCCAGCCTATTCTACGTTCCCAGAATATTCTACGTTCACTTGAAAGAGAATCTAGGATGCCATACTTTTATCAAGCAAGGTAGAATCATCTAAGAGCATCCAGGCATTACAGATTTTGGCTTTATTCAATTCCTCTAAAAATTCCTCTAAAAATACAAGTACTTATTAACTTGTTCTAAGTAACTTTGTCTCACTTCTGTTATAAAATATTAGTTAATAGTCACAGTTTTATGGCATATCATGAGTTAAAATGTAGAGTTTCTATATTCTTACCCGTTCAATTCTTTCTCGGGTTCTTTCAGTTCCCACAGGAACTTCATGAATATGATATTGACAGCAAAGGTAACTCATCACAGGATCAGGTGCATCAAATAACTCTCGAAGGTAGGAAAAAAATCCATACTGTCTGAAAAGAAAAGGGCTGATTTGGTTTTTCTTTTAAAAATATTATTTTAAAAACCTGAATACTGAGTTGAAGAGATGGTTCAGCGATGAAATAATTGCCAACATAATTGTACAACAAAAACATGTAGTGCAGGGTTCAAACCCCACAACCCATACAAAACTGCAGGTAAGGTGACATTGCCTTATAATCCCAATGGGGAGATGGAGAGTGGATCACTGGGGCCTCAAGCAACACAGTACCCTACTTGGTAAATTCCAGGCCAATAGGAGACTTTTTCCTTCCACCACAACACTAACATACTAAAAAGAGTCTGAGGATGGAAAGCTTGAGAAATGACATCTAAGGCTGTTTTCCACATGTATACACATGTGCACTCACGGACATACAACCTGATTGTTGACAAGGATTGGGAGGAATAGCCTTGATGGAGGAGGTATCATTGGCGGTGGGTTCTAAGGCTTAAAAAGCACACACCAGGCCCAGTTTCTCTGTCCTGTGCCAATGAATCAGATATAAACTTTCAGCTACTGCTCCAGTTCATGCCTCCCTGCTACGTGCCATACTCCCCACCATCATGATCATGGACTTACTAATCCTCTGAAAGTGAAAACAAGTCTCTAATTAAACCCTTTCTTTTATAAGTTGCCTTTGTCATGGTATCTCTTCAAAGCAATAGAAAAGTAACTAGGCTGGAGAGATGGCTCAGTGGTTAATAGCACTGACTACTCTTCCAGAAGCCCTGAGTTCAATACCCAGCAACCACATGGTGGCTCACAACCATCTGTAAGGCTGTAACAGAATCCGATGCCATCTTCTAGTATGTCTGAAGACAGCGACAGTGTGCTCACATACATAAAATAAATAAATCTTTGCCAGGCAGTGGTGGCGCACGCCTTTAATCACAGCACTTGGGAGGCAGAGGCAGGCGGATTTCTGAGTTCGAGGCCAGCCTGGTCTACAAAGTGAGTTCCAAGACAGCCAGAGCTATACAGACAAACACTGTCTCGAAAAAAACAAAAAAGAAAGAAAGAAAGAAAGAAAGAAAGAAAGAAAGAAAGAAAGGAAGGAAGAAAGGAAGGAAGAAAGAAAGGAAAGTAACTAAAGCTGTGGGCAGTGGAACATGCCTTTAATCTCAGCACTGGGAAAGCAGAGGCAAGTGGATCTTTGTAAGCTCAAGGCCAGTGTGGTCTAAATATTGAGTTCCGGGACAGATAGAGCTATAGAGCAGTACCCTGTCTCAAAACAACAACCCCCCCTCAAAACAAACAAACAAAGAAGAAAGAAAGGTGACTAAGACACACATTTTAGCAATGCTAGAAGAAAAGGGCTTTTTACATTTAAAAAAAATCAGTGGTACTATTTTCTTCCTTGCTGTTAAGCTTAAGCTTTTTAGAATTATAAACTTTTTTTAAACAAATTATCCTTTGTTGTTCCTTTTATTATTTTTATATTAAGAATGCCTAGTTAAATCCAAAGACCAGATATTTACACATAATTGTATAAAACTGCATTTCTTTACATTTAGCCCTTTACAGAAATTATTTTGGCTGTAGAAAACAATTCCTTACTTCCTATTTTTAATGGCTCACCTATCCCTTTTATCTTTAGTAAAAGATGTCTTTAACTAATCCAGTACTGTTCCACAATTTGAAAGATCACCCTTATGAAACATGAACACTCTATTTGACACACTCCTAAGCTTCAATCTTTCCCCATTTTAGATTTCAGCAGAACTCCTAAGACAGACAATACAGCTTATAACAAACATATTATGTGAGGAAGAATATAAAGTCGCTTAAGATTATTCAGTATTCAAATTAGTTCCAATAATACTTTCAACTTACTTTAACTCATTCAGAGATCTTGAAGGTGCTTTGTCTGCATATGAAATCTTGGGAGCAATAACAGCATTTACTCTTAATTTCTTATTGTCACGAACCTGAACAGAGAAAAAAGACAATATTAATTACCATGTGCTCAACTGAAAATAACTTTTTTTTTTTGGAAATTGTTTTCTTAAAGCTTTTACTTTGAGACATCATAGAATTGCTAGGGTGATGAGAAATTTAAACAATGGATTATCTTTTATTTAAACATCTACCTACCCTAAAGTCAATACAAGCTTTTCTAGTCTATGGGTTTCTCTGTTTTGGTTTTGTTACTCGAGAGACAGTCTTACTTAGTCTGTGGACAGGAACTCACTATGTACCCCAGGTTGGCCTCAAACCTACTATTTTCTGCTTCAGCCTGTCATGGGATGGAATTACAGGCATGTGCCCCCACACTCAACCAAAATCCTTTTCTTTCAGAAATAGGTACTGAATTTTCAGATGAAACAGGATATCTGAATTGGCCTCCAAATATATAGATGGCAGAGCTATACTTTCATTAATACTATATTATCTTGTATGGGGTTTACCTATCTGCAAATAATGATTATAAACGCTAAGCAAAATTTTAAACAATCATTTTTAAAGTAATTGGACAACACATTTGAGGGATAGAACTGAGTAAGATCTTAGCTAACGTGACTTGTGACCTGAGAACATCCCCTTAACTAGCAGGAAAGATACAAGAATGACATTTTAGGTAGAAAGATGTAGTCTGTGGCTTGAAAAAAAATCAGAGGATGGCATTTGGAATGATTAAAATGGCTATGTAAAGGAAAGGGTAATTCTCAGCAGGATGCTGTCAAGTGAGTCAGAATTCTTAAACCTGTTTCAACCTTTGGCTGATTATTCAACTATAAATACATGGAAAAATTCCAGTGGACTATGAGAAAGTAACAGAAGCCTTGGGGTTGGGGGTAGGACACAGAATGGGAGAGGCTAGTGAGATGGCTCAGTATATAAAGTGCCTGTCATGAGTTCATAACCCTAACATCCACATAAAAGCTGGGTAGAGCAGCATGTATCTCTATAACCAAAGCACTGGGTAGGTACAAACACAGGAGAATCTCTAGAACTTATTAGCTAGCGAGCCTAGCCAATCAGTCCGCTACATGTTAAGTAAGAGACCTTGTTACAAAAATTAATGTGGCTGGAGAGAGGAAGACATCAATAGTGCAAAGTTCTTTCAGCCCTCATCAGGGAGCTGCTTCCTGCAGTAGACAGTAATTAACAAAGAAACTCACACCAGGATAATGTGCACAGTCTTGAAGCACTTACCCCAAAGTTTTTATCAAAAATCCCTCCCTGCCTCAAGGCTCAGGGATGTACACAGAAAAGGGATGGAAGGATTTTAAGAGCCAGAGGTGATGAATGACTCCAAGGAAACAATGTCTTCCAGACACAACAGAACTGATACATATATGAACTCAGAGATGGTGTCAGCACACAGAGGCCCTGTACAGGCTCAAACCAATCAAAATGCCAGCACACAACAGGGGAAACAGACATAAAGTTCCACCCCTAACCAAGAAGCTATGTGCAATTGATACTTGCTAGGAAATGATAAATCAGTTTTCTCCAATAGAGTATCACTGGGTTCGGCATAACAACTACACTCCAGGGTAAGCCCCATGCTTAACAGCTGGCCAAATAAAATGCACTCACAGTTATGTGTGATGAGTATTACGTGCTCTGTTTGTTTCTGGCATTTTTTGTTTGTTTGTTTTTTTGGTCTTATTGGTTTATTTCTTCTTTTATTTTATCCCTGTATGCCTCGCCCCCTTTGTTTGGTAAAAGAGAACAGGAAGTTGGATGGAGAGGATTTGGGAGGAACTGGGGACAGTAAAAATATCATTAAAATATATTGTATAATTTTTTAATTTTAAAAAAATTACTCACAAACTTAACTTTGAGATCTACTAGAAATAAGAGCTGGAGGGGCTCAGTGATGCATGCTGTACTGCTAACACTTAGGAAGACACTGAAGCAAGACTATCTTAGGAGTTCAAGGCCTGCCTAAATTCACAGCAAGAACTATTGCAAAAACAAAACACCCTCTCATTGAATCTCAATATATGAACAATTCAAAGTGAATTTTAGAAATCCATTCTGAATAGCTAAAGGCCATGTGGTGGTTTGAGTAAGACTGGCCCCTATAGCCAGGCAGTAGTGGCACACGCCTTTAATCCCAGCACTTGAGAGGTTGAGGCAGGTGATTTCTGAGTTCAGTGAGTTTCAGGACAACCACAACTATACAGAGAAACACTGTCTCAAAAAAACAAAAAGGACTGGTCCCTATAGGCTCATATATTTGAATGCTTAGGGGCTGGTATTACAGGGTATGGACTTGTTGGAGAAGCATGTCACTGAGGGTAAGCTTTGAGGTTTCAAATGTTCAAGCCAGGCCCAGTGTCACTCTCTTTCTGCTGCCTGCTGATCCAGACTTAGAACACTCAGCTACCACAACTGCTCGTGTGCTATTGTGCCTCCAGCAATGATGATAATGGACTACACCTCTGAAGTATAGGCCAGCCCAATTAAATGTTGTCCTTTAAAAGAGTTGCTGAGATCATGGTCTCTCTTCACAGCAACAAGGACTAAAAGAGACCATAAACAAACATTTAACAAAAGATAAGACATACACTGGGCTGGGGAAGGTGTTTAAGGGGTAAAATGTAGGCCTTTTAAGCACAAGAACCTAATTCTAATCCCCAGAGAACAAATAAAAGGGGAATAGGGCTGGACACTTGTAATTCCAACGCTGGGGAGGTGGCGACAGGCAGGCCTTTCAGACTTCCTCTACCCTAACTGGTGAGTTCTTGGTGAGTAAGAAACTTGGTCCCAAAAAAACGAAAACAAAACAAAAACCCAACCCAACCCCAAAATGAACAAAACCCAAACCAAACAATAACAAAAAAACCAAACCCAAACTACCCCTCCCCGACCCCCACAAAGAGCAAAACATAAAACAATGCTGAGGCAGCAGAATGGAGGAGTTTCACTTGTGATTGACAGACTAACACTCTAAAACTTCTTTCAGGTCTTTGTTCTTTTTAAACATAAAAAAGAGTTAAGTGTATTGATGATACAGAATGTGATATTATTTCAGAAAATATTCAGAAACTACAAACCCATATAGGAGAAAATCAGAAGGTACCTTGTCAGGGTGTATTATTGGTTAGTACTTGCCTCTCTGAGGAAAATCTCCATATCTTCTTGACTTTCAAACACAAAGGCTCTTAAGTCATTTGATGAAATATGATTTTCAACATATTTTGCATTTTTATTATCTTTCATATTAATCTATAAAAAAGAAATTAGTTTTCCTGAAACACACTGATTATTAAGAGTGTATACACATATATCTTAGATTTATTTAATTAGAATAAATTTACTGTTAAGTAATTTTAAAACGTTTTGTTTGCTACTCAGAAAAACCACATGCATGAGGGTCCACTTTAACAATGAGCTTTAAATTTTCTTAGAAACAGCTTTAGTTTCCTTCTGGTTAAATCACTGAAAGACAGTGTACTGAAAGTACTGTAAGACAGTAGGCAGTACTACTACCTAAAAATACAAACAGTTCTCATCTTTCCTCAACTTAGTATTTTTCTTAATCTTGACATAAACTTCCTATTCTACTTGGCTGATAGGTACAAAACCATAACAATGCCTTCCTTAGACTCATGGAAAAAACTTGTCACGAAAGTCAAAGGTTTGCATCGCTCCAACATAAACGTATTTATTTGGGTTTTTTTGGTTTTTCTACTCTGAAACTGTACCTGCAATTGCTTATATAGCTTCTGCTGCTCCACATCAACCTCACAGGTGCTGTACTACAGGCAAGTACCGCCACACACAATTTATACTAACATGTTTAGAAACTATTTACTAATTAGACATTACTGCACAAGTGGCCCAATTTTATGGGAGATATTAAAATATATAAAGAGAGAACTGTTTCAAGAATACCAAGTCTTTATTCATTATCATGAACAAGCAAAATGAAAAGCAAGACATCATACAGTTCTCATTAACAATGACACTAGAAGTACTGCCTTTAGATTGTATAGGAGAGCTGGATGAACAACAAGGTATTTACACATGATGCTATCTATATCATGAACCATGCTATTTTTAACTAGGGCTCCGGCCTGGGGATATAGCTCAATGGGAGAACACTTGTCTACTATGCATTAGACCCTAGATTCAATTTCCAATACTGCTCAAAAAAAAAAAAAAAAGTATGATTAAAAAAACATTTGTTATATAAACACTGACTAATACTATTCTCTAGAAAATATCAAGTGCAGAAAAATGGGAATGCAGACAGACAAACACTATAAAATATGACCATCCACGCATTTATACTATAATAAACATCTGGTGTTTGTCATTTCACATTTTTTTCCATATTCAATTACTTTATGGTAAAAAGTGCAAATTAAGGAAAATGTAAACTTCTAGAATGGATGAAAATAATTGCTATGGATTAACTAGTATAGGACTTGGTTTTCATGCTTTTCCAGGGTATATTTATTAGAAATATCTTTCTATTTGAGAACCAAAAGCATTCATCTTGTGTAAACAGTTCACAACATGGCCATTCAATTCTTTAAAATCTCACAAATAGTTATTTTGGTCAATACCCAATTTGTGACATTCTAAAAGTGAATGATTTATCTTTTTTCCCCCAGGTATAATACATATCCTCAAGTAAAATTTTGTGTAATGTATTGGTTCTTTAGCTTCCTGTTTCTTAGAACACTGCTGTTTTTTCTGGTATTGAGTGGAAATAATACTTGTCTAAGTTTTTCAAAAAACTTTTACAGTTAAACCTTCACAAAATAGTAAGATACAGGCTGGCAAGTACAGCAGACACACAGATCTTCAGATCACCTGGTTAATGTAATTTCCTATTTTACAATGTTTTAAATGAAAAATTTCTGTATACCCTATTCAACCTGTTTTATAGTTCATTAAAGTGTCTCGTATTACTCATTCTTTATTATTAGCCCTAACCTATAGCATTGTTTGTGTGTGTATGTGCAGGCTCACATATATGTGTGTAAGTGGAGGTTAGAGGACAATTATTGCTCCTCAGATGCTATCCATCTTATTTTTTGGAACGAGATTTCCTGTTGGCCTGGTGGTCACTAAGAGAACTAGACTGGCTGTCAGAGAACCCCAGAGATCCCTTGCCTCCACTTTCCTAATGCTAGGGTTATAAGCACTCCTCCATGGCTGCTTTTTCACATGGGATCTGGGGAAGCAAATCCAGTTCTTTGCAAGCACTTTACACCAAATGAACTATTACCCTGGACTTCATAACAGTATTTAAATGGTTGTACCATATTACACTGTGAGAATGAGGTGATTTATCTTACCTACCAGTATCTAAATAAATTTTCTTCTTTATGCACATTAGTTATGTTAATAAAGGTATAATTGTGACTATAAATATTACTATGGTGATAAAAATAATACCTATAACTCTTTTCTACCTTTTCCAGTTCTAGATTGGAGTTGTTAGAAATAAATGATGGAACTACAATACTGACAAGCTATCTGACATTTTCAATGTACATACTCTTAACTTGCCAAGGAGATTCATTTTCCAAGCAGAATTGAAGGGTTAGGTAAGTGTACATACAGATCTGGATGGAAAGAGAAACTAGAAGGTGAAAAGTCACTGCACAGAAGTAGAGTATATCTTGTCTTAAACACTGAGATGTAAGTGTACTCCAGCTAGTGATATGACCTGGTGATGGGCTAGTTAGACAATCAGATGGCAAACCTGATTAAGTTCTGAACTATTACCGAGGTAGGTTGGTTTTTTTTTTGAGCAAATAACTATATTTGCATTATAACTTATAGTAAGAATTTTTTTCAGTCCTTATCAGATCAAAACAACATGAATACACTACATATAAATTTTCTTCTTAATTTTGGAAAAAGATTCTCTTTGCTGTTGTTTCTGTTTGGTTTTAGAGAACAGGGTTTTACTATGTTACCCAGGCTAGAATGTAACTTGTTAAGTAGCTGAGGCTAGCATCAAACTCTCAATCCTCCTGTCTCAGCCTCTCAAGAACTGAGATTATAGGCACATGCAACTGTGAAGAAAAGAACATATTGCAAGTATTAATTTTACTAATATTAAGATATAACAGAGTTAAATCTATGCTATTATTAATAAAGAAAAGGATAGGGAAAATAGACCTTGTTGTGAATTCTACAAAGATCTATTATTATCAAACAAAAAATATGTAGTAAAAACAATTCTTAGGTTATTATTATTATTAGGTTAGGGGAGTTCTAATCTTATGTATCTTTATCTTGTATATCACTATTAAGGAATGTGTTTTCTTATTCTTACATCCCTTTATAAAACTAAACTAATCACCTGAGAGTTTGATAGAAATTATCCCATTAAATTCATGACCAAACTTCATTAAATTGCTACTGCTTTTGTAATCCTGATGGCCCAGTCATCAAAGCTATCAGTTATTTTATGATATCAATTACTTGCTTCATTCACAAAATCCTCAGAGTGCTCTTTTAAAATAGATAATTTTCTTGCTTATCTTATCAAGCATCCCTTATTAACATTTTTATAGCAGTTTCCCACTTCGTAGGCAGTTTTTACTCTAATACTATAATCTAAAACCTAGTCAAGCAACCTTATTTTACACATGATCCTAGTTAGAAAATCCCCAGTTTCCTATCTTTTTATGGTGCATGTGTACCTGTGTGTATGTGTATGTATATATGAGTGTATGTATGTATGTATGTATGCATGCATATGTGTGTATATAATATGCATATTATATACACACATATATAATATAATATAATATAATATAATATAATATAATATAATATAATATATGCCAGAGGTTGATGTTGGGTGCTTCCCCTATTATTCTCACTCCAATTTATCTGGGTTTGAGAGAAGGTATCTCCCTGAATCTGGAACTGTAAATTTAGTTATACTAGCTGGTTCCATATCCTGTCTACCTCCTCAGTGTCAGGATTGCAGGCATGCCACGACCACCATCTTTCCCCTCCCTTTTATATAAGTTTTGATAACTAAAGTTTTCATGTTTGCATGGCAGTACTTTATAGACTGAACCATCTCTCTGGTCCCCTAGTTTTAAACTACTTTCTGGAAAAAAAATCAGTTTATATACCATTGTGGCTCAAGGGCACTTTAGAAAGCTTATGTATAGACTCAGCCTCACAGTGATTACAAACTAAACAAAGAAAACTAAGGTCTTAGCAAAAATAAGAATTCTTACACCAACAAAAATCTACAATAACCCTAATAATAAAACTAACAGATGTTACAAAAATGAGGAACATTTCTTACCGTGAGCATTATGGGTTCACAGACTCTTTGTTTAAACCTGTCTTTGTTATTTCTCAGCCACAAGACTGCATCATACGTATCCCGGTACCTCTGTCTCAGCTTATCTTCCTTCTGATTCATAAGATTGTCAAAACGTATGATATGATCACTCACACCTACAATTGGAAAGAAAAGTATCACTTCTCTGAAAACATTAGTATATCAACTTGTAAACAGTAGAGAATATCTTAAATATAGAGGTTATAAAAATACCACTCAGGACAAGTATTTCAAAGTCTTTCAAAAATTACTTAACACCTAAGCTAAAAAGTGACCTGAAGCTATTGAAAAGCAGATCACCTGGAAATAAGAAAAAACAGTGAAAAGGGGCATGAGAGGTTTTCTTCTTCTTCAGAAAGTAATTACCTTTAATGTGGAACTGAATCTATAACAACATCAATAAAGAGAGATACTAAATTTAAAATATACTTAAGTAATACAAAAACACTGAAATCAATCTTCAATATCTCTTCTTAGAAAGTTATCTACAAATCTAAGAAAAATAAAAGAAGGTGGGAGGAGGAGAGAATGGGATTCAGGGATCGAGTTATTCAGTGAAGGAGAGGAATGAGACAGATCCCAGCAGATGATCATGGAGAAGGCCTTGGAAGCGATCTGCTCAGATGGAAGCAGAATAGCAAAATAAAGAATTAAAAAAAAGATAGTTAAATTTTCTTCTTTCCAAATTTAAGAAGATGCTAGACTGGCAAGATGGCTCAGGGGATGAGAGTGCTTATTCCACAAGACTCATGACCTCAGGTTGATCCTCAGATCCCACAGTGGTTAAGAAGACAAAACGAACTCCAAAAGATTGTCTGACCTCCATGTGTCCCTACATATAATGGTAATTGTATGCCCAGCTACATAAATAATAAGAGCTTGTTTTTAATTTAAAGATACACTACAACAAATGGTATTTTCTAAAAAAGGCAAATTAAACCTTTAAGAGGCAACTCAATTATAATAATCCTGGCTGTAAGTAAGTTTAGAAGTCTAATTGCTAAGAAAGTACATACAACTATGGTCCTCAATAAAACTTTAGATTTGAAAACATAAAGCAGAGATGGCATACTGTATTAGTACATCTAAGCATAAAAATGTTTACTCAACACTGACAACTATTAAAATAACAAATACCAGCATTACTAACACTGCTAGGAGTTAGGAGTGGGTCTCTTCCTGAGCTCCTTTCAACTGTATGTACCCAGCACTCAGATAAACAGATTAGAATGAATCAAAGGTAAATCAGTATGAGGAGTGAAAGTCAGGGGAAACAAGCAAGTCTCCATTTCGTAAGCTATTCTTTGCCCCCAGGAAACTTACTTCGTTTCTGTTTTTCCAGCATTTCCTTTTCTCTCTGTTTATCAATGATCTCGCCTTCAAATAAGGCCTTTTCCTCTTGAACACGCCTCAGATCATTTGTGATGGCATCAATCTGAGGCTGAAGGTTCTCGCAATTTTCTGCAGTCCTGAGCTCATTCTGCAGATCTTCTATCATCTTGCGGGTGTTACTTATTCTCTTCTGCCGGTCGTGCTCTTCATTCTGCTTGACTGTTAATGCCTGCTGAAGCTCCTTAATCTAAAAAGCAAAAGTAGGTTAGCACCCGAGATTGTTTTCTTCTAGTCTATTTAGGTTTTGCAGAACTATTGTTTAAATTGCCTGGGACTGGGTCTAAGAATCTTCAGACTCTTCAGAGCCTTACACACACACACACACACACACACACACACACACACACACACACACA
>JANHMN010000003.1:150126594-150187252 GCA_030674055.1 Rhabdomys pumilio
CACACACACACACACACACACACACACACACACACACACACACACACTCACATGCATGTATGCAGACACACGCACACATCCTATGAGCACTCCTCTCTTTAAGAGATATAGTAGAAGGTTACTACCCAGTTAACTACCAGTAATTTTATTTGTTCCTAAGTATATCAAAAGTACTTAACAGCCACTTAACATATGGTTAGTACTTATTAAAATGCTTGGTGAATGAAAACATATAAGGCAAAGTCAGATGCATAAATATTTACCACACATACGACCAAAATTTAAACCCAAATTTCTTTCAACAAAATTATTTTCTACCACACTTCAAGTTAACACTGAATTTTTATATTTAAACTTTTGACTTATAATACAGGATAAATTATTTTTAAAATAAGATATATTGGTTGGCCACCTGTTGTCAACAGAATTTAATCAAAATCATAGTTTATCAAAAACACTGTTTTCTTTGAGACATACACAAACAGGGCACTGGAGGAATATTCAGTGGTCAAGAGCTCTTTTGAAGGACCTAGCTTTGATTCCTAGGAGCTGTATGGCAGCTCACAACCATCTGCAACGGTTTCAGGGGGACCCAGGACCCTCTTCCAGTCTCTGAAACCATTAGGAACATACATGGTGCACAGACATACAAAGACAAAAAAAAAAAAAAAAAAAAAAACCCACAAAAGAAAAAGTCCCCATATACATTAAAAAATAAATCTAAAAAAAGATATACACACATACATTTAATTTGCTCTTATAACTATAATGTTGTTTTGAATTAAATTAAGTTAGCACAATGCATACGCTGTTCACCAGTTTTATTTCTATATCATATTTATTCCTCCTCTTCTCCATTATAAAAGTTATAATAAATTAATAAGGAATATGAAAAATATATTCTTAGAACAAAAAAAAATAATTTATAATGGAATGTTTTTAACCTTTATACTTCTTCAGTGCCTACTTGTATCTTATTTATAAAACATTTGTATTAACTGGGATCACTCAAGTTTCCCTGACAACATTTTTACTACCCTCCCCATATGCTCTTGCAAAATACAATTTTTACACTAGTATCATATTTGGACACATGAAAGCACCACATTTTAATTCCCTATTGTTAGAAATTTCTTTCTGAAAATTTAAATTTGGCACTATCAAGAAATTAAACATATGCCAACTCCTGTCTTCTATATCAAACATAGAGAAATAAAAGAACAGAATTTTTATGTATGTGTGCGTGTGAGCACACACACAAACACACACACACGCAGAGAGAGAGAGAGAGAGAGAGAGAGAGAGAGAGAGAGAGAGAGAGAATTAAAGAAACAGAACAAGAAATCAATGTTCATTCATGAAACCCACAAAATCTAAGCCATTCAGGAGAATAAGTTAGCATGTCAGAGATTAAGAACAAGCTACCACCAAACACATGAAAAAGTCCAAGTCCACAGAGACAAGAAACTAATCAGACACGTATTTTGTACACCTAGCATTGAGCTATTACAAAAAAGAGAAGAAAATAAAGAAAATCCAGTGGATTAGCAAAAACATTTGCCAAAAGATGGTCTTTACCTTGGACCTTAAAAAACAGAAATGCACCAATGACTCCTCAGCTCTTGGCTATGTTTTCTCAACTGTAATACATCTGTGACCCTCATCCAGCAGACTATCAATATTATCGATAATCAATCAGTCCCACCATGACTGGTACTGATGCTGAACTTCAGCACATTTAACACCTCACCTCTCCAGGTTTTGTTAGATCCTATTCTTGTGCTGTTCAATCTCTCTGAATGTACTTTGTTACTTTAGCTGAAACGTGAGTATTTCTGAAAGATACTTCTGTACTGAGCTCTCTCCAGTAATGACTGGCATAAACCTTTATTTTAGGTTTAGAGCCAAGGGTGGAGGTCCGCTCATAGCAATGAGTCCTTCCTCCTTTAATGCACTCAGTTTCAGATTCTTTTAATACCATGGGGCCAGACTTTGCTACCCATCATCCTGTTGTGAATTAACTACTTCCCTCAAAGTCCTCCCTCACTACTTACAGACTGATGACTCTGGCACCTGAATCACTGTCTTCTTTAATCCATCATTATCCCTGTGGTCATGTGACTTCAACCTAAACACAGAAAGTCAATCTTTTTGGTCTCTGGTTCTTTTCTTCTTTAACTTCAAAGATATTTTCCTTTTACTGCACACAATGTAAATCACCAAAAATCACACAGCTTCTGATACTGTATTTCTGCAATCCTAGTCTTTGACAATTACTTCCTTCTTTCTACTATGCTCAGCCTGGTATTCCTAGTCTTTAAAAAATCCAATGTGCTGTAATCTACTGACCTTCTTTCTACCATCTCAATCCATCTTTTCCTTTATTTCTTTTGCCAACTGTGTTCCATAATCTGCCAGTCACTCACTCCCTTGCTAAGACCAATTGATCCTTAACTCATGTCATACTAGAAAAGAATAAGCTTAATTCTAACCATATTTCTGCTACATCTAAGCAACTGAAATAACGTAAGGCATCCTGAAAAGCTGGTCTCATTTTAAATTTACAGTCATCACAAAAATGGCAGTCAAAACTTTTACCATTAACACATTGGAATCCTTATGTAAATTCCTCTCATTTCCATCACTGTCAAACCTTATGGCTGTCTTCCTCTATTAAGTCAGCTCACGTCCTTGGCCCACACTCCATTAAGAGAACAGTTTAAAACTTAGAGTACTTCCTTTTGTCGTACTGTAAACTCATCATACCCGTAGTTTTCATATTCCACAATGTAAAAACAGTTCCTGTAAGTACCTAAATCTAACCCCTCTAAGACTACTTCAGAAAAGTTTTTCAAATTATTTACAATGAAAGATTTTTAGAAATAATTCCAAGCCAAGCTTTATCAATTACTATTATAGTAAATTATCAAATGTCTTAGAAAATATAATCTAAGATAAATGCACTTTTAGAAAATTTCCCAGAGAAATAAAAGTATATGGCTATATGAAAAAAATTATACAAACGGCTGGGCGATGGCCCAGAGGCTCATGCTTGCCATACAAGTGTAAGGACCTGACTTGGCCCTGTGCCGACTGATTTTGTCAACTTGACACAAGTTAGAGTTACCAGGGAATAAGAACCTTAATTGAAAAGGCGAGTGTGTACTGATTTTCTTGATGCATGACTGATGTGGGAGGGCACAGGCATAGGGACAGCACCACCAGCTGATTCTGGGATTTAAGAAAGCAGGCTGAGAAAACCATGAGGAACAAGCCAGTAAACAGAGATCTTCATGGGTTTTGCTTCAGTTCTTGTCTCTAGGTTCCTGCCTTGAGTCCTGCCCTGATTTGCTTCAGTGATGAATTGTGGCTTTTCATTCCCCAATGATAATAAATCTTTTATCCCTCAACTTGCTTTTGGTCGTGGTCTTTATCACAAAAGAAATCTAACTAAGACAGAAGCCCAGAACCCATGTAAAACCTGCATTTCTGTAATCCCAGTGTTCCTACTGAGGCAGAGACATGAAAACCTTCAAGCTCATGAGCTAGCCAGTTTAGCATATACAATGGCCAACTACAAAAGACACCTTGTCTTAACAAGGTAAAAGGTGAGGGCTGACTCCTGATATTTTCTCACCTCAACATGTACTGTGGCACATGTATACCAGTATTCACATGTATACAAACACAAAGATAGACAAGAGTGGTTACAGACTGGTTAACATTCTCAAAGAAACTCTTTTAAGTTTATTAAATGGCAAATAGATTAAATACATTTTAATCCTAAGAAAACTGGAAAATGTAGTAAACTGTATTTATACACTGAACTGAATGAAAATAAAATTACAACATATCAAATTGTGTAGGCCAGAGCTCAAGCAGTGAGGAAGAATGTACAGCAAAAGTGTTCACAAACTGTCCCAGGTCAATAGGTTCCAGCTCAAGAACCTTAAAAAAGAGCAAAATGAAACCACATCAAGCAGTAGAAGGGAAAAAAAAAAAGACTAGAAAGGAAAAAAAACTGGAAAGCAATAAAACTAAGTGATAGGGGTAAATCGGTGAAATTCAGAAACTTTTGGAAAGAAACTAAAGAAAAAAAACTGGAGGAAAACTGGAATATATACAATATAAAGTTCCCAAGAAATAACACATGAATCTTACTACGGCTTCTAGATATACTGTACTGAAGGGTACAAGGATTATACATACATAAACTTGACAATCTGAACAAAACAAACTGGTATACTTTCTAAACACAAATTACCAAAACTTAAAAGAATATGAAACAGAGACTATTTGAACAACCTGAAAACCATGATTAGGAAACTGAATTCACAGTTCTAAAATAAACTCCTAGGGAGCCTACACGATGGTTCTGTTGGTAATAGTACCCACGACCAAGTCCAATAACCTGAGTTCATTTGATCCCTGGAATCTACATAGTGGGAGGAAAGAACTGACTCCCACAAATTATCCTTTGACTTCTACAAACATGTTTGATACATGAGTGTTCACCCCTGTTCCCACATAAGTATACATTAATATTAAAAACAATTTTTAGGACCAAATAGCTTCACTTCAGAATTATGTAAAATGTTTAAAGAATTAACACTAGTCTCACACACAATCCCTTTCAAAGTCACTTCCCAATTCACTTTAAGAAGTTTGCTATTATCCAAATCCCTAAACAGACATAATGAAAAAGAAAACTACAGAAGAACACTATCCCTTACAGACAAAGTGAAAAACCCATCAACAAAATGTTAGCACGTAGAAATCATTCACATATGAAAAAGACAAATGCACATTTATATACCATAATCAAGTGGATTTCATGTTAGGGAAGTAAGGTTGATTTGCTATTCAAAAACTAATATAAATTTAACATAAATATCAACAATCTAAAGAAGAAAATAATAAAACATTAATAGAAACACAGACAAAAATTTAGCTTCATTCAAAATGAATCTGATAAGCTCATCCTATTATACCAGCCTCCATCATACAGACTTAGTGGTGGAAATCCAATGCTTCCTTCCTAAGGTCATAAATGAGACAGCCTGCGCTTACTACTTTTACTCAACAGCACTAGAGATACTAATCAGTAGAGTAAGGCAAGAAAAGGAAACTAAACGCAAATAAATCAGAAAAGAAAACCCAAAGCTATTTCCATTTTTATGTGACACAGTATTTTAAAAAATCCACAGAATTTGGGTGAGGAAGAGAGAAAGAGAAGGGATGGATAGACAAAGGTTTAAATCTAACAAAGCACAGATGAGATGTGTGCTGAAAACAGGCAATGCTGATGATGGAAGAAACCAAAAATCTAAATAAATGGACACATACCGTGTTCCTAGAGTGGAAGATTCAAAACAGTAAAAATGTCAATTCTCCCCCAAGGTTTAACACAATTCTTATTAAATCCCAGCAACACTTTTCTGCAGATGTAGAAAAGATTTAAATTTCATCAGAAATAGTCAAGTCAGGAACTCTACAACGTTCTCTAATAAAACCAATGAACAGTGACAAAAACAGTCAAAATTAACTTTTTAATGTTTGTAGCACGCTGGGAAATGTTTAACTAGCCAAACCAAATCCAGGCCAAATCTTGGTAAAAGTGATAATCTTTGTAAACTTCTAAACATGCCCAATTCCCAAACTCAGCTAGTCTTCCCACTTCTGCCATATTCTTGATAATAACCCACAACAATTGTAAAAGCTAGCAGTCCAGCAATTTTGGGAAATTGTCATTTATCTGCTCTGTACGACACTTTCCTAGAAAACAGTATTCATAAGGCTTGTCTTTCTCCAATCTAACTCACAGGTTACCATTGCAAAGCAACTTTGTTCCTGAACATACTTGTCAAAAACAATCAGCAGAATTATTGAGTATCACAGCTGCCTGACTAGGGACAATAACAACATTTATAGCAAACAGTAAACAAAGCAAAAGACTGAACTGTTCATCTACTTTTCTGGAAGTTCCTGAAGTCCAGAGCAGTGCTCACATAAACAAGACTGTACATATCTTGGGCTACTGAGTGAGCCCTCACCTATTTTACCTTGAGGTTTATAAAAACAGGAAGCAAAAGCTTAACAGATGTGTATATTTGCAGTGTAAATGACAGACGTTTATTAACATCCAGGCATCACTTATTAAAAAAGAAAAAGACTGGAAATCAATGAACACTTAGAACCTGACCGTACTCAGTGTTGAGGGCATAGCCCAACATACCTACTCTTCAAAGCCTGGCAGGCATAAATAGTCCAAGCATTTAAAGAAGTCTGCCCAGTTGTGAGAAAACTAATATGACAGCGACTTAAAAGCCAATCCATCTTCCTTAAAGACTAAGGAAGCTAAGCGGTGGTGATACCACCTTTAATCCCAGTACTTGGAAGGCAGAAGCAATCAGATCTCTAAATTTGAGGAGAGCCAAGGCTATAGAACAAGTTCTGGGACAACCAGGGCTACACAGAGAAATCCTGTCTAGAAAGTCAGAAACAAAAACAAACAAACAAACAAAAAAACCAACCAAAAAACCAACCAAACAAACAAACAAAAACAAAACAAAACTAAGGAAAGTCACCAGACAACAATCAGCAATATAATTCATGAGGCTGGAGACAGCTCAGTGGTAGCACACTTGCCTGCAGTAAGAAGAGGCCTTGGGTTCAATTCTTAGCACTACAGACAAGCTGACACTAATCATCAATGAGTAAGAACATCAAGCCTTCATGAAAGGAAGAGAATTAATTTTTAGATTTGCCACATTTTCTTATTTAAACTGCACTTTTGACCAAAACCCAAAACTGGTTAATTCACTCCAAGTAGAAAGTTTGGCAGCCACACAGGAAAAAAAGAAAAAAAGAAAAAGTAGTCAACAGAAAAATATCTAAGTAAGACCATAAATGGACTTAGAGAAGACTAAAGACCTTATTTAAAATATCTATTTGTATTTTACAAACATAAGAAAATCTTAACTAAAAGAAACAGTAACAGTTTTATCAAACAATGATACACTATCAATTAGATGGAGATTCTAAAAACAAACAGTAAAAAACTAGCCAGTTAGAAATTCTGGAATTAAAAGTGTTCTAAATCAAAATGAAGTTTTGTTAGAGGGACTCAAAATTAAATCTAAAAAAAGTCTAACAAAGAATAAGTAAACTAAACAAAGTCAACCAAAATTATGCAGTTTGAGAACAACAAAAATAAAATAAAAAAAAGAACAAAACTGTAGAGACCTATGGTATATAAAAAATGCAATACAGTAAGTATCAGAAGGTGAGAAGATAAAAAGAATACTGAAGAAAGAAATAGCCCCAAATTTACCAACTTAAAAAAAAAATCATGAATTCTAAGAAAGATGGGCTCAAAGTGAGTCCCACACTGAACCAGACAAATGTGGAAACTGAAGACATGAAGGAAGGTGGGATGTTGGCATCATGACTGCCTACCATGCATAAATTCCCATGTTCTATCCTAAACACTGCATAAACCCAGAGTGGTGGCTAATATCTATAATACCAGCACTGAAGAGACAGGAGAATCCAAAGTTCATGATTATCTTGGACTGTGTATATATTAAGTTCAAGAAAGAGACTAATCATGTCTAAAAGTCTCATTAAGATCTTCCTCAAGGGTGAGATAGCTCAGCAAGTAAAAGTACATGCCAGACAACGTGAAGACTTGAATTTGATCCCCAAATTCCACAGGGTAGAAGAACAGAACTGATTCCCACAACTTATTCTCTGACCTCTATACACATCACACACACACACACACACACACACACACACACACACACACACACTCATATACATATACACATGCACTAAATAAATGTGAAACAACAGCAATAGGAAATTCATTAAGTCAAATAAGAAGCTCCACAAAACCCCTTAGCAACATAATGGACCAGGGGAAGGACAGAATATCGTGACCTAAACATGGAGTAGAAAAAACTGGAACATTCAGACAACTAGAATTGTCAGAACAATCAGAGATTAAAAACAGAAGGTAGAAATAGAACATTCAAGAGCTATGGAGTATTATGACCAAAGACCAAATCATGATCGTAGAATAATAATTTCAAAAGTATAGAAAACTTTTTCAACAAAACCATAACAGAAAATTTCCCAAATCTAGACCCAGATACCAATCCAAGTATAGAAGACATTTAGAACACAAACAGGTAAGACCAGATAACCTTTGCTGGTCATATTATTATTAAAACACTAAAAATACAGATCAAAATAATTATATTGAAAGCTGCAAGAAAGCAACATCAATTATACATTATGGCAGGTCAACTAGAAAAACAGCATTATTTATTTCCCACAAGGCTGGAAACTTGGAACAATCTATCTCTCATTCTGAAAGACATGTGTCAACTACTACACATACCTAAACTATCTGTCATATTTTAAGAAAAAAGACAAGCATCCAACAAAACAACAAAAGGCTAAATGAATTTATGACTAAACTGTTCCAGAGATGATACTTAAAGGAATCAAAGACAACATACCCACAATGCTACAGAAGAGACTATGCCACAACAGAACAGCAGGTAAGTAAAGGAGTAACAGGAGAACATCAACCACACAGAATTAACAAAATGGGGTACAGGCCTTCCAATAAAAACTGAATCTAATGGTGTCAATTTCTCAATCCAAAGACAAGAGACTAGTAAACTGAATTGAAAACCAGAATTCAAGAGCTGCCAAGAGCTCTGTGGGGAAAGACACCATGCTTAACAATCCATATGCTAGGAGACAACAAACTCTCCAAGTTTTTTTCTGACCTCCACACATGTGTTGTGGCACATAAACAAACAAATGTAATTTTTAACATTAAAAAGCAGGTCTAGTCATAAAGGCTATACTTAAGTGACTTTACAGCAATATAACTAGCATTCTGCATGGTGTGGGAAACAACCACCACCACAGTTCCACTGCCCAAACTCTGCATGTGAGAAGCTGGAGCACAGCAAGAACCCTGGCTTCACTCCCTACCACTCATCTCTTATCTATGAGACTAAAATAAAATAGTAACATCTTTTAAGAAATAGTAACTGAATGATAATACTAAAGATTACAATATTTTAAGATCAAAATAATTATATTGAAAACTGCAAGAAAAAAACATCAATTATACATTGTGGCAGGTCATTATACATTTTAAGCTAGGCATGTGGGCACACACCCTTAATCCCAGCATGTGAGAGGCAAAGGTAGGTGAATCCCTGTGCATTTGAGGCCAGACTGGTGTACAGAGCGAGTTCCAGGACAGCCAGGGATACTCAGAGAAACCCTGTCCTGACTAAAAAACAAACACACAAACAAGTAAAAATCATAGCATTTTAAACCAAAATAAAACCATACCATCTATGAAATGCAGTCACATGAGTAACTAAGAAATTTTCTCAATCATCTTCTGTGCAGCTACTACACTTAGAGGGTTTCTTTCTTTCTTTCTTTCTTTCTTTCTTTCTTTCTTTCTTTCTTTCTTTCTTTCTTTCTTTCTTTTTGTGAGGGAAACTAAAATTTAACAGAATGAGGAGGATTTGGGATAGCTTCCAAAAAATTACAATAACCACTTCTCCCCTTGTGAAAACAAGTTATGGTAAATTAAGGTAATCAACTTTTGGTAAGAAGTCTTACATATCTATCCTTCCGTTCAATCAAGTCTTGCCTTTGTTTGCATTTCTGAGATGCTTCCTTAATATCAGTTGCCTGCAAAATTGAACCAGAAAGAAAAGGTTAATTAAAAACTCATTTAAGAAAATTATATAGTCCCATCCATCCAAATATTTTATAAATTAACCAAAACAATACTTTCCCACATTTTAATTCAAATCAAATTCATAATTGCCACCAAAATTACTAATGGTAAAGGAAATCTATAAAGGTTATTGCTAAAAGTATTACACGTTTTAGTGTATTTAGTGTATAGTAATACATGTACATACACTTGTTTCCATGTTTTCCTGATATTTTTGTCTGACTATAAAAACAGTTTGGGGGGGGAGCACCCTCATAGAAGGAGGGGGCTGGGAGGATGGAATAGGGGGTTTGCAGAGGGGAAAAGGGAAAGGGAGATAACATTTGAAATGTAACTAAATAAAATAACCAATTAAAAAAAATTTGATGAGACAGACTAGATATATTGTTTTATTAGGTGAAGAAAATAAGACCAAGCAACTATTAAGTGATGGCATGAGCATTTATAGTACAGATGTGTGTTAATTTGGAGCCAATGGCCTCTATAACATTACAGGACTCTTTGGAATGTTAGGGACAAAAAAATCAGAGTGTTATAAAGGTTTCTACTGAAAAGGGAGAGGGATACAATATAGTAAACATAATTAACTAGTCCTGCTACATGTTTTAGAGGATTAATAATCTTAAGATATACATTCATAGACTAATACAATGTACCTCTTCAGAAGCCATACATACTTCTTAAGGAAGACAATTCTAAAATATCTTAGATCATGTATGTTTCTACATAAACTCAGAGTTATTTTGAGACTGCCTTAATAGCTAGCTTCTTTTAGGAATAGAGAGGCAAAATAAGTATTTTATAGATAATTCTTTATTATAGACATTATTTTCTACTCCACAAAAAAACCCAAGTTTTAAAGCAATATAGCAGTAACTTCAGGAGCCACAAAGCAACTTATAAATCCACAATTTAATTATAACCAATTACCTATGGTTATAATTAAGTCATTAATATGACTGCCAACTATTATATATGTGAAGCTTTGAGACTTAATGATCCTTAACCATAAAGTGAGAAGACCTGTTAAAGAACTAGAATCTACAATCTTCTGTAGATGTAAACATTTTTAAATTTTGAATGATCAATTATCTGAGCCATCTAATGCACATCAGAAGTACCAAGTACATGTCAATACTTGACTTCACTGCATTTATTTGAATCTCCAAAACGGCATTCAAAATTCTGTATCTGTTTATATTGCATTACAGTAATCTCCCCATCCATGGCTTTTGCATTACCAAGTCTATTTGTCGTCAACTACAGCCCAAAAATACTAAATAGGAAACTAAATTCCAGGAATAACCTATTTGTAGTTTTTGTGTGTCCATTTTTAACTGTGCACCATTATGAAGTTTTAAGCTGCCCATGGTTCTGTCCTTAACATCACCCTGGGTGTAGCCTGTCCTATAAATAAGCTCATCACGCAGCAGTTCTCAATTATCAGGCCAACTGCAGGTTTTTACTCAGATAAGCTTTATTTAGACAATAATGGTCCCAAAGCAAAACAGCAGTCATGCTGGCAATTCAGAAATGCTAAAGAAAAAAATATAATGTGCTTTCTTCAGAAGAAAATGTGACCACACAATACATGTGTATGTACACATAGGAGGGAAAGTTGAACATTCCAAATCTGAAAATGCGGAATCTACCTCATTTCAAAACTCAAAACTTTTTGGTCAAAAAGGTTCACATTTTGGATTTTTCACACTATGGATGATCAATTGGTAAAGTGTATGCAAACAGTATAAATTCCTCAAACACCGAAGGACTATATAGTTTTGTACAAAGATATTCAAACTACATAGGTTTTGGAATTATCTTCAGTTTTAGGTATCTACTGAAATATAGTGCCCCCAGCCAGAAGGAAACTACCAGATTGTACCAGATTTAATCATTTTCAAACTATCTCCTTGTGCTGGCTAGTTTTTTGTCCAACTTGACCACAAGCTAGTTACCTGGGAAGAGGAACCTCAATTGAGAAAATGCCTCCACCTGTACTACCTATAGACAATTCTATAGAGCATTTTCTTAATTAACAACCGATGTGGGGAGGCTCAGTTCATTGAGGCAGGTGGTCCTGAGTTGTCTGAGAGAACAAGCAGAGCAAGCCAATAAGTACTCCTCCATGGTTTCTGCTTCAGCTCCTCCCACCAGGTTCTGCACTGACTTCCCTCAGTAAAGTATGTAATCTGTAATGTGAAGCCCTTTCTGTCTCAAGTTGCTTTTGGTTGTGGTGTTATATCTCAGCAAGACACCTTTGATCCCTAAGTATCCCTGGAAAACTAAACTTCACCTCTATAAGCAATTTAAAGTTATAGAGGTACACACTACATTAACAAAAAGAACTCAGTATTTCTAAGAAATATGATGGTAGTTTGTAGCTAAAACTTTCTCTTGAGGCTATGTCTCATCCTGTAGCCAATGGTGGCCTCAAAGTCACAGTGATGTTCTTGCCTCAATGTCTCAAGGGCTTAGACACAGACCTGAAACCATATGCCCAGCAAAAATCACCCTGGAATTTCTTTAAGGTAACATTCTCCAATCCTAACAAGTTTTTGAAAATCCTCATTAATTCCCAAAGAAGTGAACCCTAGAAAATACTTTTAAAGGTACAGGAAGTATTTTTCTGTGTTGAATAAAATTCAGACAATCACAAACTGAACAACTAAAGTACCTTTTCTTTAATTCGAACTTCCAAAGTGCGACGCTGCCTTTCAATCTCCTCAATCCGTCGTGTCATAGGAATCTGCCCTTCTTTAAGTTTCCTGACCTCTTCTTTCACTCGGTCACGAATTAGTTTCACACCTTCATATTCCTGACGTACATTCTCATATTCCTTGCAAATAATTCAAGAAACAGAAATTAATATATTAGGTATTTATGTTAATGCATCCAAAAGTCAAAGTGTAAGCAGAGATTTTCTTTTAATTTATCAATAGACAAGATTAAGGAATAAGCAAACAAAAGAATTTCAATTTTGAAAGGTAAAGAATGGGTCAAAAAAAAATACAAAGAAATATGCAGCTGCTAGCTCGATAAAAACAATGTCTGCGCTAGAAAGATGGCTCAGCAAGGCAGAGGCACCCACTCTCAAGCCTGATGGCCTGACGTGAGTTCATTCCCGGGATCACATGGTGAAAAGAGTTAACAACCTCCCACAAGCGGTAGACATATTTTAAAAAAATGTCATTCCACAGCAATTAGCTGACTATTTGCTGAATAACAAGAAAATGGAATGCTAAAATAGAAATAATAAGAATGAATAGGAGCTGAAAAGGCTATTCCCTTCTGTCTGGAAGATGGTTCAGTGGTTACAAGCAGGGCCAGGGTTCAATTCCCAGCACCTATATTGGCAGCTCATACAAACACACATGCAGGCAAAACACCATGCACATAAAAAAGAAATAAATCTTCCTGCTCAGAAGACCCAGGACACTCCTGGAGCAATTCAAAACCACACTTACAGGCATGCCTTTCCCTCTAATTAAAAACAGAAAATCTTTTGAAAAAGTGAATAAAGCATGGGGGAGTGGGAGGAATGGGGACAGGGGACCTACAAGTTTTAAAGTTAAAAAGTTAAAAAAGACCACTTCCGGTCTGGGCCCGAGCACTGAGCAGATCCTGGGCAGCAGCTCTGCACCCAACCTCACAAAACCCAGAGGAAGCTGGGCTCCCAGGAGCTCTAACCCGGGCAGTATCTCAGGTAAAAATTAACCACCCATGATGTCTGCTGTTAGAAGTTCTAATCTTGATGCTGGCCTCCAGACTTACACTACTCAGACCTTCGATGGGTCTTCGACAAGGACATCAAACAGCTAGAGATTGATATCACTAATCTGAAGAAATCCCTCATTTCGATGTCTGAAGTCATCTCCAAAAATTGCAAAGGACTTTATTGGACTTGATTTACTCTTTTACAAGAGAAAAGACTGTGTACAGCCCTTAAAGAAGGGTCCTTAAAGTTGCCTCTACATAGACAAGATAGGGATGGTTAAAGAGAGCATGAAAAAGGTCAGAGAAGGTCTTGAGAAAAGACAGAGAGAGAGAGAGAGAGAAAGATGAGAGTTGGTACAAGAATTGGTCTTCAACCTCTCCATGGTTGTCAACCCTACTTCCTTCCATCTTGGGACCATTAATTGGGTTATTTTTGCTTATTTCTTTTGGTCCCTGAGCCTTAAATAGGCTAACTTTGTGCAACAATAGATAGATAATTTGGTAGCAAAACCTATTCAGATACATTATCATAAGTTAGCCATGGAGGGCCGCGAGACTCAAAATAAGGTTGTTATTCTATCCAGGGTGTTCCCAAAACCCATCTCCACTCAACCTAAAAGGGGGGACTTCCGCCCCTAGACCAAGCAGAGAGGGGCCACCCAGAACCCACTCTGACTGGTGATCTGAATTCTTGCTTAGACTGCGAAGCTAAGCACTGCAAGGGAATATAAATAAAAGTTAAAAATATCTTTCTGTGCTCCCTGAGGGACAATCCTGACTGCATAGGGATTGATGTCAAAATTATCCCCTCTCCAGGAAAAAGACATTGGGATGGGTATGGCCCTCATGCCTCACTGGACAACAACAGGAGGACCGGAGCCATTACAAGGTCCCCTTTAATTACTGGAGGTCAGGCCTCTATTCCCGCCTTGGCAAGATTCGTATCGCCACAGCCCTTTGATACTTGGAGAAGGGAGATGTCAGGGGCAGCCCTGCTTATACATTGAAGGCCTAAAATCAGCCATAGGCCTAAAATCAGCAATAGGCCTGACATATATGCCTGCTAACACAAAGTCTTGGGTCTCTGTGGAAAAACACTGAAACAGATGGCTATAAGCTATTGTAAACAGGCAGTTTTTGTGGAAATTTACCAGCCTGAGTAGTCATAGACCATGTAAATAGGAAGTCTTAGTGGATAGTACCAATTTAAATAAGGACAAGTGAATCATAGGCAGAGTCATAGTGACTTGTCCCCTGAACCTTCATCCAGTCGGTACTCTGTTCTGAAAGATATCTGTATTCCCCCTGAACACCTATTTATGCTTCTGTGTCATCCCCTTCTCCACATCCTGCCTTTTTGTGTTTATAACCCCTGTGTTAAAAAGTAAAAATTATCATTTGATTAAAGAAAAAAAAGTTAAAAAGATTAAAATCAATCTCTTTAAAAAAGGGTCAAAAGACTTCAAAAGATAAAATGAAAAATAGTAATAAACACAGAAAAATACAATGAAAAGGTATAAAAAGGACAAAGTTTAAGAATAATGAAATTGCAAAACCTGGTTGGAAGAATGCTATAAATGTAGAGACATACATTATTTTCATATTAATATGTATTTCCATGAAACAAACATAAAAATTAATGCTTCCATCCATTAAATAATATTCCAAGGAACTCCACCACTTATCCCCAAGCTGGTCATAAATAATAAATATGTATCATATTTTAAACAACAATGACAAAAAAATAGGAAAATTACAGTCTGAGAAGACAGTTAAGATACTTCAGCTACATAAGGCATACCTTAACTAAATTCTTAATGACACACACATACAAAAATATTTTCAGTGGCACTAAGTGATAGTCCTCTCTTTGCAAATTTAATTTTTAATGTGAACAATACCTTAGGTCATTAACATTATGGGGAAATAGTAAAGAACTGCTAAGGACTAAAACCTGAAGAATTGATGTTGGTAACTCAATCAACTATTTGCTGTGATAATTAGTGTATATCAAATAAAGAAAAATACATATGCATACATGTAATATAAAATTTTAAGAAATATCTAACTTTAATACAAAATGAATGCCTATTTATAAAGACATACTTTGTAGGTACTCAGTCATTCATTAGTTTTGTTTTGGTGATTTCTTTTTGCTTGTTTTTGTTTTGGTTTTTTTTGGGGGGGGCAGTCAACTTCATGCAAGCTGGTTTCATTTGAGAAGGAACCTCAATTGAGAAAATGCTTCCAGTAGACTGACCTACAGACTTTAAAATTATGATTGCTATGGTAGGACCCAGCCCACTGTGGTTGATGCCATCCCTGGGTCAGGAAGTTCTGAGGATATAAAGAAAGCAGGCTGAGGAAGAAATGGAAAACAAGGCAGTAAGCAACATTCCTCCATAGCCTCTAATTCAGTTCCTGTCCACCGGTTCCTTCCTGTCTAGAGTTCTTGCCCTGACATCCCTTCAAAATGGACCCTGATTATAAACAGAAAAAAAACCTTTCTCCCCAAGTTCCTTTTGGTCAGTGTTTATCACAGCAATATAAAGCAACCTAAGACAGCTGAGGAGTCACCTATTTTTCCCTCAGATAAGTAACACTTACCACCCATGGTCTTTTTGCCTCAAGCATCTCAATTAAATCTAAATGTCGTTTTCGTTCATAGAATCTTTCCACATCTTGTTTGTACCTTTCATTTCTCTGAGTCATTTTCTCTAGGTATTCAGTTTTCTCTTTGCAAGAGGTCTAAAATAGTATTTGTTGACAATTAGTTCAAATGAAAAAAGAACACAGCAAGTCAAATCTTTTAACAATAAAATATAAGCAAAATTTCACAAGAAAGAATTCTGTAAGGGTTCCTTAGAACTATGTAAAAGTGCAGCTAGGAAGAATGCTTGACTAGTTAGGCATAAAGTTCTCTATTTGATCCCCAGCACTACTCAGAATTAGACTAGTGATACACACCTGTAGTTTCAGTGCTGAGGAGATAGAGGCAAGAGCATCAGATGTTCAGGGTCATCTTCAGCTATACACAGAGTGAAAGGCCAGCCTGGGCTACAGAAGACCCTGTCTAAAAACAACAACAAAACCAACAAAATCAGGTGAAAGTAACACTCCAGCAAGAAATTCTGGTTCAAGACTTTAAAATACATTAGTCGTGTATTTTATAATGTATTATACAAGCCTGTCAGCACCTGAGCTCGGAGCTTTGCCTGCGGATAAAAGAAGCAATTCACTTAACACATATTAACAATCTTTTCTTTGAAATGCATAAAGCTAAAAATGTTTTTACTTTTGAAATTTATCCGATTTTGATATATGTGCATGGGTTACTACCAGCTAAGCATCTGTAATCTGAAGCTCCAAAATGCTCTCAAACTGCAGCTTGTATACAACTATATGACTCATGATTTGGAATTCGATGTATTTTAGATTTTACCCTGTTTGTCCAGACAAAAGCTTAATAAAATCTGTAAAAATGGCATGTAAATGCAAAGGAGTATCAGGATTAATATGTCATAAATACTCAGGACTTAAGGACTTTGAGATGACAGAAAGCTAAAATTCAATCCATTGCATATTAACGAACACAAAGCTGCACCAAACAACCTAGAAAAAAAAATACATGCTTGTTTCCTTCAGCAGGTAGAGATAATTTAGAAATGTACTTCAGGTGTAAATATTAGATTGATGCAAAATTGATGATTTCTCATCAAGACCAAAGAATTGAAGGAATACAAGACACAGAATTGAATAATCACAAAAATCCCAGACCAATTCTGTTTAATTAAGACACCAAAACTAGCCAGGCGGTGGTGGCGCACACCTTTAATCCCAGCACTTGGGAGGCAGAGGCAGGCAGATTTCTGAGTTCGAGGCCAGCCTGGTCTACAGAGTGAGTTCCAGGACAGCCAAGACTACACAGAGAAACCCTGTCTCAACCGCCCCCCCCCCAAAAAAAGACACCAAAATTAATGTTTTATAATAGGATACTTATCAAATTTAGATAGCTATACTTAAAGAGAAGGTTATCTGTTTTGGGTTTTTTTTAGTTATAAAAACATACCAAGCTGAGTAGATTATACAGCATTTCTATATATCTATTAAAAGGTTTTTAAAATTTTTAAAAATTAACACTTAAACTAATATCTAGTTTGTGTATAAAGTCTATCTTCATTTGACTTAAGAAAAAATACACCAAATGACATTAACAGGAGTGTTTTCAAATACCACACCCTTATTGTCTGTAAATCTCAAAATCTTACACAGTACATGGCACACAACAAATTGTTTGACAATTTGTTTTCTTTTGTACCAGACAAAAGAAAAACGTAACTTCCTATTGAGAGTTCCTTAAAATCTCAACTGGTAACATGTGTTTATTAAAATAGTCAAGAAGTTTCAAACTTCATATACCATTCTCACTTTCTGTCACTAGTTGATGTTACAAATACAAACTTGGGTGAAAAAAATCAATCACACTTATGAATTTACTCAATGTACAGACATACTACCCATTTTGTAATATGTCTTTTTTTCTTTTCCCTCAAGACAAGGTTTCTCTGTTTAGCCCTAGCAGAGCTGGAACAGACCAGAGACTCACCTCCCTCTGCCTCCCAAGTGCTGGGACTAAAGGCACCACCACTCAGTTATTCTTGCACATTTTGAGACACAGATTTAGTAAATGACAACAGAAATGACTTGTCTATTTCTAAATACCTCTAGCTGCTTCTCCTTCTCCCTGAAGTTTTTGAGTTCACAATGGTATCTGTGCATCTCTGGAGGACCAATTGACTTCTCAGTAGCTTCAAGGAGTTCAACTTTGCTGAGTTTAGCAAATTCCCCAACTTTGTCCTACACACCAAAATTAAGTATTAGCAACTATCATTCATAAATACCATTAAAATTTATTAAATTTGCCTAGTCTCACTTAAAAAAATTTTGAGACATGAAACAAGTCAATATGTTTGTGAGGAAAATAAGCTATAGTGTAGACACTATGCAACATTAAAATGAAAGACACTGGACTGTAATTTTAAACATAGATTATTAGAATACTTTTTAAAAAATCTATAAAATTTTTCTTTTATATCACCTATGTATGTGTGTACCTATGTGTTGGATTATGCATGTGAATGCAATGCCTAAGGAGTCAAGAAGGCATCAGATCCACTAGAGCGGAGATCAGGTAATTGTAAACTGCCATATGCAGGTGCTGTGAATCAAATTTGGGTCCTTTGGAAGTGCTTTTAACAAATGAACCATCTCTTCAAACCAGAATATTAATGAACAAATAAAAATATCACTAGACTTTAGAAAGTAGTACACCTACATATAAAAGAAGTTTATTCTAACCAATATATCATACAAATGCACTGATTAAAAGTTGTTCATTAATTAAGGCAGGCATGGTAGTCCACCCCTTTAATCCCGCACTTGGGAGGCAGAGGCCGATGGATCTGAGAGTTTAAAACTAGCCTGGTCTACAGAGTGAGTTCCAGGACATCCAGGGCTACAGAGAAACCCTGTCTTGAAAAACAAAACAACTATAAAAAGTTGTTCACTAACTCTGGCTTCTCAGGATCTCACATTCAAGAATGCATGGCAGCTATAGCTGCTTGAACAAACAATCAAGTCAGTTCAACATTCTAACTGGAAGGGGTGCATGAGCCCTGACCCCTACTTGAGGAGTTACAGTAGATAAGTTACTGGCTTCTGAGAGAGGATTAGTTTTAATGGTGTCACTTCTGGTACATAATCTAGTGGATGGCCCAAACCCAGGAGTATATGGACTGCACAAATCTTGAGCCCACAGGTTAGTACCAAAAAAACCAAAGCCAAAACAAAAACAAAAACAAAAACAAACCCAGGAGAGGTAGAAGTAGATATACCTTGAAAGAGTTAAAGGAAGGAAGAGTAAATATGGTCAAAACACATTGTATGATATTGTTAAAGAATTTTAATAAGTTATTTGACTCTTGCAAATAGGAGTTTGAAACTACTCTGTACTTAAAGTACCTTTCTTACAGGCTGGGGAGATTGCTTGTGTATAAAGTATGCTTTCAAGTGTGAGGACAAGTTTAGATCTCTAGTAGCCATATAAAAACTAGGCCAGCATGGCAACCTGCCTATAATCCCAGTTATGGCAGAGACAGGGAATCTTCTAGCCAAACTGCCTAACTCCTGATTCAGGCAATGTTTTAGTAAATGAAGTTGACAGGGAGTGAGAAAGACATATAAAACTAACCTCTGGCCTCTAAGACTGTGTACACACGTACTCAAATAGTAGTACACACCACACACAGACAAACATGAAAAAGATGTTTTAAAAAACATTTTGTAGCTTAAATTTATTAAATAAAATTATTAACACAATTTATGAATGACTGAGTTCCAGTGGGCCCGGAACTCTATGTATCCCAGGCTGGCCTACTAAGAACTACTATTACAGATGTGTGTCACCATGCTCATAAAAATAGAAAGTACTAAGAGTGCTGTGTTGAATGCAAAAGAGCAATAATTACATACTTATTAATTCAAATTAATAACCTAAGTGATAGAATGCTTTCTTTTACAAAGAGCTACAAATATTAAGAGTGCTGTTTTGATACAAATCTAACTATTACTATACCTTTTGAATAGTATTTATATTTTCTATGGCATAAAGCGAAAATACTACACACAAAATTTCCCCAAGTTTGGAGGTCTCCCTTTCTCTAAAGAGAGAGAGGTTGGGGGCAGGGGAAGTGACAGAGTGGGACTGGGAGGAAAGGGAGAGGAAGGTAGGATTGGGATGTAAAGTAAATAAACAAATTAATGAAAGATAATTCCCCATGTTCACTTATTTCTTCTCAGACCTGAGGCAAGAACTGACACAGATTGCCCACTTGGATGTTTAAGGCTGCGACTTGCTCTTCCACTATCTTCTGGGTTACAGGTTTTTTGTTGATGAACCAAAAGGACTGATTTTTTATCACATCAATTTCACGAGTGATTATAAGATTTCCAGAAGTCCTAAACCTAATTAAAGAATTAAAAAGCTTTAATATTCAAAACACACAGTAAATTAAGAATAACATTTCTGTTACTTTTCCTATACCCAGAATCTAAGAAATTGTACTTTTAATTTTTATTCTTTCTGGTATTTTTAAATCCTTCCCACCTTGGAAACACTGGCTTTTTGTTTGTTATTACCCCACAATTAGTCATGTCAGTTACTATTTGGTTAACATTCAAAATTACCTAAATTGTTGAAATTAAAATTCTAACCCCTAAACACAACAAGTTTTATTATCCTTTAATCATTATACTATTCTTCAATCACATCCTTTGCCTGTAACTCAAAATATTAATAGTTAGCTGAAACTTCCTCTACATGAAAAATGTATGAATGAAAACTGAGTTCCATGGAATACAAATTTCCCCAACCAAAAACTCTCTGCCCAAAAGAATAAATCATGGATTTCTTACCATGTACTTCATTCTGAATGCTGAAAGAACTATCATATACGCCTCTAAAGAACCATTAATACAGTGTGATGGTTTAAATACGCTTGGTCCATAGGGAGTGGCACTGTCCTGAAGTGTCACTGTAGGGGTAGGCTTTGAGGCCCTCCTAGCTGCTGCTTGCAAGAGACTCTTCTCCTATTTGCCTTTGGAGAAGGCAACACTCAGCTCCTCCAGAACCATGTCTGCCTGCAAGCCAGCCCCAATTAAATGTTCGGCTTTGTAAGAGTTGCCTTGGTGATGGTATCTCTTCACAGCCATGGAAACCCTAACTAAGACATACAGAATCTAAAACAGGGTATTTACTCATTTTTGCTTTCAGCAGTACTTGCTTCACACTGCTTCTTCACAAGGTGATCAAAGTCAAGGGCTTAAGTACACCAGGTAAACTACTACTCTGCTATACTTTAGCCTAAGTATTTCAAAATTGGCAAAAAGAAAGAGATACTTAAAAATGTTAAAGACTACACTTTCTCTCTCCCTCTCTTTGGCGTATGTTTGTCTGTTTTAGACAAGTAGTCCACGATGACCTTGAATTTGATATCTAGTGGAAAGTGACCTTGAATCCCTGATTCTTCTGAATAGCATCAACTCCTTACTTTGCAGCTCTACCTCCTAAGTGCTGGATTCTGAAGTACCATCAGACCTGACTACAACTACGCAGTGTGTGTTAATCAGTCATATACTTTTATTACTTCATTAAACTACAATTTCTTGAGTACTTTACAAAATAAATTTTTTAAATTTGTTTTTAAGAGACACATGAAAAAGTATATTTGCCACAATATTACACTAATATTCTTTTCCAAAGTCATCAAGAAAGCATAGATACAAGTTGAAAAATTATACTAAGAGTGTTTAACACTTACAGTTCAATTTCAACCAAACCTTTGGAACATCCTCTCTTCACGAAAAACCCAACCTACAGTGTAAGAAGAAAAAGTGAGTTGTGTCATTGGTATTTCCAGGTAAACAATCAGAGCGCTACAAGAGTCATTACTGTTTGCCAAATCAGACTTTTTCAGTAATCACATGAATGTACAGGCCAGGTCCTTCCACTCTTCTTGCACTACAGAAATCACAACAGTTAAATTATGTGTCACTTCAGCACTAGGCAATTAAGACTCTTACAAAGCTGCTAACAAGGCACTGAAATGGATGAGCAAGGATTTGAGTTTGGGTAATCCGGCTCCAAGGCCTATGTACTATGAATGTTCAGAACAACTCCTATACTACAACTACAAAGCTCTACACCAAATCTACTACTGTTGCAGACTCCCACAGACGTGCAGAGACCAACATTAACAAGCACTCTAACAGTGCCTATTCTGTTTTTAAGACAGACTTGTCATCAAGTACCTTTTAAAAATAAAATGATAATTTACATAGTAAAATAAGACACCTGAACTAGATCTGATAACTATGAGCTTAAACACAAAACAGAATGAAGGACTAAAAACATCAACTTGAATTTTAAGTTTGAGCTTCATAAATAATAAATACTAAAATGATAAAACCCCTTAGCACTTGGTAGAAAGAGCCAGGAACATTAGAAGATCAAGGCCACCCTCAACAACATACTAGTATTAGCCAGCCAGCTAGTGTTACATGAGAACCTATCTCAAAACAGAAAACAAGAGGGGAGAAGAAAAAATGAATATAATCAAATATATTGTATGATATTATCAAAGAATAAATAAAAACATTTTTAAAAACAAGGAAGCCGGGCGGTGGTGGCGCATGCCTTTCATCCCAGCACTTGGAAGGCAGAGGCAGGCGGATTTCTGAGTTCGAGGCCAGCCTGGTCTACAGAGTGAGTTCCAGGACAGCCAGGACTACACAGAGAAACCCTGTCTCGAAAAACAAAAAACAAACAAACAAACAAAAACAAAAACAAAACAAGGAAAATAGCAACAACACAAAATAAGGTAGGTACAACATCATAAAGTTTATATACTTTAAGGTACTGCGAGATATTGAAAAAAAGCTGAATCAGAATGCAGTGACAAGCAAAATATTCCATAATTATAAATAAAGAACAAGAGCTGGAGAGTTAAGAGCACGTGCTGCTCTTCCAGAGGACCTGTGTTCTGTTTCCGGTAGCCATGCTGAGTGGTTCACAATCATCTAAATCCAGCTGTGAGGAAAAATGACAGCCTCTTGTGGCCTCCATAGGTGCACAGTCTCTGTCTCCCTTTCTCCCCCTCCCTCTCTTTTACACACACAACTTTAAAAACACAGAATAAAAAGACCTTGCAATAATCTTTTTAATCATGTCAGTGACCTCTGAGAATGACTGTAAACAACTACCATTTGTTATATGCTGCTGAGATAAACTGGGAACTTTACAAATTCAACTGCCAACTCTGAACTATATACTATACCAATTTTATAGATAATGAAATTACAGATAAAAAAAAAAGGGGGGTGATGGTGTTCCTATAACCTGAGAGCACTATCTTTAATCTCTACTATAGGTTCCAATGACAACACGTTTTACACACACACACACACAAAAAAAAATTTGGCTTTGACTCACTAGGTCACTTAACATTGCTTATTCATAGAAAGATGACATTTCTGAAGGAGCAAATTGTACACTGTCTGGCAACAATTAAAATATTTGATATAAACAGAGGAGGGAGCAGTTCTTATTTATTATAAAGTACATAGATAATTTAGATTGTACTTATAATAAAATTTTATACTTACATTTAAATAAAAATAAAGTATTCTTGCTGAGAACTTAGATTTCACTTAAATATTAAGTATGTAGATACAAAAGGCCTATAATCTGTATTTAGGAACCACTGCACTCCAGGGCCTCCCTTAAAATCCCTACCAGTCCAAAAAAAATGTGGTTTCTTTAAAATAAAAACTGCAAGGCTGGTAAAAACTACTACAGCAAAACCCATTTTAACTGTACAGAATTGGAGATTACAACCCAAGAGACCAATGAAGAGGGACTGAACTCATGATTTGACAAAGGATATAGAAAAATCAGGCTTCCAGTCTGGGCCTGAGCACTGAGCAGATCCTGGGTGGCAGCTCTGCCCCCAATCTCTAGGAATCCAGAGGAAGCAGGGCTCCCAGGTGCTCTAACCCTGGCATTATCTTAGGTAAGGAGAAAGCAACGCCTGCACCAAACAGGGAGTAACTGGGACCCACAAGGACCCAGGAAGTCACTCCTGGCCCAGAGCACTGGTTCCTTCCGGTCTGGGCATATCTCAGGTGGCAGCTCTGTCCCCAATCTCTTGGAACCCAGAGGAAGTGGGGCTCCCAGGTGCTCTAACCCTGGCATTATCTTAGGTAAGCAGATAGCAATGCCTGCCCCATACAGGGAGTAACCTGAACCCACTAGGACCCAGGAAGTCACTCCTGGCCTGAGCAGATTTTGGGCCTCAGCTCTTACCCCAATAGCAACTCCCACCCCACACAGTTTTGATAAAACCAAGATAATAGGAAAGACAGGCTCCAGTCAGAGACAGGGCAGGTAGCACTAAGGAGATCCAGATGGCAAAAGGCAAAAACAAGAACATAAGCATCAGCAACCCAGGATACTTGGCATCATTAGAACCTAGTTCTCCCACACAAGAAAGTCCTGAATTCCCCATAGTACCAGGAAAGCAAGACTCAGATTTAAAATCACTTCTAATGATGATGATAGGGGACTTTAAGAAAGGACATAAATAACACTCAAAGAATTTGAGGAGAACACAGGTAGACAGGTAGAAGCTCTTAAAGTGGAAACACAAAAATCCCTTAAGGAATTACAAGAGAACACAACCAAACAGGTGAAGGAATTGAACAAAACCATTCAGGACATAAAAATGGAAGTAGAAACAATAAAAAAAATCACAAAAGGAGACTACCCTGGAGATAGAAAACCTAGGAAAGAAATCAGGAGTCATAGACACAAGTATCACCAACAGAATACAAGAGATAGAAGAGAGAATCTCAGGTGCAGAAGATACCATAGAAAATTTTGACACAACCGTCAAAGAAAATGCAAAATGCAAAAAAGTTCTTAGCACAAAATATCCAGGAAATCCAAGACAAAATGAGAAGACCAAACCTAAGGATAATAGGTGTAGATGAGAGTGAAGATTCCCAACTTAAAGGGCCAATAAATATCTTCAACAAAATTATAGAAGAAAACTTCCCTAAAGAACGAGATGCCCATAAACATACAGGAAGCCTATAGAACACCAAATAGACTAGACCAGAAAAGAAATACCTCCCGTCACATAAAAATCAAAACACCAAGTGCACAAAACAAAGAAAGAATATTAAATGCAGTAAGAGAAAAAAGGCCAAGTAACATATAAAAGCAGACCTATCAGAATTACACCAGACTTCTCACCAGATACTATAAAAGCTAGAAGATGCTGGACAGATGTCATACAGACCCTAAGAGAACACAAATGCCAGCCCAGGCTACTATACCCAGCAAAACTCTCAATTACCATAGATGAAGAAACCAAGATATTCCATGACAAACCCAAACTTATACAATATCTTTCCACAAACCCAGCATTACAAAGGATAATAGCAGGAAAGCTTCAATACAAGGAGGGAAATTATACCCTAGAAAGAGCAAAAAAGTAATCCTCTTCCAACAAATCCAAAAGAAGATAGCCACACAAAGATAATTTCACCTCTAATAACAAAAATAACAGGAAGCAACAATCACTGTTCCTTAACATCTCTTAACATCAACGGACTCAATTCCCCAATTAAAAGACATAGGCTAATGGACTGGATACATAAACAGGGCCCAGCATTTTGCTACATACAGGAAACCTGCCTCAGTGACAAAGACAGACTCAACCTTAGAGTAAAAGGCTGGAAAACAATTTTTCAAGCAAATGGCCCTAAGAAACAAGCTGGAGTAGCCATTCTAAAATCTCCAGCCTGAGAACACAAAGGGAGGGACTCATGGCTCCACCTGTATAGGTAGTTGAGGGTGGCCTTACCATGCATCAGTGGGAATGGACAGCCTTGATACCTGAAAGTTGGAATTCCCTAGTGTTTGGGAATTTCAAGAGCATGGAGGTGGGAATGAGAAGATAGTGGGAGCACACCCTCATAGTAATTGAAGGGGGGATGGGGTAAGGGGTTAGGCATCAGTGGAAATAGAGGGCCTTGGTGCCTGAAAGTTTCGATTCTCTAGTGTTGGGGATTTTGAGAGCAGGGAGGTGAAAATGGGAGGATGTTAGGATTACACCCTCATAGAAACTCCCAGAATTATATGGATTAGACATGACAAAGGCAGGCTGCCAAAAGACTAGATTCCAGAATTCAAACAAGCCTCAGTGTATCTACTCATCAAGCAAACTGAGCAGACCTGCTCAAACCCTCCGATGTCCTGGAATTCCACAGGGATGCAGTGAAGACACAGCGTCAGAGGCTTATCAATTTACTCTTCCCCCCACCCCTCTTCTAATATCTCAACGCCCGTAATCAGCTTGAAGAAGTTAATGAAGAGTCAGTGCCCCTATTCCCTGGGCTTGGGGACTCAGGTGGTTAATATTGGGCTGTCTTTCTAGGGAAAAGTAGTGGTTTTGTTGGAACAGGGAGGATTAGGTAGGATTTATTGCATAGCCATAACCTATTCGTAGAAATATATATAATTGTTATTAAGATGAAGTTATAATTTCTTAAATGGTACAAAATTTACTTTGATTTCTAATTTAAGGTTTTCATTGGTGCGAGCTTCTTATTGATATAAAGTGAGATTAATATTGTTACTCTCATAGGCATTGTGCCTATATAACACATTTAGGAATACAAGGCTTAGACCCAGTCCTTCTTTAAGTTTTTAAACTGATTTGTGATGGTTAGCCTGTGAGTTAAGGGCCTATAGCAAATTCATGGCTCTGAGTTTATTGTTAGGATGTTTTCTATATTTTATTTAGCTGAGAGGAGTTAACAAACAATAGTCCAGATTGCCTTACATGGATAGTTGGTTTTCAAAACGTCAGAAGTCCACAGAATTGACGCTACAAACATTTCTGTATTAATGTCCATTTTGATTAGAGACCTGTCTACTCCTGACAGCTTCCTGTCTTGGATTCTAAGAAAAAATTGAGCATCTTTGGAGTTACTCCAGTTGTGGTGAGAGACAGCCATTAGACAAGAATTGCCTCTTTTCATCTACAGACAAATCACTGTCCAGAAAAGGACACACTTGCGGAATAGTTGACTGATTATATCTGTCAAGACAGAGTAACCAGTCCTTAATTATTCTGCTTGACTTGATCTGTCAGATGATCCTGGGCCAGAAGGCTGAAGATCAGATGCTCCAACGTTTTGTAGTATAGGGACTGTCCAGGTGCTCAGTGGTCTCTATAATTTGGCTAAGTTTTAGAAGCTATGCTTGGTGCTTCCCATAATTTCAGTTAACTCAGTCATTCTGGATTTCTGACGGGTTTGAAGACTTATAGTCTTATAGCCAACCCCGGCTATTTACTGTGAGAGAAAAGGTTTAAGAGGATGGTTTTCAGCTGACATTCATTCTAAAGCCAAGAAAAAAAGCCAGGTTCAGAACTAAGTGTTTTAGTTAGGAGAGATGACAGAGTTTCTGTTTAGTCAACAAAATGATGGACTGGATATTAGGTCTATCTTGTACCTTACTGATACAAGTTGGTATAGTTATGCTCTAATTGTATTCTAAGAAAAACGTTTTATTTTAACAGGAAGAGTGATATGTAGGAGGAGCTAAGGTGGGAGAAGTAAGGAGAGGAAGATAAGGAGTAAGCAGAGGAGGAGAAGGAAAGGAGGAGCTAGGTGACAAGAAGGAGGGGGGGTACACTGAGGTGGATGTTTGCATCTCCCTGCCAGTCAAGGATAGTTGATATATCTAGGTTGGGTATTGGGTTACACTTCTGATTGATATTGAGCATTACCAAACTTATAAAGCCTTTGATTAACATTAAAAAAAATAGTATAAAAGAAAAAAGGAGAAGTGGGGGTGGGATAGGGGTTTTCTAGGGAGGGGAAATGGGGAAAGGGGATGACATCTAAAATGTAAATAAAATATTCAATAAAGATTTTCACATAAAAAAATTCAAAAAAAAGAAAAAGAAAAATCCAAGCTAGTCTTTACAAATTAACTACTTTAACGTTCTTATCTTCTAAATCAAAGTTTGATGTGCCGACCACTGTTAAAGGTCACAAGGCTAACTTATTAACAGAACAAAGTATCTTTTGTAGCCCACAAATATCTCTGGTATAGCTTGTTTTCTAAAAATGGATTTTAAATATATTTATCTATAATTTTAGGGAGTGCTGATTCAATTCTATAGCATTATATTATATTGTTTACACACAGCTCTAATTCTGTACCGTGTTCTCAGCAGTTCACTTTAAGGTTTACTAAAACTTTTTATTTAACTTTTTAAATTTTAATTTACCTGAAGGCAGAACACGTCATGTCCCACATATCAGCTCTCTCCTCCCAACCAGGGCTTTAGGGACTCAGTTGTCAGCTTGGTAGCAGTCACTTTTACCTACTGAACTATCTCACTTGTCCTCAAATTTTTCTTTTAAAATATAATTTTATAACTTTTGTATAGAATTATTACATCTTTGGTAATTTACTCCTAGGTAGCTTACACTTGCATTTTTATTGTTAAGTCTGGACTACTGCAGAGGACCAGCGTCTGGTTCCCAGTACCAACAGTGAATGGATGGCTCACAACTGTAACTCTAGCTCCAGGGTGTAGGACACCCTTTTCCAGCCTACATGGACACACAGACAGATGCGCATACTCTTTAAAAAACAAAACAAAACAAAAACCCAACAGTACTTTTAACTACATCATTTTGTTCACTGTTAATGTGCAGACATTCAACAAAGTTTTATCTAACCTGGTATCTAACAATCCTGACAGATTTCCCTACTAAGGCATGTTTGAAAATTCTTTTTTGCTGAATAGTCTTTCTTTGTTTGGGATTGCTGTTATCACTTCCTCTTAGAGCAATATTAAAAGTAACCAGAACTTTCTCCTGAGACTATTAGTGTCCTTTTAGAAGTTCTAGGTAAAAGAAAGCTCATTTGGTATACTTAAGAACCTAAAATGTAAAAGTTAACTTGTTTATAAAAACAAATGATTCTGAATTTTCTTAGAAATTATATAATTTAAGTAAGTCAGAAATGGGTGTGCATGCCTTTAATCTCAGCACTCAGGAGGTAGAGGCAGGCAGATCTCTGAGCTCCAGACCAGCCTGGTCTACAGAGCAAGTTCCAGGACAGTCAGGGCTGCTACAAAGAGAAACTCTGTCTTGAAATGCCAAAAACCAAAGAGGAAATTATGTTAACTCACCTTATCTGCACGGCCCATGAAAGCAGGTTTGCCTGCTAGTCCAAGGCAAATGGCACACACTATGCTTGACTTCCCTGTTCCATTGGCTCCGATAATCATGTTTAGATGGGGCCCAGGAGACACTTCACAGATATCATATGTTCTGAATTGAAAAGAAGCAAAATCATTAAACAGAAATAAGAGAAAAACCTTTGTAAATGCATCTTTTTTGTTGCTTTGCATTATCACTGTCCACAACCCTTTTATAACTCATTTAAAAGCCAGCTAATGTTATGAAAGTAATGTTACTCATATATTTAGGGAGAATGAGGTTCTGAAGAGTCAAGCCAGGGCCTTTTACATGCTAAGTAAGTGCTTTATCGCCCAGCATATCTATCCTTAACCTTCTAAATTTGAAATAATCAACTTATAGAGGGAAAACTTTATCAATAGAAAAAGTAACAATGCACATGTAAAATAAGGGCACAGGGGCTCAGCTGGTGGCACATGTCTTTAATTCTACCATTCAGGAGGCAGGGTTTTAAAAATCTGGTTAAAACAAACCCTTGAGTTTGGGGCTACATAGTGAGATCCTGCCAAGCAAAATACAATCTAAGTTTGAAACCATCTATCCTCTTTTGGGAGACTATATCAAAGCTATTGCACTTATTTTTACCTCAATTTTTGTAAAATAATTTCAAAACAAATTTGTACAAGAAGCCATGGCTTCTTTCCTAATGTCTTACATTTAATTTTTTTTGAATTATAACAGTAGCTACTTCTCATATTTTAATATTTAAAGCAATCCAAAAATTATTCTTATTCAAATGACAAAACAATCATTAAATCAATGGCTTCATTATCATCAATTAAATTTTTTTTTTTTAAAAAAAGGGCCTTTACTTCCTTTAATGCTGCAAGAAGATTCCATGAATCCATGACAGGCTATGTTATAACAATCCCCATTTCTCTGGGAGAAGGCAAGAATACATAAGCAGACCATGTATACACACCATGGCATCCAGAATGCTCTACCTCCTTGCGCAGTCCATAGTTACACAAATTAAACGGTTAATTTATACTCAGTACCTATAAGTTTTATGTATCTGCTTCTGTGAGCTCTTAATTTAAGGATTTTTTTTCCTCCTACATATTTTTAAGATTCATCTTTTTTTTTTTTTTTTTAACTTACTTACATTTTTCAAGACAAGGTTTCTCTGTGTAGCCCTGGCTGTTCTGGAAACTCACTCTGTAGACCAGGGTGGCCTTGAGTGCACAGATTCGCCCGCCTCTGCTTCATAAGTACAAGGATTAAAGGTGCAAGCAATGATGTCTGTCTTACTTATTTTTAATCTGTGTTTAATTCTCATTATTTATCAAGGCAGCTTTGGCAAGATATGAAGGAAGCTATAACCTAGACATTTTTCTAGCTTGCCTTTTAAAATTCTTAATTGGAATTCATAAATAATATTCCTTCTCTAGGTTTTTAGTACTCAGGTACATGTAAGTGCTACTATCATGCTAACTATATAAATAAATTAACAAAGCATACTAACTTTAACACTTAAAACTTTAAAAAGTCAGGTGGTAACAAAAATACACTTGTGACAAAGAACTACAGGGATACACGTGGAAATCTAGTATCACGTGTTTAAAAACAGAGGTGGGGATGGAGAGATGAATCCACCGATGAGAGCTTTATCTTCTTCTAGAGGCTCCAAGTTTGGTTCCCAGCACCAACATAGTTCAGCTCACAACCACTTGTACCTGGAACCCCAAGCAATATGGTGCCTTCTTCTGGTTATATGTGTATGTGCACCCAGGTATGTGTGCACACGCAACACAGAGACAGACAGACAGACCCTTAAAGGGCTTTGTAACTTAACCCTAGTTTCAACTTTTTTCTCCTTTTTCTCTCTCTACTCAGAATTCTAAATTCTAGCTATTATATATTTCTTCAAATTTCTTGACTAATCTGTGCTTCCTTTAGCCTAGAACTCAACCTCATCTGAGTCCATTCACTCATGGAAAACCCCTGTCCTATCTCTAGTCCATCTGAATTCTCTAAGCCCTACTTGCTTGATACTTCTCTCACCCTCACTCTGTGACAACTTGACTATATCTAGAATTAATTAAAATCCAAGCAGCTGGGTATACCTGTGAGGGATTTTTTTCTTAAATTATTTGAAGTGGAAAGACCCACTCTTAATCCAGATCTTCTGAGGTGCGAAGAGCCACCCTTAATCTGGAGCACACTTTCTGCTGGCAGCCTATCTAAAGGACACTGAAGGAAGCTTGTTCTCATGGCCTGCTGGCTTCCACTCTTGCTCTCACTGACAAGTCCATTCCTTCCCTGGCATCAGAGCCTATTTCTCTGGGATTCTGAAGACCAGTGGAGACATCCAGTGTCATGGACAGAATAACTACTAGACTCTTAGAGCCACTGATAATGGTAGATAGCCTTTGTTGGACTAGCTGAACTAAAGCCTGTAAGCCATTTCATAAATGGCCTTTCTATATATGGATATAGATGCATTCTATAAGTTCTGTTCCTCCAGAAAACCAAACACACTCCCAAATCTAAAATCTTATACTAGTCAAATAAACAAAACCATACCCAACTGCATTTTCTACCTACTTTTTCTTTTTGCTGTTTTTGTTCAAGCTTTTCTTCCTGATTCTTCCTCAGTCTAAAGTTTTCTTTTGTACTACTTTATCAAAGGGAAAGCATTTTTCCAACTGCTAAATGTAGGAGGAGGCTTCAGTCTCATTCCAAGTTCAATGGAGCAGATATTTTCAGTATTATTTTAACTAAACGTCTCTGACAAGTCTCCCGCGATTCTCCTCTGACCTTCCTGTACAGATGGATGACTGAGCTCATCTTCTCTCCCTCTTACAATAAAGACTTTTTATTCCTCCAATTTGTATTTTCCTTTTTGTAACTTCAAAGACTTCTGTAACACCAATAACCACCTACACATGACTCCCAAGTCTGTGGCTTATTCTTTTCTCTCTGAGCTCCAGGCCTTTAGAAACTCCATCTATGCCACTGGAGAGATGGCTCAGTGGTTAAGAGCACTGACTGCTTTTCCAGAGGTCCTGAGTTCAGGTCCCAGCAAGCACACGGTGGCTCCCAACCACCTGCCATTGGGATTTAATGCCCTCTTTCGGTGTATCTAAGAGAGAGGGACAGTGTACTCATATACATTAGATAAATAAGTAAATAAATCTTTAAAAGAAAAAAAAAAAAAGAAACTCCATCTATAATTCTCTTAGCTATCCCCACAGGAAAGTTCAAGACAGAGGTGCTCACCTGCATTCGTTACTTATTCTCCCCACACTATTCGCTCTTGAATAACATCTGAGTGGTCAGCCGGAGCCAGACGTGGGAAGAACTAGGGCACTCTTCCACTCTCATGCCTCAGAATCCATAGGCAGATCTTATCAAATAACCTTTCAGCCCCGCATTCTTGCTTTCTTACTTTTAACTATTCTTGCTTGCTATCTGGCACCCTTTCAAAATCATCCCCCAGGATGATGCTGGAGTTCCTTAGCATAGTAACAGACAAGCCAGAACAATAGTTCCCAACCTGGATCCACGTATGTTCTTACACTCGATGTCAGGTCACTCATCACTCACTAAACATTACAAACTGGCTTTCAGGTAAGTCCTTTCCTTGTGTAACCATCTTCCCTTCTTTTCGATTTTTAGCATCTTCTTCACAAAGCTCTGACAGTTTTGGTTGAACTTAACCTTTTCAGTCTTTGTGCCTCCCATGAAATCCTGAGTAGATAAGTTACAGCTGATAACCCCATGCTGAGTGCATTTACCTTTCCTGATCTGGATTCAAAGGAACAATTCAGCAATTAGAATCTATACAGATCCAGGCAAAACCCAATAAATAGCTTTGAGTTTGTATCATCAACAAAGACAGGTAGAAATACAGTGATATGTAAATAAAACAAACGTACCCCTGATACATAAGTGCTTGGAAAAAAAAATGGCACTGCCACTACGGTTCTATAACTTACTCAAGTCTACATTTAAGAAAAATACCTGTAAAGAATAACTCAAAGGCGCTAAACAGATAATGATATTTTTTTGGTAACATTTAGAATCTACTCAACTATCTGGGGTGGGAGCAAGGAAGAAAGGAGGATAGGAAGAGTCAAGAATCTGCAAGGAGGTACAAAAACTGGGAACACGATTTAATTTCTTTGGTACAGTCTAATCTCCAATTAACAACCATTACCATCTCATCTGCCCACTTGGCAAACGCGTACACTTTTCAAAATTTGTCACTCCGCTGTAACTGTTGCCTATCGAGTTTTGTGAAGTGCACAGGTAGCCCTGGCCGATTGAGATTCGCAGACTAGAGACCTGGCCCCTTAGTATATCTACTGACTGCATCCGACGCTTTCCAAAACCATTGGGTGGATTTAAAAAAAAAAAACCCATCAGGCCACACGTTTACTACAGTCAACAAGGCCAGTCTCCACGGCCTAGGCAGGGAAAGCCTCAGGGTTAGCCTGACACAGGTTCCCCACCGCCCGGCACACCCCACAGCCCCAGGCCTGCGGGCCGCTTGCTCCCGCCCAGGCGCGGCCTGCCGCCACTCACAAGAAGTTCTCCATGGCGATGCGGACGATTGAGCCTTCGACGAAGAGTCCGGACGGCCGGGGCAGCGTCGACGTCGGGTTCGAGTTCTTTCTCTTGCTCGGGACCTCGGAGGAAGCATCTCTCGGGAGAGACCTCTTGGGAACCTGGGGGTTGGGAGTAGCAGGCTTCCCGCTCGGAGTCGCCATCCTGGCTTCCTCCGCGTCCCGCAGCGGCTTCCGTTCCTGGTGAGCCGCAGCCCAGGAGCCTCCGCGCCGGGCTCCCGCGCTAACTGACCCCGTCTGACCCCGCCCCGCAGCCCGGACGCGCCGGCGCAGTTCCGCCCCGCAAAACCGAGGCCACGCCCCGACCAGCCGTGTCCTCAGAGGCCGTAGATGCTGGTCCCGTTGCAACTCGGGGATCGATTTCCGTACGTGTCGTGTCGGAATTTTCTTCTTGGAGAATTTTAACTTTAGAGCAATATGTGAATTGCATTTACTATTTGGAAACCTGTCTCGGCGCCTCCCGTGCTTGGGTTGCTTGTTAGTTTGCGACTGTCCCTCCCAGAACCCCAGGCTTCATCTGTCTTATGTTCTACATTTCAGTTTCCTTCCCTGGTGCTCAAATTTACTCCAAAGAACATAAAAAATGCCTGTTGACTCTGTGCCTGTTGTTAGAAGCATGGCACTAACAACCATCTGATGCTCTCAAAATTGTAAGAGTGTATTAATTACTTGCCCACTCACACTTCCTTGCCCTTTTATTGTATAATTTATTTTTATTTTATGTGCATTGATGTTTTGCCTGCATGTATGTCTGTGTGAGGATATCAGATCTTGGAATTACAGACAGCAGAACCCGGGTCCTCTGGAAGAGCAGTCAGTACTCTCTCTGTTTTTTATTATTGGATTTTTTAATTATTTACAATACAGATGTCATCCCCTTTCCCCATTTCCCCTCCCTAGAGCCTCCTATTCCATTCTCCCTCCTTCTTTATGCTTTTATACCATTTTGATTACATGCATGTATTAAGGTCAGTTCTAGGTTGAGCGTCTAGCAATACAATAGATGCAAATAGTCAAGGAACAAGCAAAACAATAAACACAAATAGTCAAAGAAAAAGCAAGGCAATAAACACAATTACGTGAACACTCCCGTGATCACGGTTTCTAAGGGCAGCAGTCAGTACTCTTAACCACTGGGCCATGCTAGCACCCTGCTTGCTTGCTTGTTTGTTTGTTGGTTTGAGACAGACTCTTTATATAGCTCCGGATGGACGACTACTCACTATAGAGCCCAGGCTGGTCTTGAACTTTTACTACTTCTGTTTCCTTAGTGCAGAGGTTCCAGTGCAGGCCACCAGATGGCCTCTCCCTTCAGGTTTTCTTTTTTCTCTTCTTCTTTCCTTTCTTTCTTTCTTTCTTTCTTTCTTCCTTCCTTCCTTCCTCCTTTCCTTTCTTTCTTTCTCTCTTTTTTTAAAATTAATCAATTATTTTATTTATTTATATCCCAAATGTTGCTCGCCCTCTCGCCCTCTCCCCCTTCCCCCAGCAGCATTCTTTCCTCCCATTGTTCCTCCCCTTCACCTGCCTTTGAGAGGGTGCCTCCCCCTTGGTATCTCCCCTTCCTGGGGTATCCAGTCTCTACAGGATTAGACACATCCTCTTCCACTGAGGCCAGACAAAGCAGTCCTCTGCTACATATGTGCTGGTGGCCTCAGACCAACCCATGTATGCTCTTTGTTTGGTGGCTTAGTCTCTGGAAGCTCCTAGGGGTTCTGGTTAGTTGAGATATTGTTGGTCTTCCTATGGGGTTGCCATCCCCTTCACTGTCTTCAATCCTTCTTTTAACTCTTCCATGGGGTCCCTTCAGGGTTTTTTTTTTTCCCCCTGCTTAAATTCTCAGGTTTCTAGAAATCCTTGAACAAGAATAAGCAAATTGCTTTTTAGGTAGAATGGCTCTACCTAACTGTACCCATATTCATCTCATTAGCCCTTTCAAAGATGATGTCACTAAGGCCCATAGACAACATTCGCCCAACCAGTAATTTATGTGTAACTGACGAGAGACTAGGGTAATAGGGAGTTGAGGTGATGGAGAAACCATTGGATATGCTATGTAGTAGAGGCCTGAGATCTAATTAAAGTTTTTTCAGTTATTCTGCTTACTGTGTGGAAAATTGATGGAAAGGTGTCAAATACAGACCTGGGGAGACTAGTTAGAAATCCCGAGCAGTAGAGCCCTCTCTTGACCACAATACCAACACTCCTTTATGCAGGCCTCTGCTTCTTTTTCTCATACAAATGGAATCTGCTCACTAAAAGTTATAATGAAAGAAAATATAATCTTTGTAGACAGCATGGAAACTTGTTATGGGTACTAGATTTGTGTGTGTGTGTGTGTGTGTGTGTGTGTGTGTGTGTGTGTGTGTGGTGTAAATTAAGAAATAACTTGTAAAATGGTCCACTAACAGGAAGAAACAAAAAGACCCAGTGCTTAGGATACTGTGCTATTAGTACTTCTACACATAGCTGGTATATTCTTGGCTTCAAGAACTTAGAGGTTGCCAAGCATGGTGGCATATGCCTGCAGTCTCAACACTCAGGGTACTTGGCCAGGAGCATCACAAATTCTAACAAAAAGAAGGAGGAAAGAGAGGAGAGTCAAATTCTGAAGAAGTAATTAGTTATGGGGGAATCTATTCTATGGACAAACAGGAATATAACCAGCAATGGTGGAACTTAGGAGCTTCACCATTGAGTTAAGGGGACCAGCTTTACCATTTCATGCCAGGATGAAACTTTTAGAATGCTGTTAAAATTATGTTTCTAGGGCTGGAGAGGTGGCTCAGCGGTTAAGAGCACTGACTGCTCTTCCTGAGGTCAATTCCCAGCAACCACATGGTGGCTCACAACCATCTGCAATGGGATCTGATGCTCTCTTCTGGCATCTTGCTGATATAGCACATGCACATAAAATAAATACAAATAAATCTTAAAAAAATATGTTTCTAAACTTAAAAGTTGGGAACAAATCCTCAAATTTGGATGACTCCGGAAAGACAGTCATCCTATGGGTTTTAACTAGCTAGTCATGGTTGCCACTGTAGGTGAGAGCACAGTAAAGAAACCACTGAAATGGCCGCTCAGTGGTTGGAAGGGAAAAGCTTATTCCAAACTGCCAAGACTGTCCCTTCAGGAAAGCAGGTGGGGGGCTGGGGGGGGGGAGACTGAGGGTTTTAAAAAGACTGAGTAGAAGGTGGGAGGGGGCAAGATGTTAGTGTAGGGGTTGGGAATGCATAATGAGCATATGTGAATGGGGATGGGAGAGCCTGGAGGCCAGCATGGAGTTTGATACGCAACCACAGGTGCATGTCATGTTCCTGCTGCCAGTGTCAAGGGAAATGATTCCTTCGGGGGATAGAAAATCATTTCACAAGGTCCAGAGAAATGCTGGCTTTTATCTAGCTGCCAGGAATCCTTCTATAGTCCAAGTTGAGCTCATCTAGATATATGAACTGCCTGAGACCTAACAGATACCATCCTGAAAAAAAGGATAAGGTTGGACCAGCAAGACAATGAAGCACATAAAATATTTGCTGCAATCTGGGAACCCTCCATAGAAAGAGAAAACCAACTCCTAAACGTTGTCCTCTGACCCTTACACGTGTGCTTTCACTCACACAACACCATACACATAAAAAAAAAAAAGAAAAAAAAAGAAAAAGAAATCCAATCACAAATAATATGTGCTAAGCCCAGGAATTTCGGGAGTACACAGGAAAGCAATTATAAAGGGAAAAACTTGTAATCCCTTTATTCAAACTATACTTAAGATTTTAGTACCCCTTAAGAGAACAATCATTGTGGTTAACCGCTAAGCCGTCTCTCTCTAGCCTTAATGTAGTTTTAATATCTGTCTTCTTGTATATATATGGTGAGTTCCTTCTACTTCTCAAAGATGAAAATAATACAACACCCTCATTGTATTATCTATTACTGTATTTGATCATCACTTGATATATTACTTTTCATGCCATTTTCATAAAACCGGCTTAGGTAATTAGAATTTTATTAAATACATTTGCTGTTTTTGATTTACATAGTTATAGTAGTTAGATTTTGTATGATTGAAAATTATTGTGAACCAAAGATGCTCTGGCAGACTTACATGTGCTTCTTAATATGCTTTAAATTTTTCACTCATTCATGAAAGTACACATATTTGTCTTGCTGTATCAGGAGTCTTTATTTCCATTGATAAGAACTACTTTGAGAAGCACCTTCCCCAGTCCTGCTAGCCTGGGGCAGCCAGAAGAAAGACACCCAAGTGCCATGGGCACTAATATGAAGAAAGGGTAGATGTGTAATGAAGTGATGGGGCTGGCTTACAGGAAGCATAGCAGGAAGCAGGCAGACATGGTGCTGGAGGAGTTTAAAGTTCTACATCTTCATCCAAAGGAAGCCAGGAGCAGACTGTCTCACTAGCAGCTAGAAGGAGGGTCTGAAAACCCACCCCCACAGTGACACACTTACAACAAGGCCATACCTACTCCAACAAGGCCACACTTCCTAACAGTGCCACTCTCTTGGCCAAGCATATTCAAACCACCACACACCCTATGCCTTTCCAAAGAAAAGAGAGTTGGCAATAGTCAGAATTGTAGGAAAACTATAAAAGCAAATATATACTATAAAATTTGTGAATCCTTTCATATTAGTCCCTAAAGTCTAACAAGCTAGAATTCTACTCAGCTCTTCCTTAGCTCCTGGCTTAGAGGCTTCCATAACTTTCTTTTTGCTTTTTTAAAAGATGTATTTATTTTATGTATGTGAGTGCTCTGTTTGCATGCACACCAGAAGAGGGAATCATATTCTACTACTGATGGTTGTGAGCCACTATTTGGTTACTGGGAATTGAACTTAAGACCCCTGGAAGAGCAACCAGTGCTCTTAACGGCTGAGGCATCTCTCTAGCCCCTATTCATTATTAGCCATGCATTCTTTTTATAATTAAAATTTTTTTGGGGGGGAATTGAAAATACAGATGCTGAAAGCAGAAACCAGTATCCCAATCATCCATATTACTATAATCAATCTTTTTAACAATTTGGTATTTTTTTTTTCAGTTTTTTTCTGCTATCTACTTTTAAAAAATTAAGTGAAGCCTAAATACTCCTCTTAAGCATGACAATATAGATAAAATTAATATGCATTTTATTTTTCCCCTTCTGTCTTGTTCCTATATTCTTTACATCAGAGTTTACTGTTTTTTCTCCTCCCACCCCATGTGAAGTGTTTCTTGTGAGGCTATACATGTTCATAGTGTTTGTACACAGACACACACATGTGCCAGTACACATGTGTATATGCACGCATGTGGAGACTTGGAGTTGATTCCAGATTTCTTCTTGGATAGTTCTCTGCTTTATTGAGGCAGAGTATCTTAACTGAACTCTGAGCTCACTAACTGACTATGTAGGCAGCTTATGCCAGAGATCTTCTGCCTCTGCCTCCCAAGTGCTACAATGACAGCAGATACCATGCCTGACTGGCATTTACTTGAATTCTGGGAACCCAAACTCCAGTCCTCACACGTGTGCACCAAGCATTTCATCTATTGAACCAGAGCCCTCACTCCTCTTTTTTTTTTTTTTTTTTTTAAAAAGGATTCATACTGAAGTCCAGGCTGGCTAGAAGCTCAATATCTCCCTGATTAATTGTATAAGAACTTCCTGCTTCAGCATACTGTGTCCCTGTACTACAGGCATGAATACCAAACCTGGTTTGGAGATAACTGTTCTTACATACTTATTAAGCATTTAGTATAATACCTTTCCAGGCCATTTTTGTATTTATGTTTTATCTACAGAAAATATGTAGTAGTAGTATGAATGTGAACTCATTACATAACTGTTACAAAACAATATATTTATTTTATGTAAAATAAAGTATATTAAAACACAGTATCAATAGCTATCCAACTTAGATTTTCATTTACAAAATAATTTTTAGAGACTGGGGCTATTGTTCACTGGTAGAACTCTTGCCTAGCATGTACAAATCCCTGAATTCAGTCCCTTGTAGCAAAATAATAACAGCAGTAATGATTTTGAGATATGCCAGTGTTGACAAATACAAACCTGGTTTCTCGTTAGCTTTTCTGATTATGTCATACTTTACTCATTACTCCACTGCTTTGATTTATAGATTGCTTTCAGTTTTTCATTTCAGAAACCATGCTTGAATATGTCCATTTAAGAGGTTTTTAAAGAATTTATTTCTGAGGCAAAGACTTACTATGTAACCTTGGCTGGTCTTAAACTTGCCATGTTTACCAGATGGCCTCAGACTTTTGATTAGGATTATGCTCACCTTTGTATACATTTGTCAGCATTTGTCTGGGGGAGATTATAAGTGTTAGGATCATTAGACCATATGTTATATGTATAACTCTCCTTTAGTTTCTCTGTTTTGTGGTTATTAATGCTGTGGAAACTTTCTTGGGAACTGTGATTCTTTGGAAGCCACATCAGAAATGTCTGCTTTTTCTTTTTTCTAGCAATGGTGTTGGCTTTCTAGCTTTTCTGCCAAATAGCTACACAGGTCACCCATGTCTGTCTCTTCTAAAATGTCTTTCCTCCCGGATCTAGGGTCTGTGGGGCCTGAAGCTTATTTAATTTTTTAAGGATCCTATTAAGATACACAAAATTATAAATACAAAATTTGGATCATGATTTTTTTCAGTTTGGGAGGAAAAAAAAAAAAGGCCCTGATCCTTGGGAAAGAGTGTTTATGATACAGACATTCCATTTAGGACTAAGCATGTCACAGTTTCTTATTTACTGTACCTTGGCCAGTGTAGGTCTCTGAGTTAATTGCCATCTACTGAAGAAAGAAGCTTCTTTTATGAGGGTTGATGTACTAATCTTTGGGTATAAGTCATTGGAGGTTTATTTAATATTATGTTCATTTTAATATTAGGTACAGAGTAATAATAGTAAATTGTCTCCTAAGGAGGCCTCTACCTGTCCACCCACAGGTTATTGGACCTGATAATGGTTCCAGATTTGGATTCTATATGGTGGAGCAGTATTTAAAATAGATCAGAGAATAGTTTGTTACTTCTATGATATTTATGGCACTCTTGCCCCAGTGGGCATGCCTTTTTAGGCCAGTTGTTATTGTAGCTCCCAGGGTTCACAGTTAAGTAAGAGTGCTGACTACCTTCTCCCTCTGGCATCATGCATAGCATTGTGAAAGCTAGCCAGTATGGATAAAGCTTCGAGGTGACTACCAACTTGATTTCTCCATGTCCTAGGATTCAATTATTTAATTATGAAGTTAATCTTTGTAAAATGTCAGTGAAAGATTCATCTGGACCCTAGGTTATCTTTATAAATAATTCAGATAGTTTTCCTTGTTGTTCATCCCTGCCCCTGGCATTTAAAGCCATCGTACAACATTGTTCTAAGATGGCATCATTGAATATAGTGTATACTCTTAAGTCAGAATGTTGACCTTCACCTAGCAACTAATCCTTGACAATATTAATGCCTCCAGTCTGATTTCAGTGCTCCATAACCGAAGCCTCATCTTTTCACCATGTTAGTCATCATAGTTGAGAGCCAGATTCTAAGATGACTAACACTAAATCTCTCCAGTCTTTTGGAATTATATGGTTTTTATGTAGTCCAGTTATTAAGCATCTGTCTATACAGGATGAATAAGCTGTAGAATGTGCTGCCTCTTTAAGTCTCTTTAAAAGGCTAGCACCTTTATGGACTGCCACCCAAGTTCTGCAAACTCTTGTGGATTTCCCTCATCTGGAGCTAATTCTCATACTATAGTTGCAAAAATCATTGTGAGTTTTCTAGTAGTCCTGGAGTGCCATTTTGCAGTCTTATTACAAGGTGACACTACAGGCTATAGACTGGATTCATCTAAAGAGTAATTTGATTAAAAGGATTGTCAAATTTTTGTTCTATTGCTCGTAACTTAGCATGGATTTTTTTCAGCCCTCTCCTTATCTGATCTTCCTTAAAAAGGATATATAAAATTACAATCATTACTGAAAATATAATTATTTCTATGCTGATAATCAAAACAAAGTTACACAGGGTCCAAGTGTCCTCTGCCATTGTATTCTCCATTTTTAAAACACAGAAAATACTTTCTTCTCATTTTTTTTTTTTTTTTTGGTTTTTTGAGACAGGGTTTCTCTGTGTAGCCCCGACTGTCCTGGAACTCACTCTGTAGACCAGGCTGGCCTCAAACTCAGAAATCCACCTACCTCTGCCTCCCAAGTGCTGGGATTAAAGGTGTGTGCCACCACTGCCTGGCTTCTTCTCAATTTTTTTTAACACAGAAAATATTTTCTTTTTAATCTCTCTAAGTCTATTCTTCCTTTGGAGACCTCACTTTTGTCAGGAGATATGCAGGAAAGGCTGTGGCAAGCCAGCCAGCTTTCTGGAGATGGCCCATCTTTTTGCATGGGGTGATGGGAGTGCTCTGAAGGGGCAAAGACCCTAGGACTTTGTCTTAGAATTGCTTTTTGCCTACTAATATGCCTTCCCATATTATATTCCTCATTTATCTGTCACGGTGTGGACCAAAACCTCATTGTTTATAGTTTTCTGGGCATTTACCCACTCTGTTGGGCGGATTTTCTGCAGAATCAATATGAAGATGTATTTTCATTTAATAATATTCTTTAAACAAATTGATAATTTCACAATTCCTGATAATGATTTTATAGAGCTCCTGAGTTGATCCAAGTAACTTTAAATCTATTGCAAAATTTAAAAAAGCTGAAAAGTATGTTCTCCAAACTTTTATGAGCTAATTGCACTAAGAAGAAAAATAGGTTTGGAACATATTTGCAATCAAGGGAAATATTCCTTCTGGATTGGGAATGAGGCCACTAATCTCAGTAACTAGGTCATAAACTAGGAATGGGCACTTTATTATGGATGTCAAATCATAAAATATGATTGACTAATTTGTCTATATAAGACTTCAAAATAATAAGACACAAGACAGTTGACCTGTCTCTTGACAAATCATTCCTAGTTTATGACTTAAAAACTATTGCTTTAAACTTATAATGAGCTTGTGGAGCTAAAAAATAGATAAGGAATATTTAGTCAGGAAACGTTTAATGGAAAGACAGGAAATAATTCTGTTGTAAATATTATCAACCTATGACATGAACTATTACTTTAAAATTACTGTGAACTTATGAAATGTAGAAATGTTTAGAAAGCCATATAATCAATTATCCTGCTGTAACTCCCTCTTGTGTAACATTTTAAGTAAGAGCTAATTTTTCTTTTATAGACAATGTTTGTCTGAGAATCTATAAAATGCTGAAAGCAAAAATTAATCTTGGTGGATCCCCTTTCTGCTTCATCCAGTGTGTGTGTGCCTGACTTTCTTTTTCTTTGTCTGCAGTTCATAAGGAGTTAATAAGCTCTGAGCCTTTCAACCACTGGTGAGCAGGCCCCTGAGTTAAAGAGTAAAGATCTCAAGTAATTAAATTTTCTGTTTTCCTAATCCCCAGCTGCTATCAGCAGTCAATTGCCAGAAGCCTTCAGCTCTGCCCCCCACCCCCCTACCCCCACCCCACCAAGAGCAAAAAAATATAAGCCCAATTGCCTGGAGCTATCAGCTTTTGGTCCAGCTCTGTCCTGCCTCAGTCTACCTGGTTGTCAAATCTGGCCTTTGACACACTTTATTAGTTCTAAACTAAATATTTCTATGACTGTCTAAATCCAGTTTCTTTTATTTCTTCAGCACCTAAGCACATTTTCAAGCATATTGTACCAATTCAGAGGTCTTCTCAGTCTGGGTCTGGCTTCCTGTGTGCCTGCAACTAGCTGTTCTCTGCCACAAGGGTCAAGCCTTAAAGATTCAAGTTGCCTGTGGGAGAAACCGACCTGACAGGAAAGAGCCTCCCCCCCAACCCCCCATCCCTCCAGGCATTCGCTATAGGTTTTTCACAGTGGCTGGCCCAGGAAACTGCAGACTCCATATGCTGTGAGTGCCCAGATCTGAGACTGAGCTGCTTCTGGAAGTATTTGTCCTGTTTCCTGTGTTGGGGGTGGGGGGCTCATGGCAGCTCCCACCCCTGCCCCTCTCCTGCCTGTGCAGCAGTCTCCTGGGCACTCCAAGCCACAAGCTACTTGCCAACTTGACTGGATCTCACTTGCTCCGCTCGCAGGGAATGATGGTTCATGAAAAGCCTCAGGATCCCCACTCACCCACAGCCACCTTTAAATTGCTCTGGCCATGCACTGAAGCCCCTGCACCCGCCACCCTGCTCAATCTTAAGGCCGCCTTGCCTCCCACCTGAGTAGCATGTTGCAGCCACAAAACAGCTTGTGGCTGCTGGGAAATGTTTTCCCTATCTTTCACCTACGTCTTTTGGCGTAATGCTTGAATCTAGTGTTGTAAGCTTGGGTTTATGTGCCCTCCCATTGGACATCAAAATCATCGACTTTCTGGACACACCAGCAGTGTAAATAATGACACAGAGACTTTTTTTTTTTTTAATTAGTGCTTAGATTTTAGCTTAGACTTCCTCCTGGCTAGTTTGTCTAACTTAATTAACTCAGCTATTGTAGTCCATGATACACCATTGGGCTAGTTCTTTACCCCTCTTTCTGTCTAGGTATATCTAACCTCTTCTGTGTCCTGCTAGTGAATCTTCCTGTGTCTGCTTCTTCTCCCAGTGACCCTCTCTCAGCCTGGAAATCCAACTGTCCTTTTCCTGTCAATATATCAGTGGTCAACTCGCTATTAAGCCTATCAGAGAGAGAAAGAAAGGTGTATGTTTACAAAATACTGAGGCAGGTGATAAGCCATAAGAATAACAGTACCAAAATCCAGCCAATACTCAACTCTCTGCCAGTATAACAACCAACAATTGAAAAATATAAAGGCAACCTTCACACAATGTACAAAAAGATTATCCCAACACACAGGAGGCTAAATAGAGCTTATTTTTACAATTAACTAAACAGTACCCAACAAGTCTACAAGTAGGATTATTTATAGGTGACTAGCTTCTAAATTGCATTTCTTGATTATCCTAAACAGTTTGCAATAATAGCTTTCATATGACTAGAACTTTATATTCTTAAACGAGTTACATATGTACAATACATTAAAAAAAAGAGTTGAACAAAATGATCTGAAGTTTCTATCAATATACAATAATCCATACCAATTAAAATATTTAAGACTTGGTTTTTTTTAGTCTAAAAGGAGATACAATAATCCACCTTTCTTTTCCTCATTTCCCTAGATTCCCCCCTTATCTTTTAATCCCCTTTTCCATCCTCCCCCATAACACTAGATAGAAAAAGAGGAAGAGAGAAAGAGATCCCTGATTCTAACCTCTTTTACTTTGCTTCCTCCCTGACAATAACCATTAACATCTTCTAACCAAGCCTCCTAAACAACAAACATCCATAACTCACCAAACAACCAAAACCCCACCCCACCTCTTGGGAATGAAGATGTTCTTAAAATTGCTTCCTGTGGTCTCAGGGCAAAGGCATCTTTTGGGGATCCCATGAAAACTGGGCTATTAGCCAAATCCTAGGAGAGTTAGCTGTATTATTTGCTGTTGAGACTCTTTGGGAGGAGAAAATGCAGGGTTTAACTGAAGTGCTGCCTGAAACAGTCCATGAGGTTGGATCATCTGAGATAGCCATTTTGAAATTGACCTAGATGCAAATTTTTGAGGAAACAGTGACTGAGGCAGGCTGTGAGGCTGGACCACCTGGGCTACTTGCTTTGTTTTCATTTTTGTCTGTCTTTTTGCTCTGCAAACATACAAACCTTAAAAGGTAATACCATAGATACATTTCTGCATTAACATATATAGAGAGAATGAGCAGTGTGCATAAATTAGCTAAAGATGATTTTCTGCTCTATGTTTGAGCAGATAAAAGGCATCTATCAACTTTATAAGTCCATTTGGACTGTTTAACCAAAATGTAATATAAATCTTCATCCATGCTATTTGAAAGGTGGCATGAAGTAATAAGTCACAAGGACCAGGTAGCTAAAAGGATTCACTGACTGTGAGGAGAGTTTTATATTTCAGGTAGCAGGATGTCTTCTCTGGTCAAATCTAATCTTTATAAATTTGGATAGTATCCATATCTATTCATTCCATGTAGAAACATAAACAAAATCATGTCCCTAACACAAAACTATTGCAGGCTTCCATTCTGATTTTAATACATTTTTATATCACATTGGCTAATTTAATCCCACAGTTTTTTTTTCTCTACAACCTAGTGTCTCTTAGCTGCTATTGTTTCTCTTTCATTAACATTAAGAAAGTTAAAACTGAACAAAGCATTATTTAACTTATCCCTGGGGTTTTTTACTCTTTCTCTTTGTTTTATAACATTTTTTAACTCTTTCTGCTTCAGCTGTTAACCATTTTAGACTGTTTAAGTTTGAATCTCCTTGTAATGTTTAAAACAAATTTATGTATTCACGAGTAGTTAATCCAATTGTAGATTGCAGCCAATTAAAATCTTCCATTAATTTTTGAAAATCATTAAGAGTTTGCAGCTGATCTTTACACATCTGTACCTTTTGTGGTTAAATTCTTTGTTGACATATTTTGTAGCCCAAACAGTTAATAGAATCTCCTTTCTGTATTTTTTCAGGAGCAATTTGTAACGCCCTGGCATTGCAGAATTCTTTCTGTTTCCTTAAACATTTTCTCTAAAGTATCTGCATCATAATCAGCCAACAAAATATCATCCATGTAATGATAAATAATAGATTGAGGAAATTGCCTACAAATTATTTCTAGTGGTTGTACAAAATATTGATATGAAGTTGAACTATTTGACATTCCCTGTGGAAGAACTTTCCAATGATATCTCTTTACTGGACCACTATTATTACAAGTAGGTACTGAGAAAGCAAAACTTTCCATATTATTTTATTGTCCCTCATGAAAAGGGGTTGTGAAAAAGTCATCTTTTAAATCAATTACTATCATAGGCCATGACTTAGGTAATAAAGAAAGTAAAGGAATTCTAGGCTGTAAAGAACCTATTGGTTGAATTACTCAATTCACTGATCTTAAATCTGTTAACATCTTCCATTTTCCTGATGTCTTTTTTATAATATGGGCTGGTAGACTCTTCTGTATGTGGAGTCTTCAGCTGCTCTTGTACCAGCTGTTCAAATGCCTGCAATTTTTCCCTTACTTAAGGGCCACTGATCTACCCACATAAGTTTGTCAGTAAATCATTTTAGGAGTAGGGCTGCTGGTATTTCAGCAGTGACACCTTCCTCCCCCTCAAACATTTCTAGTCTCTGTATTAAATTGCATCTGTTTTTTTACATACAACATAATTTTTATTTTCTCCTTGCAATCCCTGTCTATAATACCTAGAAACACAATGAATCCTTGGGAAGTTAATCCACCTCTTCCCATGATCATTCCTACTGTCTCTGGAGGCAAAGGACCATATATACAGTGGTTATTTTGTAGCATTGCATTTTGGATGATAAGGCAAGAGGTTTATCTGTGGCCAAATCTAAGGCAACGCTGCCTTTAGTAGTGTGCATGAGATCAACAATACTTAATTTTGGTGTCTCTGCCTGATTGTTACCTTCTAGCTGACCAGAAAGAAATGGCTTATATTTTTGATGCAAGGCCTCGAGCTGGCAGACACTCTCATTTCATTTCCCAACCTCAAGAGATTACCTTCTATGTCCTTTCTGGACCTGCACTCATCAGTACAGTGACATCCCTTACCACAGCTCTGCAAACCCCTGGAAGCCTGGGCATTCTTTCAGGAAATCCATTGTCACCAGAAATAGCTTGTTCACTTTGGCAGAAAGTACCATATACATCAGAGTTAATGCACTGGCAATTTTGAGATCTGACTCAGAAAGTATGGTATTTGTCACAGTTAGCAAATCAGACATTTTGAGCTCTAGGGCTTTTAACCTCACAATTTCTTTGTAAATGGCCAAATTTACCTCAATTATAACACTGGATATTTTGATATCTGGGACCTCTTGCTATTGTTTGCCCTATGATATTGGCATGATGCTCATGAGAGCCATTATCAGTTGTTTTTCATCCATTCATTCATTGATGCTGCTTATGCCTTCAATGGTCTGATAACTCTCTTGCATTCCGTATTTGTATTATCAAACTCTAAGATCTCTATCAACACCTGTCTGGAATCAGCGTCTGATATGGCTTTGTTAGCAGATGAAACCAATTTCTGCAAGAAGTCTTCTACAGAGCCTTTAATTATCTCAGTATATAAGGTGGACCTTTGCCTGAGCTTCTCAACCTTATCCCAAGCTATTAAAGCTCCCAAGCAACATTGCTATAAAATGGCATCAACAAATCGAATTTGTTCTTATAGGTCAGAATACTACACTTTATCAAGTATCTTGGAAAGTAACTCTATTTTGGGTAGCCCAATTACTTAGTATTTATTTAACAGAAGGTTAACTGTACTCTAGATAAAATGGGCATAAAATCTACAGGACATTAAACCCATTCTATAGCCAAGAGGTATAGAATACAAATTATTTTCAACAGCTTACTCTAATATAGATAATATTTTACAATGCAAGATAAATATTAAAAATAAAAATGAATAAAATTTCTTATATCTTATCATATCACAGTTGAAAGCATTAGCAAGAGAAATCAAGCAAATACTTAGAAACTGAACAATTTACTCTTGGATGATGAGTGGATTGTTGAAAGAGGAAATTAAAAAATGTCTAAACTCAAATGACAAATAAGTCATCAAAATATAGCAAAAGCAGGTCAAAAGTAAAGTTCATAGCTATGAAGGGTTACATTTTAAAAAATCAAAAAAACTTTTTTAAACAAATTAACTTTGAACTCTTAGAAAAACAAGCCAAAACAAACTCCAAAGTAATAGGCAGTGATAAATAATTTAGAAGAGAGCAGAAATGAATAAAAGAATTGAGGATAAAAAACAAATATTTCAATCAACACAGAGCTGGTTCTTTGAAAAGATTAAGAACATTAACAGAGCCCCTAATAGAAGAAAGAGGTTGTCATGATTTGAATAATAAATGTCCTGAATACTCTAAGGCATTTAAATGTATCCCCAGTTGGTGGGTCTGTTTGGGTAGGCTCAGGTTGTGTGGTGTTGCTGGACCAAGTATGTCACTGGGAGCAGTCTTTGAGAGTTTAAAGATTAACTGTTTTTTTAGTTTGCTTTCTGTGTTTGTGTTTGCTGTTGAATATGTGAGCCCTCAGCATCTTCTTCAGCCACCATGCCAGCTGCCTGCTGCCTGCTGCCTGCTGTCTGCTTCTTCTGCTCTGCCATCATGGACTCTTAACCTTTTGGAAACAAAAGCCCAAACAAACTCCTTGTTCTATAAGTTTCCTTGGTCATGGTGTCTTTTTATTTTTTTGGTTTTTGTTTTTGTTTTTTGTTTTTCTCTTACAGCAATAGAAAAGTAGTTAACACAGAGGGAAAAGGCCCTAACTAAGTGGGCATTGGAATAGATCCTAATGAAATCAAACAGTCATCAAGCAATACTTTGTAAAATTATAATTTAAAAATACTTGGAAGATCTAGGAAAAAATGGATAAGTTCTTAGACACATATGACCTACCAAAATCAAAGCAAGAAATATAAGCAACTTGATCATATTTATAAAAAGCAATTGGTGGTGTTGAAGTAGTAATAAGAGTCCCATAATGAACAAAAGCTCATGATTAGACTCTACCACACTTGTGCAGTTGGTACAAACCTTTGAAGAGCAGATCATCATCAATATTTCCTATAAAGGAGAAATGGAAGGAACACTTTGAAACTCAGTGTACAAAACCAATATTATATTGGTAGCAAATCCAGATAAGGGCATAGGGGAAAAAGTATAGACCAGTTTTAGAGAGCAATGGCTGCCATTCTTCCCTCAGTCATACACCATTACATGGAATCTACTATAACCAGTGTTTTCTTAGAGTTTCTTTTGTCAACCTAGCACAGCTGTGCCAGCAATTCATTCCACAGTTCTTCTTGTCTCTTATTTTCTATTATTTACCCTCTACACTTACATATGTCTCATGATGATTTTGCCTTTAGTTTTACACTGCTCAGCTTCAGGATTGTTGTCCGTGTTTCTCCACCCAATTTACTAGAAGGCATTCTTTACTCTTCGTTCATATCTCACATACCTCCAAGTCCCTTGTTGACCTCTGTTCTTCTTCCTCTCTTCTTTATCCCATGTACAGAGAATATCTTGTGTATTGTATGGATGCGTCACCTGTCAATTAAAAAGCCTATGGCCTACAGCTTAGGCAGAAAATGGGAAGTGGACCATTCGGGAGGAGAAAGAGTTCTGGGATAGAGCCAGACAGGAAATTTACTGGGAAGATATGAGGAGGCAGACACATGGTACCTGAGCACAGGTAAGCAGCCATGTGGCAGAATGTAGATTAAAATAAATAGGTTATTTTAAGTTATGTTTCTAATCAGAGAAGAGCCTAACTATATGGTCAAGGTGTTTGTAAAACTACTTTGAGTCTGAGTCTTGTTTCTGGGAAAAAATATTTTGAGTCTGAGTCTTATTTCTGGGAGCATCGGGCTGGGAAGAAGAATTGGATCCTAACTTCAACAATCTCCTCCTCTTTTTACTTCTTATATAACCTTCTATAGCTTAATAATTCCTAAAATTCACAGCCCCAACACTATTCTAGCTTTTCCTTCCTGGCTACTTTACCCTTCATGGTTTTCTTTCTTCAAAATTGATCTCACACTTAGTCCTTATCCTCACCAACCCTATCTTTTCAATATCAGTCTAGTACTTAATTCTTAACTCTGCACACTGCACCTTTTAATAGTCAACTTAATACGGTTTTTTTTACCCACTATATGTTCCCTCTCATGCATAATTTTATTAACTGAAATATGGGTATATTCCACATTATTTTGGTTGTTTACTAACAGTTTTTTTGAAATCTAAAGGGCCACTGTTATTTTAAATTTTTATTAAACTTGTTAACCAAAAAATATTTATTTTATTATTTTTAGTCATGTATCTCTGTGTGGGTATGTATATATGAGTGCAGGTGCTGGCAGAAGCTAGAGATATTGAATCCTCTTGGAGATGAGATCACACAGTAGTGATGCGAGATAGGATATCAAGACAGTAGTGATCTGATTTATCTGCTAGGAAACTAACTCAGGTTCTCTGGAAGAGCAGCAAGTTTCTTAATTGCTGAGCCATCTTTTCAGCCCCCAGTGCCACCATTAGTTGTTGAGTATGATAAATGCTCAGTGGTAATACCAAACACCTGTGCTTGCTCTCTCAGTTAATATACTACTTGGAATAATATAACACTTAGACCAGGCAGTTGAACTCCTAGTATTATTATTTTTTGAACTACATAGATGAAATCTCAGATAATTGAGAAGAGTATAAATATGTTCAAAGTTACAAACAGCTGAAAAAAAATTAAGGAAACAAATGCAAGATGTGAAAGAAAAATTCAAAAAAGAGAAATACTAAAGAAACCCCAATCACAGATGCTAGAAATGTAAAAATGTGATTGAAGGAAAAAAGTTTCCATGATAATCAATTAATGATCACTGTGCTTGCTTATGGAAAATAGTTGGGAAGAAATGTTTCAGAATGAAGAGACAAGCAAATCTAGCTATGAGGCAGGTCTCAGGAAAGAATAAACTACACTAGAATAACAGTAATCTGTTAACCATGGGCTTTTCTATATGCACCTCAGTTCCCGAATAACAACTTGGAGGCTTAATGTACCTAGGCCATCTGCTTAGCTTGTTTCCTGAGTAGCTAATAACTTCTTTATCCCATTAAAATGCTTCTGTTTCTAATACAAGGCTAGTTATCTCTCCTCAGTTTCATGTGTCCCACTTCCTCAGAGTCCAGGTGGCAAATCTCTTCCCATGCCTAACTATCTCCTAGAGTTCCTCTCTTTCTGCCAGATGTTCCATCTTCTAATCCTACCTCAGATCATTGGCCATCAGGTTTTTATTGACAGGTGACACTTCCACACAGTACACAAGAAATTTTGTCTATAGTAAGGAAGAGAAGAAGGGGTATGTGTGTGTAGGAAACAAACACTTAAAAATCAAAAGATTTATCAAATTCCAGAACAAATTCATCAGTCATACACCATGGCCAAATTGGTTTAATTCCAGGGATGCAAGATTGGTTTAAAAATAAATACAAATCACTAAATGTAAGTTAGTCTACTATATAAATAGACTTAAGGACAGAAAGCATCCAATTGTCTAAATGCATACAAAAAACTGACCAAGTGCAACCTACTCTTATGATAAAAGTCTTGAAAAAAATATAAGAAACATATCTAAACATAAAATAAAAGATCATACATAACAGACCTATATCCACTAAATGGGGAAGAACTTAGAGCATTTCTGATAAATCTTGAATGAGACAAAATTTTCACTCATTCAAGTCTTATAATACTTGAAGTATCATAGTGCTTTAAGACTTATCTAGAATAAGAAGAAGAGAGAAAGAAAGAAAGGGGATATAACTAGAAAAAGGGAATTCAAATAATCTGTATTTACAGATGATATGATGTACACTTACCCTGAAGGAATTCTTCAGAAAGTCCTTAGGACTGCTAAACATGTTTAAAAAAAATTGCAGGATAAAAAAAACCACACAAATGATGGCTTAGAACACACACACACACACACACACACACACACACACACACGAAACCAGGAAAAGAAAAAAAGGTAAAATTGGCTTCAAAAGGATAAAAATATCCATGAAATAATGAAAATTTGAAGACACTGAAGAAATCTTGAAGAAGATGCTAAAAGGTGGAAAGGTCTCCAACACTCAAATATTAACAGAATATTGTAGAATGGTTTATTACCAAAAAAAAAAAAAAAATGAACTACACGTTAAATACAATCCCTATCAAAATAATAGTTTTTACAGAACTAGGAAAAAATAAACAAAAAATTTCAGAACACAAAAAAGATCAAAATAGTCCAAACAATGCTAATCCAAGAAGGCAGTGCTGGAGGAGGAACAGACCTGATTCAAAACTGAGGTACAGTGCCAAAGCTCCACACAGCAGAGCACTGACCCTAACACAGACACGTGACCAATGCAATGTATGGAAGACTCAAACGCACAGCTACAGCAGTGAAACTTAGACAAAGATATATAAAAAACCATAATGTTGGAGAAGAGGTGTTTTTCCAACAAATGGTGCAGAGGAAACTACTTATTTGTACGTACAAGAATAAACTACATCCTTTGTACAGAAATCAATTCAAAATGCACTAAAAATCTTAGGTAACATCTAAAATCCTGAAACTGTTAAGGAAAACATTTTAAGATAAAGGCATCAGCAAGGCTTTTTGAAAAGGACTCTACTAGCTAAGGAAATAATTCCAAAAATAACTAAATGGAATTGCACTGAGCTAAGAAGTTTCTGTACTGCAAAAGAAACAAATCAGCCAAGTCAGGAGATAGCCTAAGAGCAGGAGGAAGACTTTCTCAACTATGCTGCTGACGGGGAGTTAATATCTAGCATCTATAAAGAACTCAAAAGGCTAAGCAACCCAAACAAGACAAGAACAAATTAAAACCCCAAATCATCCAAACAAAAGAAGAGCATAAATTGAATACGTGATTCTCATAGAAGAAATACAAATGGCCAATAGATATTTTAAGAACGTGTTCAACACCTTTACCTGTTAGGAAAATTAAAATGAAAATTGCCTGGAGATACTATCTCACTCTAGTCTGAATGCCTGTTATGAAGAAAATAAATGAGAACAAGTGCTCACCCCATACCTTGGCTCTTGTGAATAGTACAGCAATTGTCATGGCCTGTGAATGTCTCTATGGTAAGGTGGTTCTTACTTTGTTTTCTTGAGCTATCTGCCTAAGAATGAGATGGCTAAATCCTATGGTAGGTCTGTGTTATGTTTTTGAGAAACCTCTAGAGTTATTTCCATAGAGGCTTCATTAGTTTAAATCCCCACTAATGGTTCATTAGACTCCCTCTTTCCCCACTTCTTTGCCAGCACTTGTCATTAATTATGCAGAAGTTGATTTTCTCCTTCCACTATGTGGGTTCTCAGGGTTGAATTCAGGTCATCAGAATTGGCTGCAAGCACCTTAACCTCCTGAGCCATATTGTCAGCCCTGATTGTTTAATTTTATTAGTTACTATCATTTCTCCCTTCTTTTTAGTCCCTCCAGATCACCATGACTCCCCAATTTTCAAGTTGGTAATCTCTTTTTCTTTTATTTTTTTTTGCTTACATATGTATGTCTGTACAATATAACACAATATAATACAATATAAATACAACCTACTGGATTTGTTTTTTGTTGTTTGTATGAATATTCAGGGCTGACCAATAAATAAGAAGGCTCATCTTTGGGAGAGGTTATTTCTCCCATTCTCAGAGGTCATTAGCTGCCTATAATCTTTGTCTAGGTGTAGAACCTGTGTTAGCTTTGTTCCATTCCACATATGTGTGTCTATTGATATTGCCACTATTCCTGTCTTGTTTATTCAGCCATTGCTAGGGGAGATTTTCTCACAAAACTGTGCTAATATTCTTGCTCTTAGAATCTTTTTACCCTCTCTTCCAGAACTTTCCGTGAGCCACAACTGCAGGAGCTGTGATGCAGATGTATCTGCTGGGACTGGCTTCTCCATAATCCCTTGACCTCTGCACTGTATCAGGTTGTGGTTTCCTATTGTGGTCCCCACTTGCTGTAAAGAGGAGTGGTAGCTACATAATCTATGGGCATAAGGGTAAGATTTACAACACAGTAAGGAAATGTACTGGTCTAGCCAAGTCATGCAGTACATACATTTTCCTAAGGTCTATGGCCTCACTAGCCCCAGGAAGGTGGCTAGGTTTCCATTTCCAGGCATAATTTTCCTCCTGTTTTTAGGCATTAAGGTCAATTACACAGCTGTTGGTTGCCATCAACATTTGGGTGCCACTTATTGTACCTTATCTTTTTAAATTAAAACATTTTTATTTCCGTGCTGGGAATTAAGCCCAGAGGGTTATGCATCCTAGAAGAACTGGCTCTAACTCGTGCTTCCTTTGGCAGCACATGTACAAGAATTGAAATGATACAGAAAACACTAGCATGGCCCCTTCACAAGAATAATATGCAAATTTGTGAAGTGGTCCATATTTTTCTAACAATATTTTTATTGATTATTTGAGAATTTCATATAATGTCCCTGATCATATTTGCTCTTCGTTCCTCCCAGGTCCACCTCCTACTCTTGCAACCCCCCCCCACACACACCCAAATACACTAAGTCTAATTTGTATTGCTCGTATACTCATTGGAGCATGGTCAAGCTCCCTGAGTCCATCCCTACCCCTCCCAGCCCATCTAGGCCAGAAGCCATCACCTGTGAAGAGCTACACTTCATCATGTTTATCACAAATTTTAAGGACTCTTTCTCTTCAATGGGTTCCTGTCTGGACTGCCCTCCTCCTTTTTGGTGGGGGAGAGATTGCCACAGAAGCCCTCAATGACTTTAATTCTTAATTTTGAGTCTGCAGTCATTGTTATCACTGTGGGAGAAGTATCCCCGCCTATAACAACCAGCTGCAGCAAGGATCACAGACATCAAAATGGCTTCTGGCAGCAGTATAGACTACAGACACCAACATGTTCTCTGGAGGCAAGAGAGACTATGGAGGTCTTTCTAGGAGGCTTAATCCAGAAAATGAACCTTTCTTCAACTCGTGCACATATCTTGTTTGTGCTCAGAGCCAGGATGATAATGTGATTGAGCAGCCTGATGTTGGCCTTGGGGGCAGAGCCCATGTGAGTTCCAGGCTACCACACACCTCCTTGCTGCTTCTACTAGGCATGGAAGCATCTGAAAATCACTGAAGGAAGATTCCAGACTCAGATAGTGTGCAAAGACAAAGAGCATTTACTCTGCAGAAACATCCAGCATTCGGGGGCCAACCATTCTTCAAAAAAGCGACCCCAGACAAAGGCACACAGGACTTCTTATAGGGAACTGGGGGAACTTATACTGTGTCACACAGTATATATATATTTTTGCCCAAACAGCTCTCCATGCTAATACTTACTGCAATGAGTAATTGGTCTGGTTCAGTGAGGTTCCTGGTTTCTAAAGTGCCATAATACTGGGTTATTGCTGATGCTCATCTGGAATGCCTTGCTGTTGTGCAGGGTCAGGGTCATCTTGTGGCTGGGCAGAGGGTTGGGAGGCAGGATCCACATGAGCTCCAGGCGACTGCATATCTTCTTTCCCTTTGTGCCAACCGCTTCTACCCACTCACTGGGTATGCAGGCATCACTTCAGCCCTAAGCTGTTGTCCCCCATGCAGGCTGAGCACTGCCAGCTACAGTAGTGGTGGCCATGTCTCTAGTTCCCCTTCTGGGCTGTGTGGGCTGCTCCACTCTGCTATCTCCCTCACCCCGGATTTTGTGAGATCACTTCTAAAAGCATTTTCTCATATGACCTGCCCCTTTTTAGTTGTTTTGGAGCTACTGAGTGCTGTGCACACTCGTTTCCCCTCAAAGCCTCTGTAAGTCTCTTGGGCTCCACAGAGGGGGCTGCTCTGTCCCGCAGAGGCTGGCAGCCACTACCATTTTGAATTCAAGATCCTTTATGCATTTCTCACTTGATTGGTAATTGTCATAGGTCAAAGATATTTCAGTTGGGCAGGAATGTTTAATTGCCTCCCTCCCTTGGCAGCTTGCATGGTATTTTCTAGTACCATGAATACTAGTCCACAGAAAGAGACTTTCAGGTGTTTGTCTGTGTATATGTATGCCATATACATACTCATGTGTGTGTGTGTGTGTGTGTGTGTGTGTGTGTGTATGTGGAGGCAGAAGAGAGCATTGGATCACTGGAGATGTTGCTTCAAGGAGGTGCTGAGTGCTCTGCACAACCACTTACAAGTGGTTGTAAGCCACCCAACATATTGTACACATTGTAAAATATGTTCTGATATTCCTTTCCCCATTCCACCTCATTTCTACCCCTCATCTGTTCTTGGCATATCTTTCTAAAAATGTTTTAGTTAGATTAATTAATTGTCTATGTGCCTCTATGTAAACACACATGGGTGGGTGTAGGCTTGGATTTTTTCAAAACCTTCTTTTAATAAGGGTTCTTAAATGCTTTAATGTCCCTTCTAGCTCACTATTCGTGAGAGGTAGTGGAAAGGAAAGATTAATAGAGCAAAGGAGAATGTGGATCTGTTTAGAATTAGTTCTTTGGAGCAAATATAATCTTCATTGATGAGATATCAACAGTTCAGGTCACACAAATTAGCAGTGGCAGCTCAATTGACTAGAAAACATCATTCACAAATCAGTAATGACAGGTGAATCCAGAAGAAAACGTAAGGCTATGCCAATCTGCAGAGGGCAAGGAGTTGCCAGAACACCATGAGGTTTTTGGTATGTTTCTCTCTATAAAGTCATGACAAACAATGACCAGCAAAGAATGATAAGGCGTACCAATACCACCCAGTGTCTTCAATGAAGACCAGCATTAGCAAAGCTCAATGATAACCAGTAAAGAGTGGCAAGGCATACCAACACCATCCAGCATTGCCTGTATTTATATCCTTTCCAAACATCGCGTGTTCTCTCAAGCATCTGCTCTAGCAAAACATCACATGCCCTTTTCCCAGGCTGCCTCCAAAAAAAAATGCCACGTGTCTGTTCTTTGACAGTTTCCAGAGAAATATCACATGACAAAACCATGTCTCCAAAGAAACCAGCAATTTCTACTTCACAAGGGTACACTCTTGTGGAGGTCAGAGGACAACTCATAGGAGTTGTCACTGTACAGCTTAATAATTTATGAAGTGTTAGAAGAGGGGCTATGCTCTCCTCCAGCTGAGCAAGTTGCCCAAAGGAAAGAAGGCCAAGGGGAAGAAGGTGGCCCCGGACCTCGCCATTGTCAAGAAATAGGAGGCCAAAAAGGTGGTTAATCCTTTGTTCAAGAAAAGACCCAAGAACTTCCGCACTGGGCAGGACATCCAGCCTAAAAGAGATCTAACATGCTTTGTCAAATGGCCCCACTACATCAGGTTGCAGTGTCAAAAAACCATCCTCTATAAGCGGCTCAAAGTACCTCCTGCCATTAACCAGTTCACCTAGGCACCGAATGGACAAACAGCTACTCAGCTGCTTTAGCTTGCCCACAAGTACAGGCCAGAGAAGCAAGAGAAGAAGCAAAGGCTACTGGCCCATGCTGAGAAGAAAGCTGCTGGCAAAGGGGACATCCCAACTAAGAGATCCTCCGAGCAGGAGTCAATACAGCCACCACCTTGGTGGAGAACAAAAAGGCTCAGCTGGTGGTGATTGCTCATGATGTAGACTCCATTGAGTTGGTGGTTTTCCTGCCTGCCCTGTGTCAAAAGATGGGGGTGCCCTAGTGCATCATCAAGGGAAAGGCCAGGCTGGGGTGCCTGATCCATAGGAAGACATGCACCACTGTTGCTTTCACACAGGTTAACTCCGAAGACAAGGGTGATCTGGTTAAGCTAGTGGAAGCTATTAGGACCAATTATAATGACAGGTATAACGAGATCCACCACCACTGGGGAGGCAATGTCCTGGGTCCTAAGTCTGTGGCTCGCATTGCCAAGCTGGAAAAGGCAAAGACTAAAGAACTCGCCACTAAACTGGGTTAAAAAATGTACACTAAGTTTTCTGTACATAAATATAATTACAAAATTATTTTCCAAAAGAAGAAGAAGAAGAAGGAGAGGAAGAAGAGGAAGAGGAAGAGGAGGGCCTAAATTGGAGACAGTAATATCCAGATAAAAAGTAATATCCAATCAAAAGGACCAATGAAATTATTATAGACCTCCAAGACAACCTTTTAGTTTTTTGTTTTTGTTTTGTTTTTCAAGACAGGGTTTCTCTGTGTAGCCCTGGCTGTCCTGGAACTCACTCTGTAGACCAGGCTGGCCTCGAACTCAGAAATCCTCCTGCCTCTGGTTCCAAAGTGCGGGGATTAAAGGCGCGCGCCACCACTGCCTGGCTCAAGACAACCTTTTAAACCCCTTCTGGTATTTGGAACCCATGAACATATTTGTGCTAAACTAAGTGCTTTTCTTGAACATTTAGATAATCCAGAAACAGCTCATGAAAACTAAATTAGGTGATAATTCTTTTCAAAAGATGGATCTGTAAAGAAGTCTAACTTAGCATAAGCCTTGTACAATGCAGGAGAACCAGTCAGTGACTTCGGTGGGTAGGAAGAGAAGATCTTGCCTAGCCACTGGTTAAAGAAAAGGATGGTGACCTGGCAGGATTCTGTGGCTGCTTTATCCTTAAGATGGCACTCTAAGCTCACGCTTTCCTTATACAGAAAGAGACACAAAAGTAGCTGAATTTTACTAATTCCTTATCATATAAACTGGGAATACTTTTGTGTCCGAAACTATATGTGTCTATGTTCTTGTATATATTACATTGTTGTTGTTGTTGGGTATTACTTTGTTTTGAGACCAAGTTTTATATAGCACAGGTCGGCCTTGAATTCCTTACAGAACCAAGGATGACTTTGAATTTCTGATTCTCTTCCCTCCAGCCCCACAAGTGCTGGGACAACAGGAATGTTTCTATGTCCCAGCATCTATTACTTTTTTGTTATTCCTCATAGTAACTACTTTATCTCACTTTGCAAAGTAGGAAAAGGAAGCAGAGGGTAAAAAAAGACTTGCTGTCAATTCTAGTTTATAAGCAGCCAAATCAGAATTTGAATGGAGGCAGCCAGAATCCATGAGCAGGGTGCCTAATTTCTGGGATGTACTACATCTTTACAGAGTTCCACATGGCAGAAATCCAGTCGTATTAGAAAACTTATTAGTTATGAAAACATATTTTTACCCAGTTCTGGTTGTATGGGGAAACAAGAGGATGAGATGTCAAGGAACTCCAGTCTTATCCCTCCAAAAGTAAGGTGAGAAAGCATCCAGACCTCTGGAATGCTGCACCTTGGATCTCTACCGTAAGTTGCTGCTCCTAGGCGTTTCCATGAGCTCTGGGCCCATGACCACATCGTACTACCTGAAATGGCGCTAGCTGTCTTGTATCCCATTTTCTTCACTAATTTGTGCACGTCTTTCTAATCTCCATGCTTGCTGAGATGCCCAGAACATAGGTATTTTAAGAAATCATCTCTGAACTCTGTTCTTCCATATTAAACCAGACCTCACATCAGAGGTACTGTGTTTTCCGTCTCTGCGCCATTCCTCCCTTCTCTACATAAATAACCTCCGCTGCAGATGGTGAATCATAAGAGAAGGCAATCTGCAGAGAAAGCTGTCTCTATTTCAAGAGCTTGGGGTGTTTAGGTGCTGTGAGAATTGGAGCAAATGCAGAGACTAGGATTAAATTGTTAAATAGCACAGTAACTAGTATGCCTTCCCCTTGGGCATTGCTAAACCTGGGGAAACTATGCTGATGCTTACAATCTGCCTCTATTCCATCCACGTTGAATAGAGTCGAATGCTAAGGGTACCTGGAAAGGAAAGTGAAGCATGAAACAGTAGAAAGCTGCAAAGGACAGAAATGAGGCAAGGTGAGTCACTCAGCTCACTTTCCACCTCCTTGACTCTAATAAGGACACACACACACACACACACACACACACACACACACACACACACACACACACACA
>JANHMN010000003.1:150187262-150208155 GCA_030674055.1 Rhabdomys pumilio
ACACACACACACACACACACACACACACACACACACACACACACACAAAGGCAGGTCATTTCTTAGCAACTGCCAGTAATAATCACCTCTTTCCTTGCTGCCCCAAAATAATACTCTAAGCCATTGAGCTGTCTCTCCAACCCATTAACCTGTTTATTTTTTCTCCAGACAAGGTCTCTCACTGAACGTAGAGCTCATCAAGTTGTCACTGCATCAAGCTTTTTGACAAGGTGCCAGGGGAACCCTAACTGAGGTCTTAATGGTGGCATGGCAGCATTTTGCTGACTTAGCCATTGTCTTAGCCCCCATCTTGGAGCTATCTGTATAGCCAATAAACCCTAGGAGAGGGAAACTAAGAACCTTTGGCTAGTCTATAAACCATATTGCTGATGAAGTTGAGGGAGGAGCTGGCAGGCCGAGGAGGCCATTTTAGGAAAGGTTAGAGCACAGGATGGGCAACACAATAAGCTGGGTTTCAAACGCGGGTCTCGTACTGACTGTTGATCTTGAACAAAGTTAATGTCCTTATGTAGAAAATGAAACCGCTGCTAGGATCTACCACACGGGTTGTTGTTGGGATTAAATAAGTTAATGCCTGTAAAGACATCCTTGCCCTGTCTCTGGAAACAGTAGGTCTTCAATAAATGTTAACTGGAATGATTACATAAGACTTTATGTCACTGCCAAGGATGCCAGAGAAATACTGTATTCATTTGTCACACAGCACAAATACCTCACTATGTACTCAGATATGTGTGGGCGAAGAGTGTTCATTCCTTCATTCAGCAAGTGTAATATAGTTATAGGTGGGAGGGGTGCTATGAGGGACTTATGATGCTTAATGAAGATCAAACTTCAGTCACACCTCTGTGTCTAATTACTCACCTTAGGAAAAATTTCAAGACAGGATTTTATTACAATTTTTTTTTTTTGTAATAAAATCCTGTCTTATTACACAACGAATTTAGTTTTTCCTCTATAAACTCAGGGATGTTGATTTTTGTATAGCTGAGGATTTTTATCTTCTAAGTAATGCGGCATGCAGAGAGTCATGGTGTTCTTCACAGATGGAGCCAGTGGGTTAACAGCCTTGCAAAGCTGAGAAGTCGGTTTTTACCTGCCACTGCTTCAGAGCTATGCTTCAGAGCTTCAAAGCTAACTTTCTACCTCCTGATATTTGGCTGTTTCACTTTGCTCTGTCTTCATGGAGCTTAGGATCAAAGCCCAGGCCCTGCTCTCCTCAGCGAGGATAATATCACTGAGCTACATGCATCCCCAGTATTGATACTTAGCTTTCCCGTCTGTGAAAAAGAAATGCTACTAACGTTTCCATTTCAGGGATGAGGGGGAGATTAAACTCATTTGCTCATTTGATTCTCTTTCTGGGCACCAAGAACATAAAAGTAACAACATATTCTGCGTCCTGGGTTGGTGATATGGCTCAGTATATATAGGTACTTGCAGATAAACCTGCCAAATCAAGTATAGTCTTGTGGTAGGCAGAAGGAGAGAACTGATTTTTCTCCCCCTCCCCCATTAATTTGTTTATTCATTCATTTTATAGCCTGATCGCAGCCCCTCCCTCTTCTCCTCCCAGTCCCACCCTACCATCCTCTTTTCTTATTCCCCTCCTCCTTCATCTCAGAGAAGCAAAGGGACCCCATGGATACCCATTCACCCTGGTACACCATGTCAGAGCAGGACTAAGTGCATTCTCTCCCACTGAGGACAGACAAAGCAGTTCAGAGATCTAAGACTCACAACAGCGTCAGAGACAGTCCCTGCTCTAACTGTTAGGGGATCAACGTGAAGAACCAAACTGCACATCTGCTACATATGTGTCAGGGGCCTAGGCCCAGCCCATGAATATTCTTTATTTGGTAGTTTAGTCTCTGTGAGCCCCCATGGGCCCAGGTTAGTTGACTCTGTAGGTCTTCTTGTGGTGTTCTTGACTGGTCTGGCTCCCTCATTCCTTCTCCCCTCAACTCTTCCACAAGGCTTCTCACGCTTTGCCTGTTGTTTGGCTGTGGGTCTTTGCATCTATTTCTACCAACTGATGGATGAATCCACTCAGAGAACTGACTCGTAAGTGAAAGCCAGAGCCACTCCCCAACAAATACATTTAATTTTAAAAGCTAAAAGAAAAACTATGTCTTTAGAGTTTAATTCTAAAGATAAATTTTAAGAAAATTGAAATTATTATAGGAAATAAAAAACTTTAAATATTAACTATTACATGAAAGTACATAGTAATGTCATTGATAAGGAGACTTAAAACTTTTAATTGTGTCAGAATAAAGATTCAAATTTAGAATTTGCAATTATATAATGGATATGTTTTGATAAAGACAAGTAATGTAGTAATGAGTTCATTGCTAATGAAAGGATTTTCAAATGATCTTTTATTAGGTAAGTTTGAAGTTTTAGACAGTTGACTAGCCACACAATTGCACACATACATACAATTCTGTAAATAAGTCAATAGAGAACCACAGTTTAGCAAATGTGGTTGAACACTTACTACTAAAAATTTCACTAATAATATTCATGATAAAAATCAGTCAAATTGTTTAACACGTATATTAAAATTGTTGGGTGTGTGTGCATAAAAAATTCAAGCTTGCCTTGTTGAAAAGGTGCATTGCGGTCCGGGTGCTCCTGGTGACTGTCCAAGGCAGTTCAAAGGGATAAGGAAGAAGATGGCGCTGTCTTATAAGGCAGCATGAATTAGTATAGACTTACCCTGGGGCTCCATGAAAATGCCTTTCTCATACCTATGGTGAAATAGTAATGATTTGTTGTTCCTTTTCTGTGAGTCAAGTACACAAATGTGACCTCATTTTCAGGATAGCTTGTTCCCATAAAACACTGCATCCATTTTGCAGATATTACTGACCTTGCATTATTGTTTAAGAAAACCTTTCATTCTTGAAACTCAAAAGGAAAACCACCAAGACCTAGTCTCCCAGTACATTCACTGAATGCAGACTTATAAGCACATTCATTCCGACTGTGCCCTTTATGTGTGTACTTTGAAGTGACTGTAACAGTACATTCATATTTCAACTGGCACCAAAATTAAGATGAAATGGTTTCTGGAAAACCAGTAGCCTGTACTTCTAGTAACAGTTGTCAGATGTGCAGGGGAAAACAGAGGAAAGCCCTGAGTCAATATATAGAGATAGTTTTCAAAAGTAATTAAAGCAGGTCTTCTGAAGTCATCTCAATTTATGCAATAGAAAAATCCATTTCTTCTGTTTTTGCTTTGAGTGAGAGAGGTCCAACTTTTGTCTTCTTACTGTCAAGTTAGATCATTTCTTAATACTCAATTTCATTTAAGTCTTCAGAATATCCTGATGATTGCTCAGTTGTATCTTCCATTTCTGTCAGCAAAGACAAACAACAATTACAGAAAAGATAATTTTGAATTATTATAACTTGAGACTGTATTATAAAACCCCATTTCCAACCAAGTTTATGTAATTGGGGAAAATATTACCTGCACATGGTCCTGCCTGAAATTTAACATCATCAATGGCAATATCACTTCTTATTGATATTCCCCGAATGGCTTCAAAAATTATCTGAAAAAGAATGAAGTTTGAATTTAGAAACAGAATCCAAGATGATACAACTTTGTTGGCCGGGTTTGGAAGCTTTGATAACTGCTAAGCCTAACTTAAAGGAAAAGGACACAAAATTACAAATTCAAGCCTGGTCCTTATAGTCCCAGCGATCTAGAGACTAAGGTGAGAGGATTGCTGTAAATTCCAGGCAGTGTTGACTACTTAGTGAGTTCTAGGGCAGCCTGGTCTACACTGTACATTTGAGGTCAGACAGAGAAACAGTGAGATCCAGTCTCTAAAATAAAATAAAATAAAATAAAATAAAATAAAATCAGACAACAATAACTAAAATAAAATTACAGATTCAAATGAAATTATTTGGAATTTAAGTACTCCACAGTAAATTGTGATGCCTCGGTGACTCTTCTGAACTCTTTAGTGCTTCTTAGTGACCTGACAAACACAAGCCACCTAGAACACTCTATGTCTGCCATCTCTCAGCTGGACCCTTCTGTTTCTTTAGACTCTCACTGAATTTACCTTTGATGCTGGCATTAGGTGGAAAGGTTTAATAATTAAATTGACTGAAAGATAGAGAGATTCATTTATGTTCAATATCGTAACATCAAAGGTATAGCCCAATGATATGGGATGAGACGTGCTCTGTTTCATGAGTCTTTGAAGAAAACAATGAATCAAATACTCTTGATCTAGAAAAACTGATCACTGGCTCTAAGGATGTTGCAATCATGGTACTAAGTGACTGAATCCTCCAGAGAGGCTTGTGGGTAATGACAACTGTCCAGAAGACATATTTGCTCCATCTGTGTCATTAGATTAGTTAAGCTTTAGATTAAAGTACCCCCTAAGCTAATTTTACAAAAGCTACACCAAATTAAGAATATAAATGAAATAATTAATAAGTTTATATAATTAACTTGAAATTGATGAAGCTTTATTAATAGACACATAACAAAATAAGGTCAAGAAAGCTTTCTAAGAACATAACACGTAATGGTTAATTTTAAGCATGAACTTTTCTGGACTCAGGGTCATCAAGGTGGTTACAAGGCATTGTTTCTGGGAGTGTCTGTGGAGGACTTTCTGTAGGAGATTGGCTGTTGAAGCAGTGGCTCAGGTTAGGCTTCACAGCCTTTATTCAGTGTGAGTAGGGGAAGAGGAAGAATGGGTTCTCTCGCTTTTGGAACTGGGCACCAATCACCTCCAATGACTGGGCATTAAATGCTAGGCTCTGGGGTTTCTGGTCTCCAAGACTCATATCAGCTGAGGCTTCAGGTTTTCCTGAAGGTTAGACCATTTTTTCCTGCTTTCAGATATAGACAAGGCCATGCTGCAGCTTTCCTGGTTCCCCAGATTACATGTTACATGTCATGGAAACTCTTAACCCATTTCTATAATAAATCCTTCTCTTCCCTTTGATCTATCCATCCATCTGTCTGTCCATCCTTCCAGAGTTCTATTTCTTTAGATAACTCTAGTTTATAGACAGCCCTAAACAAGAATCAAAATAAGTGGCGAGAAAAGGGGAGGAGATGTTCTATTGCATCTGCATAAGAGAGTGTGTGCATATGATTAATAAACAGTTATGTGTTTCCAGGACACTAACAACAAGCTGGTTTTTAGATTCAAATTACAATAACACAGATTCTGATGGAATGATGTTCTGAATAATCTGTGTTTTGGCTAAACTCTGGACTTTATAAACCTATCATGAATTTCCTTAATACTTGAGTGACAAACATGTGATAAACCCCTGACTTCTCTGTTGTGACTGTAGATATATTGTAGCAATTTTTTTCCTTCATGTACAAGATTATTCTGGTTTGTCTTTCAGCTTTAAGTCTAACCAACCCTATCCTGTAGCAACCAATAAACACATATTTATTTATAGAACAATCACAACAAATATAGGATTAAATTAGATATGTTATTGGTTCCCAAATTGCAGGCTAAGGAATCCAAGTGTATTTATAAGGGTGCTGGAGAAAAAAGATAAGGGTGCTGGAGGATAGTTTGAAATTTCAGATAAAAATATTCAAGTCAACATTAGATGGGCATATATTCCGTTGGTAACATCATTATACAGTTGAGGTTTTGGTAGCAGCTATAATTAAAAGCAAGCACCATGTAAAACTCTGTGCAGAACTTTAATAAAGGTAGTGTATGTAGACTGGTCTAATTTTCACAAGATCTGAAGCCTTGGCTGGTTTGCACATTACTCAATATATATGTGTATGTCTATGTTTATGTCTATGTATATGTAGATGATGTTTCTGTATATGTATATGCCTATATGTGAAATGTCTACTAAGGCCTCAGGATGTAACTTTTCTTAAGTTATTTTGTCTTAAACACTTAGGAAATGGAACCGATAGGTACTTCTTTAGGTCAAGAAAAACCAAGTCAAGCTGGACAGTGGTGTCGCACGCCTTTAATCCCAGCACTTGGGAGGCAGAGGCAGGCAGATCTCTGAGTTTGAGGCCAGCCTGGTCTACAGAGTGAGTTCCAGGACAGCTAGGGCTACATAGAGAAACCCTGTCTCAAAAAACCAAAAAAAAAAAAAAAAAAAAAAAAAAAAAAAAAAAAAAAAAAAAAAAGAAAGAAAGAAAAAGAAAAACCAAGTCAAAATTACCAAGACTAAGGCACCTATAAGACAACAAAGTAGAGGTGGGCAAGGTAGTTTAATGCCCCCATATCACAGCTTTCGAAAGGCTAAAAAAGGATCATGAGCTCAGGGTTAGCCTTGGCTGCTTCTCAGAAGTGATACAAAGCAAGGTGCTGTAGGTTTCTGATGACGTCTTACTGCTGCTTCCTAACCACCCTGGTGTTCTAGCCCAGACCAGTGCTATAGGGCCCAAGTAGCCGGCCCTCTGCAGTGCCGTGCTTTCCAAGCGGCCGCTAGAGCTACTGCTTAAAATTACCTTAAATCCACCGGCCAGGTTTCTATTCTTTTAGAATAATTTCAAAACGTTCGCCATGTCCTGTGAAGCTTTGTAAAACTATCCCAGTATTCCTTTGGTTTTTATCACCCATTCATCTTCATCTCTCCTCTCTCCCTAATTAATACTGTTTTTATTAGTCAAACCATACTTTTATATCTTTAAAGGTCCAACATGACATTTCAATATATGTTAACAATAAACAAAACTTAAATCAAGCAGATCATTCTTAGTTTACCATTTTCTAGTGATGAGACATCTAAACTTTACTTGCCTAGTCATTTCAAAATACATTGTTACATTGTACATTGTTATTGACTGGAGTCACTGCTCTGAGTTATTGCTCTGTTGGGCACTAGATCTTTTGTGTAGCTCAAACATCACGGGCTTTGACCAACAACTTACCATTCCATCACTTTCATTGCCACATCCAGGTTAGCTATCCTTTATTCAACTCTGTTTCTGTCAGTTCAAACTGATTTATTTCTATTGGCATTGGTATTATATTATCTAATGTTAGCTTCAATAAATAAATGAATAATTTTTTTCATTTATGTGTACGTGTGTGTGTGTATGCCATGTGTGTGTGCATATGGAAGCTAGGAGAGGATGCCAGATCCTGGAAGTGGAGTTGCAGGAGGTTGTAGAACCACCCAACAACAGTGCTGGAAGCAAATTCAGGTTCTCTGGAAGACATAAAGTGCTCTTAACCTCTGAGCCATCTCTCCAGTCCCCAGCTTATAGTTTTGTGTTTTTTAAAAATCACTCTCCTACAAGAATATAAACTCCAAAATGGATTCCACATTATATTTTTTGCAGAAATTTAGCATGTATTACATGCCTGTGATGAATAAATATTTATTCAAATGAGATATTTTATATTAAACCACAAGAACTCAATCTGGATGCCTGATACAGCTATTGAGAATATCGATTCTGTCATGGTAGTGAGAATTGGATTCCAGGGAAATCCGGGAAGATGTAGTTTTTAAAAACAGTGAAACATTTTTAAATAGTTTGGTACATTGAAGTTTATAAAAACCCTTTTACACACACAATCTCATTTAATGGGCACTTTTACTCTTCTGGTGACAGCGTGATGGGAATTATTTACCGGTTTTGAAGATGTAGAGACAATCCCAGAGCAGATAAGCATCAAGCGACCCTTTGTCCAAGGTCACTTGATGCTTGAGACCCTGAGGGAATGAGGAGAGTCTGGAAGTTCTGCAGGGCAGCAGGCAGTATAGAACTGTGGTTATGGAAATGGGCTTTGGTACTGGGCAGACTGGGGTGTGAGTTCTCTACCAGCCATCAGCTTTTCTCTGTCTATAAAGTGGAGCTATGACATTAATTGGAACAACTTATATACAGCTCTTAGCAGTCTAAGTACCCACTGCATAACAGATGGACAGGCTATGCACATGAATGTGTCTGTATTTTACTAGACAGCAGAATGTAGCCTAGTCCCGCTACAGTCTTTGGGATTCCTGAGGTGAGCCCTAGGTACAGATGGAGAGAATGATCATCTGTTCCATTATCAACCACAGGGGCAGTCTACTCCAGAGTGTTCCTTCTAGATTGTGAGCTGAAAATCTCTATAACCATTTCACACTCTTTGAACATTCCAAAATGGTGGCTCAGAGGCTTTGCTACTGGCTATGTCTAAAAGTTCTTCAAGCTGCGTGTGGTGGTAGAATCCCAACAATGGGAATTTAAGAAGGGGAATCTTGGGCTGGAGACTAGTTTGGGCTATATAACTAGACTTCTTAAAACAAAATCAAAACCAGTTTCTACGATCACCTATCCAGCAAACATAGCATATTTTTTGTATATTGATTCCTAGATCTCAAATTTTAGAGAATTTGTGTATCAGTCTCATTTGAGAATACATACTGGCCTGAGAGTGTAGCTCAGTGATGGGACACCTGCCTGGCATGCATGAGGCAATGGACACAATTGTCTACACTGTAAATTGTGTGTGTGTGTGTGTGTGTGTGTGTGTGTGTGTGTGTGTGTGTGAATGTGTGTGAATGCTTGGATGCCATCTCCAAAGAATTAGATTCATTTAAGTCTGGAGATTTTCTATTTTTAGCTTGCATCAGAATCATTTGTAGGGCTTATTAAAAATAAATTTCTGGGACTCCAAAGCCCTCCAGAGTTTCTGATTTACTATTCTGAGGTGGATCCTGAGAATCAATATTTTGGGTGAACTTATATTTCAGGTATTTTTGATGCTGCTGGCACCTGGACCATGCCTTGAGATCCACTTGATAAAGAGTTTGACTTTCCTGGAGTCTAACAAGATTGAGCTGCCATCTCTGGATGATGATATGTTAGTATGTTTTTATCTGGCCCATGTACCTTCTGTAACAGTCATAAAAAAATCTTCCCGGAGCAATCCGCCATTCTCGAATGCATCTCCAGTTGTTTGTGCTTAGCTGGCAGACCCTTCCTAGACAGCAGAGCATCTTCCTACTGTCTGTCATTTATTGCCCATCAATGTAGCAGCTTGAGCGGCAATGTATCCAGCCACTTAAGTCGTGATATCTCCAGTTTAGATCTTTAGAAAATCAGTAAATGTTGTAAAATGGTAAGGAAAAAAAGTTTGGATTTTGTATATACCTCTTCCCAGGAAGAACTGAGCTTAGATCGGGCATCCAGCCAGTGGTTAAAACGGCTGGGGCCCAGGAGGTTTACCACCCAGAAGCAAAGCTGCAGAAGAAGTTGGAGCGTTAGTTGGAGGATATGCTCACACCAGAATTTTACAGAGTGGTTTTAAGAACAGTTGGGAGTCTGAAGGTTGCCTCCCCAGAGCTTTAGCTTTGGTGGCTGTGTGAAGTCTGTGGCTATCCTGGGCTTTTCTAGGCTAGAGTAATTTTTTAGCTCCACCTACTGGAATGATTGCATACTTCTAGGAGAGGCGGTTTCTATAGCACATGGGAAGTGTTCTGTGGGGATGACCATGGATGATCAAGACCCCAGTTTCTTCTACAACAATATGGCCATGCATACAGAGGCTTATAGAACTTACCATAGGCTATACACACTCTTCAGTAGAGGCTTAGAACAAAGGCCCCTACATGCAAGTGGATCACGGGTGCTAGGAGCAGCAGTAGTGTATTTAGAAGAAAGGAGACTTCCCTTTGCAAAAAATGTACTTGACATTCACAACACACTAAGACAAAACAAATATCCTTTCATCCTTGAATTGTTTTAAAAAAATCACTTTATGGATGAATGTCCAAAGCTTTAGCTCCCTGTCTATTCATTCACTGCTTAGAGTTAATCAATAACAGCCTAATTAGGTTTACTTTTCAACTAATCCTGCCTTTATCTCTGACTCCAAAAAAGGACAAATTATTCTCTTTTTTTAGCAAACAAAACAAACAAACAAACAAACAACAACAACAACAAAACCAAGAGAGCACCAGGTGCCTCAGTACATTCTTCCCTGATGGGTTCTCACTCCTCGAGGCTTACCTGGTGTTCCTTCCTGCAGCTGTATTCAACCAGTGCCCGCAGCCAGGAGATGCTCTGCTCCCCTCTTCTTCTCCACAACAGGAGCTCCTTACCATCTTCTTCCCTTTTCAAATAAACACTCAGCAGGCCAGTTCCTGCTCCGTACATGTGGTAGAAAAAAGTCAAGCAGTGCTTCCCAGGGACGCCTCTCAGAGGCTGGGACAAAAGGTGTGCTTTTTGTCCATACACCATGTGGGAGGCCTCAATATACATGTAGTAACCTTGGGAGAAATGTAAAGCAGCATGGTTAAAAAAGACCCCAGTACATTTTCTTCATTTGTAGAATTCCTGGAAACATAACCGCTTTGACTGTAGTACTGCGAAAAAAGATTTTATAATCCTGAAGAGTATGTGTGATCCAGAAAAAATAGACATGCTGTAAGGATTAGACCACAAAATGATTCTTTCATTTAATGGTTTATGATTCAGTTAAATAGATAGAAAGGGATTAATACCACTGGTATTATTGTCACATCAGAATTTATCTTACTACTTCACAGATAATATTCCAAATGCTTTTGTACTCTGTCTAGCTTCACACATTGAAATCCTAATGCCTAGGGTGTCCATACGAAGAGGAGAGCTTGGGAGGCCATTACATCATAAGGGCAGTGACTGCCCCCAAATGAGACCAGCATCTTTATCAAGGACTTCTGAAACGATCTCATCTCTTACACTATGAGCTTGAACAGAAGGCCACATCTGAAGGAGAAGGCCATCCCCAGAACTCAGATCTGCTGGAACCTTGATCTTGGACTTCCCAGCTCCCACAACTATGAGAAGCAAGCGTATATAGTGTATAAGCTGTCCAGCTTTAATTTGACACAGCAGCCCAAGCATAACTTCACTCACATGTTTGCTCATGTGAGCCATACTGCATTACTCCCTCTGCCCTCTCTCCTCAGTTCAGGCTGTCAGAACTCCTGGGGGATAAGGAATTTGTCTGTCTCCGAGATAAATTCAGAGCCCCATCCTCCTCTCTTGACTGCTAGTGTCCTGGTTCAGTCATTTCACTGAAACTAATGTGACAGATTCCTGGCTTGTGTGTTTATTCTTCTCCTCTCCCCTATAATCTAACCTCAGCAGTTTCTATAGCAACCTTTCTAAATGCTCAGTATGGATGTGTGTGCCGTGTGTTATGTGTGTGTTTACACACACCTGTGTATCAGTGTGAGCACATGTCTGCCACTGTCTGTGTGTGAAGGTCAGATCAGGGCCTTGGATGTCGGTCCCTGCCTTCCATCTGGTTTGAGACAGGGTTTATTTGCTGTTTTTTTTTTTTTTTTTAATCTTTTTTCAGTGTGTGCTGGTTTATCAGTCCTGTGGATTTCTGGAGATCCTTTAGTCTCTGCCTTTCATCTCCCCATAGGAATGTTGGGATTACAGATGCTGATGCTAGTGTATCCCTAGGCTCTGTGGATTCAAATTCAGATCTTCATGATTTCATAAGTGCTTTTGCCTACTGGGCATCTTCTCAAACCTGAAAAGCTAAATTGTACTGTGTCTTTGTTTAAAGCTTCCATTAGTTCAGCCCAGAGTCAAGGCTGGTGGCCTCAGGATGGATGTGTCAGCACCCTGAACAACCTGACTGGCTTTTCTGGAGATATTCTCGAGTCTCTCTCTGTCCCTCTTTAAGTGCCGGCTTAGATATTACCTTTTCTATTGGACCTATTCTGACATTGCTACTTCAAGTCACCACCTCCCCTTCTCTCCTGCTCCCTCAGCACTCCTCAGTCCTTACACCTTAATTTATTATGCTTTTGTAACATTTAATTGCCTTTTAGTGGGTCACCTAATTTTCTCCTCTTTAATCTTTGCTTCCCTCTTCTGTATTGCACAGAGATTTCCTTCTTTAGCTCAGTACCTTATTCCCAGTTCTTAGAGCAAGGTTTTAGGCACGGTAGATGCTCAAAAATATTTGTGAGTGAAGGGTTTGAACATCTTTTTCTTTTATAACACTAAGCCACCAACAAGTCTGATCATTTCTAGAGCACATGGCTCCACCAAGCTCACACCGAAGGTATGAGATTCTTGGCAATGAGATAGGCATTTGAGTTGGATGCTTCAAGGCAAAGCTACTACAAATCCAAGACGCGATGAAAATCAAAGTCTTATTAAAGAAAATGCTCTCAGACAAGTTCCAAATCATCTGAGGTATTTTTAAAAATGAACATACATAAAGCTGGGAATAGTGGTGCATGCCTGTGGTTTCAGCTCTTTGTAGGCAGAGGCAGAAGCTCAAGGTTATGCTTGGCTTTATAGTGAGTTCGAGGCCAGCCTGGGCTACTTGGGACCTTGTCTTAAAATTTTGTTGACAACATATTGAAAAAAAAAAACCCAAACAAACCCTGAAACATTGTTTCAAAAATACTCCACATGTATACTAATCCTTAACTGTGTAACTTTCATTTGTTCATTGGAACAAAAATTGTTACACTGAATGTTTTCCACATTCCACAATGCAGGAAAACTATTATATTTTACTTTCTATAACTCTGTACTACTTAAGCTACTGTCAAAGTAAATAAATACACATGCTTGTAGATGTACATGCAAACACATACACATACATACACAAGCCTAATGGAAGAGTATGTTTAATTTAGTTCCATGAAAGACCAGGTGAAGGCATGAGAATGGCCATGGTGTGTCACTGAACCATATATTTAGGAGTTCTGTGCTTCCTATGTGCAACTTAGTGGCACAGTAGAGTGACGACGAAGGGACCTTAAGGCATGCTCAAAAAGCATTATGAGGTGTGTGTAGTAGTATGTCCCTCCAATTCCAGTACTTGTGAGACTGAGGCAGGAGGACTGTGAGTTTGATGTCAGCATGATCTGCATAAAAAATATTTCAAGAAATAATTTTTAAGATAACAAGAAAAAAAACCAATGAAAAAAATTTGTATTTTGCTTTGGAGTTCTCCAAGGGTCACCAGAAATCCCATGTAAAAAGACCTTTGCTACAGATGAGACTCTAGTAGGAAAGGCATTAATTACTCTTTAAATATACCCTCACTGTGCAAGTACAGAGAACAGACTATAAGAGATTGAGAGATAAAGTAGGAAGCAATGGATTCTTCATGAGTGACAGATGGCCTGGGATCACTTAGTGATGATAATTCTTGGCCATGGTCATTCTGAGGTCCTAGAAGATGAACAAACTCTCAGTCACTCCCCGAGTATTGGTTTACATTCTTTCCTTCATGAGTACAAGATACTAGTTTCTTCAGCATTGAAAGGGATAGTCTTAATGCTGCTCCTGGCTCCTCCTGGCAGGTCAGTGGACTCCAACTAAACCAGGGCTGCCTGTGCCGCCTCCTACAGCCTCACCCCACTCTCTTTGGACTACATAGACACAACTTCTGCAGTCTGTTTGTTTTCTGTTCCCATATTTCTGAGTCTTGGGTGTCACATGAAAGCTATCAGCTAACATTAATAGTTCCAGAGAGCTTTCAGCTTAGTGCTGTGGGATATGGAAGGAAATCCACCCTGCTTGACCCAGGTAACTGTGCTTCATTTGGAAGAGGGGTCATGTCTGGAAGGGAGAGTGCTTTTTTAGAATGCTAACTTCAGTCTACCACTCCAGTAGTTTGAGACTTTGCACATCACTTCAGGGTATGATTTGTATTAAGGGCACGTGTATATGGAAATACTGATGTGAAGCAATAAAGACCAACTTCTATTCCTAAAAAAAAAAATGATTTTAACAGTTTTGTCTGCTCATCAGAGTATGATGAACCATGTATGAACTAGTTATTCCTTTTGGCTACAAACACTTCTACCCTCTTTTTGTTTTGTTTTGTTTTGTTTTTGTTTTTCAAGACAGGGTTTCCTCTGTATAGTCCTGGCTGTCCTGGAACTCACTCTGTAGACCAGGCTGGCCTCAAACTCAGAGATCTGCCTGCCTCTGCCTCCCAAGTGCTGGGATTAATGGCGTGTGCCACTGCCCCCCCCCCCAGCCACTTCCTTCTTCTTGACTTGCACATGATACTCCCCTTTTCTAAAATCAGCACAAACCTTCACAGAGGCTTTGTGCCTCACCCGTGTCTGGGAAGCTAAGGAAAGCTGAGTGTGTTGACAGTGGTTCCACGTTATAGCTTTAAGCTCTGTCTCAGCACCAAAGGCTTGGGGTGGACCAGAACATCATGGAACTGATGCTCGGGACTAGCTCATGCCTCCCTGCATATGAAGGATTCCAGACTGCGGAAAGGATTGTTAGCAGGGTGAGGGTGGGGAATAAAGTCTTTTCTTTCTGTAGGCTTCTGTCTGACATCTAGCATGAGGAGTCCCATGAGACTCTCCTGGTGCTTGGGGCCCTGCTGTTTGCCAGGCACCTGTGATGTCCTGAGAAGCAGAAACTCACACAATCCTTAACTGGGAGACAGCTCCTCTGCTAGCTTCTTGGTTCTCTTTTACAGGGTTGGGAAGGGGCTTTGACAGCCTGTGGAATGAGGCCCTGTGGAAGGAGCTGCAAGCTGTTTTCACTAGGCTGGAAGAGCACTCCTGAAAACAAGTGGAATCATTAAAGCTTTGGGAAAAAACAACTGTTAAAAAGTGTCCCTCTAACAATACTCTATGTCTTATTATTAGGTTAGTTATTTGATAATTTTATCTATGCGTGATGTAGTATGGTTAATCTCTCCCAACCCTCTCTTATGCTCTTCTACTCACTAATACCTCCCTCTACCACTGACTCCCTGCCTGTCCCTTTTTCAGATTCATGACTTTTGAGTTTGCTGTGTCATCCACTTAGTTTAGCCATGATGAAAAGCTGTCATAAACGAGAAGTTAGTTTTCAATGGGTACACATTTCTGGAGCAGGATAGGGATGGTGGCTGCCCAGTGAGATGATGTGCTTAACACCATCAAACCAAATGTTTACAATGTATTTTCCCACTGTTTTGAGTTTTAGAGAAAAGTTAATTATAAAGTCACAGGCCATAGCCTAAGAAGGGCAGAGAGGGGAAGCACAGGCAGCTCCCGTCTAGCAGGAGTGCCCAGGCAAAAGGTACCATAAGGCTGCTAGAATAGGGGCTTCTTAAAGGACTTTTGGCAGAAGTGAGGGCGAGGTATGGGGGTAGGGTCGGTATAGTCAGACCCACCAGATGCCCAGAGTTTTAACAGTTTTTATCAATTAACTCTTTAGGTTAGAATCTGGAGTAACAGGTTTCATTTTGCATTTTCAAACATTTTATCACATATTTAAAAAGTTTTTCACAGAAGTCTTCTTTGAGAAAGTGGGATCTGACGCTATCAGACGCTGTCATGGGAAGCTTAGCTGTGGAAAGACTGTACTGCATTGGAGCCGCTAGGTTACATCCCTGGGTATCGGGTACACAAATCTTAAAAGACAAGGACTTGAACTAAGCTATTCTTCAATCAAATATATACATACACACACATGCTCTCTCTCTCTCTCTCTCTCTCTCTCTCTCTCTCTCTTTCACACACACACACACACACACACACACACACACACACACACACACCATGTACATGTTCTTGCCTGATCAGAAGTTTGAGGCCACCTGGCATGGCTACCAAGACCTCGCCTCAAGAAACAATACAAAAGAAACTAAACCCGAACAACACTTCAAATACATAATTTTCTTTTTTTCTTAACAGTACATTTCAATGAATAATTCTTTGATGTGTGTTCTTAGAAATAAAGAAGACTCCTACTTTGACTTATTAGTACATTGGAAAGTAATTTAATTTCCAGAACAAACATTCAAGAGCATCTGGAAGGTGATGGTGTCTTTCTTTGGAATTCTAGACAGTGAGTGGAGATGCTTGTATGGGAGGAGAAAGGATCGGGTAGAAAGGCCTGTGACAGTCCACCTGTTAGGAGACTAAGTGGACCAGGAGCTGAGGCTATGGGGCTTGTGGGGAAGGAATTTCTCATAAACCGCGTAGTTATCTGTTGATTTATTTATTCATCATCATTTGGCCACAAAAATCCCTATTTAAAAAAACCTTCTAAAACAAATACTTACAAAGAATTCTGACAGCTTGGCATCACATACATGGCACCCAAACCCCAGGAAGTTTCTTATGACCTGCTGTCACTGTCTTGTAAATAAGAGAGCCAGTGGCATAAGGAAACTTGCTGCTTCTGTAGGAGAGAGCTAGCTACTCAACGCAGATGGTGCAGGAACCGGAGGATTAATCCTGCACAGGCCATGCTACCTCAGTGCCAGCCGTTCTCTGTCTGTCACAGAACGCTTTCTTTCTTTTAACAGCAGTGAAGTGGTAGGGCCGGAGTTTTTTGGAGGGTGCCTTTGTTGTTATTTTAGTACAGTGACTTATTGATACAGTGTATTCCCCAACCTTTCATCATCCAGGTTCTATCTTCATGATATTTTTGTCCATCAGACGCTACTCACATTTCATATTTTCCTTTTAATAGTTTACTCAGATGTATTATTCAAGCAATAAACTCCATGTTAGCATGAAAACAGAAAACAAGCTGTAAGGCTATAAAAGAACACTTTGGCACGCTGGTTATGGGTTTTCATATGCATGGGTATTACTGTCAAACCTAAAAATAGCTATACTCTTATCACTTGATGTTCTGGGGGGGGTGGATAGAATATGATTAGGGGGCTTAATGACTCAACCAAATCTTTTGTTTTCTATTAAGAAAATTTATTATTGGTCGCAGGCAATGGCTTTCTATTTTATAGTGGCACATATGGCATTAAACACTGAGTCCAGAAAAGTATTACAGAACCAGACATCAGGGTCAATAAAAGATTCATGAATTGTAAAAATAACAACACCACACATTTCAGTGGCTTTATATATTACCAGTTAATCATCAGAGCAACCCTAGGGACTAATAGGGCATTAACCATTATTGCTGGTTTATATAAGGAAACTCAGACTCAGAAGGCCATGTAATCATGCCCCGGGCTCTTCAGCCAGCAAACAGCAGAGACAGTTCACTGCTGGGTGTTTTGTTTTTCTAGGAGACTATACCATACTAACCTCAGACTGTGGAAAGGACTTTCTGCATTGTCCTTTAGTAAGCCAGAAACTGCATCTCCCTTGGATCTGCTATATGTGATGATGTATTGATTCTGACAGGCACAGAACTACCTGGCATATTTATAGAGGGTCTTTTTTTTTTTTTGAGCTTCTCATTTTATTTAATGGATTTATATGGACTTATCATTTAATACAGTTATCTACAAAATGTCTTAGATACCTCTCTCCTTTCTTCCTTCTCATCATCTATGCTCCACCCAGTATAGACTGACAGGCTTTAAGGATGGGACGTGAAAAGGTAAGATGTAGTGTATAGATACAGACATGTCCTTCAAAAGTCCCAGAATGCATTATGTTAATTTAAAAAGTGCCCTGTGACTTTCAACACTAAACAAATACATGGCAGGCATCAAGGGGACACACACTGTGCTATTGCTCTCAATTCTCAATGGAGCAGTTTCCCATATGTAACAGAAAGTCCCACCTTTTAAGGTCTCTGTGGTTAACTTATTATCTACATTTGAAAAGGAGCCATAGAAAAGTTTGTTAGGACTAAATGCAATAAGTCTCCCATGCAGGCAAGAGCTTTCTTTTTATCAATACAACTCATTATTATTATTGCTTGCAGTGTATACCTAATAACAAAGAGCTTATGGTTGCTACCTAAGGAGAACAGCATATAGTTATTAAAACTTCACTAAGTGGATTTCCACAATATTTACTATGTTGCTTCAGCTGATCTATAATAGGCTGCCTACCTCCAGCATCCTAAAATAAATCTATGAACTCTTGTTAATTTGTTGAATAAATGAAAAATTTCAAAATGCATCATTTCAGGATATGTCCCCCATTAAAGAAACTTTTCATTGCTATCCATCTAAGCAACATTATATTAACTATTCAAGTTCCCTTTAAATCAGTGGTTCTCAACCTTCCTTTAACACAATTCTTCATGTTGTGGTGACCTTCAACCACAAAAATTAGCTTCATTGCTATTTCATAACTGTATTTTTGCTGCTATTATGAATCATAATGTAAATATTTGATGTGTAGTCTATCTGACATGCAACCCCTAGGAAAGGATCATTCAGTCCCCAAAGACGTCACAGGTTGAGAACTGCTGCTTTAAGATGATATGGTTGTCCACGTGTCTTCTGTGACAACAGAATAAGAATAATAAGAAGACATTTGCAGCACCTTTATACTCGGAGTTTACAATGATTCTTGCTTGTCTCAACATTAGTTTCCTCAGTCTTTCCCTAGGCCCACCTTTTCCTCACAAAATCCTGTTTTGCAGGAAACTTTCTAAGTCAGGCACCTTCCACCCTGGATATTTAATCAAGGAGATACGTAGTCATTTCCTTCATCTTCCACCATCTCATAGATGATTCTGACAACCACGGGCTGCTTTCATCAAGAATTCTGCCAGGTCAATTCATCCAGAGTCATTCTTGCCCCTGACATTACTTCCTGTTCCTTTCCCATTCCCTGATCTCATGCAGCTCTGTGTTTCTCCATCCCTCCTTGACCACGTTGTATTTCTCCCCTCCAGTGAAAAATCACTCTGTGCTGTTTCCTATGCTGGTCATGATGGTCATGAGTAAAGCCCACCTTACTGTGCTTTAACAAGCACAATGGATAGTTTTCTTCACATAATATCCCCAGTATTTATTACTCAGGATGGGGAGCTATACAAGGAAAGACACAGACTGTAAAGTCCACTGTTGGGCATTTTACAACAGCATCTGTATAAATTTTAATATCCTCCTATTACCCTTTGCCAAAGGATAGGACACTATGTAATATCATCTCAGGTATAGCAAGACCTTTGGTGGAAGAAGCAGAAAACACCAATAAATGCTTATAGTTATAAGATGCCAGATATATAAAGATTCCAAATACTGTTATCAGGAGGTAAGGCCTGTGGGTAAGGTGGCAGATTAAAAACTCATCCCAGAGGATCCAGTGTCCTTTTCTGGCCTTTGGGGACATTGCTTATAAATGGTACTCAGACATACATCCAGGAAAAACATCCATACATGTAAAAATAAATCAATTTATTCTTTTAAAAAAGCAGCCTATAAGTCATTGCAATCCACATCAAAATTCTAAGGACATTATTCATAGAAATGGGAACAAAACTCATAATTCACGTGAAAGCACAAAACGTTCCTGAACACAATGAATACTTCCACATGTTTGTGTTCATACACACACACAATAATAATTAATAATAATAAATTAAATTAAACATTTTAAAACTATATATAGGTTTCTTCGTAAATTATGCTTATGATTTGATCCTCAAAGAAATTAAGAGAAGAAAATACAAAATATAAAACACAGAACACCTATACACACACACTGCAAGTAAATTAATAAAAGCTGAAATTATAATTACCATCTGACCGAGCCCAGCTACACTACCTCTGGGGCCTATGCTCCGTGGACTCCACATCCTACCACTGAGGTATTTGTTCAGCTGTGCTCATTGCTATTCTATTCTCAATCGTTAGGCAATGGAATTATCTTAGCTGTCCATCAGTTGATGACTAGATAATGAAATGTGATATATTTACACAATCGAATTTTATTCAGTTATAAAGAAAAATGTAATTATTAAATTTGTAGGGAAATGTGTGGAACTGGTAAGGTAACTCAGCCTCAGAAAAACGAATGCTTCATGGATCCTTATACATGGATCCTAGCTTCAAATTTTTATGGTTTTGTATTCAATTTGGGGTATCTTTGGAGGTCAGAAAGCTAGAAAGGGGGCATGAGAGAGGGAGAGGATGAGGCCCGTAATGAAAGTAAAGAATAGTATCGAATATGTGCTGGCAAGCCTTCATAGTGCTGAAAGGTGTTATAAGCAGGCTGCTGGAGAGAAAATTCATCAGTAGACTCACCTAGAGCTGGATCCACAAGACTGAGCTTCTAGGCAAGATATTCCTACCTGTGCAATAGTGGCATGATTGTTATGAGGACAACCAATCAGGTTTGAGATCTCTTCCTATGAAGGATGTTGTGCCTGGTATGTTAAACTTGGTGAAAATCTCATGCCTGGGGAGGTCATAGACCCTCAGAGAGAACTTATTACTGTTGTTTTGCAAATGAACATGATGTCAAACTGCTTTCTAAATATTTGTGTTTATACTCATAGATTAGTGATTCTCTAAAACTTAGTAGAACAAAAAAGGCTTCTTTTTGTATAGGAGAGTGGTTAATGCAGAGACTCATACCTGATCCAAGTGCTGAGTTAAGTTACTATAGAATGCTCAGCTCCAAATGAGACACCTAAATCAACCTCCTAAGACTCAGGAAACACTGGGGAAAGGCAGAATGCAGTATAAACACTGGAGGATGTGGAGGATGCTGAGATACAACATGGCCACTGTACTCATGAATTTATATCCTCTACGGTAATCTGTACAGGACCTGCATAAGATCAAGCTGGTCAACATTCTGGAGCAAATCTAGGAGAGATTCATAACTGAGGAGTTATTGGCAATTGGTAGTTGTTGGATAAAGGGAGCCATTTTTCTTTGGGGTGTGACTACTAGTAGACCCATGCTTTGCTAGATGGCCCCACATCCATGCATTTGCAGACTCAGTGGGTCATTTCTTAAAAAGAAAAAGAAGAAGAAAAAGAAGAAGAAGAAGAAGAAGAAGAAGAAGAGGAGGAGGAGGAGGAGGAGGAGGAGGAGGAGGAGGAGGAGGAGGAGGAGCAGGAGCAGGAGCAGGAGCAGGAGCAGGAGCAGGAGCAGGAGCAGGAGCAGGAGCAGGAGCAGGAGCAGGAGCAGGAGCAGGAGCAGGAGCAGGAGCAGGAGCAGGAGCAGGAGCAGGAGCAGGAGCAGGA
>JANHMN010000003.1:150215888-150284006 GCA_030674055.1 Rhabdomys pumilio
GAGAGAGAGAGAGAGAGAGAGAGAGAGAGAGAGAGAGAGAGAGAGAGATCTGCTCTCCTTGCTTCATCCCAAGAACAGTGACTCATGATTCACACATGAATTTTTGGTCTTTGTTTCATCTATAGAAAGCACAGAGTTGAACTTATCTGCACGCCTCCCATCTGCCTGTACATTTACACCCTGAGTCTCAGTTAGCTTCCATTTTGATTTTCTTCTTTGCCTCCATCCTTGTTCCTCTTTTAGTTTTTCAAACTGAGTTCTAGATTACCTTTGTAATACGCAAAAAGCAGTGTTATAAAAGATGATTTTCCTATGAACCTATTAAAAAATCTTGTGTGTGTAGAGTATCATGTATGTCGTTCTAGACACAAGACATGTATCTGTACATTCAAAACGCGGCAAATTTCCACTAGCATGCTAAGTTATGTTCTCAGGAAACAGCACCATGTGGCATAACTCACCTACCCCAGTAGTGTGATCTCCCTTGGGTCCTGTGTAGGAGGTAGGTGTTTCTCCCCTTCCCCTGTGCCAGCTGCTCCGGTTCCTTTTCTCCTGTGTAAATGCACATTCATCTTGATCAAAAGTGCACTCTCCAGGTGGAGGTGGAAGTCTCTCTGCAAGGAAACAGCAGGCGTTGCAATTACTGAGACAGTCGATGAATATGTATTTTCTGGAGGCTCCTAGCAGCCCACTTCGCATGTCTGAGAGGTGTCTGGCCATATGTCAAGCCTATGGAGAGGCAGACTCCCATAGGTGCCCTACCCAGCTTTACCTCCAGCAAATCTATGCATCATCGTGGGTCCTATCATGGTGGCACAGAATCAAAAATCTAGATCTGAAATATCGGGTTACTTTGTCCAAGACACTCACTCCTTCAACTCGGGAATTTGTTTAAGTGGAATTTCAGAGCTCTGAAAACTGTAGATACACTGCCTCTATGAAAGTAAAAACAAATAAATAATAAAAAAATGAAAAAGTTGTATAATGTAAGAGCTTTCTTCAAAAATCCAGGGCGAATGAAGGATATCCTCAGATCAGCTCCGTCTCTCCTCTGGAGGAGGAGCAGAGGAGACGCATGAAACCAACTTACTGCTGTTGGCAGAGCTGTGAAGCTCAAGTGATGTCATTTTTCTGTGCCTCAGGGTTCATATTTGTATGTGGGCATATTAGTGACATCCACTTCATAGGATTGCGAGGATTAAATGAAATGATGTGTGTGAAGAATTTAGGTCACGTAATAATGCAATTATTAGTAGTAAAAATACTGAGAACTGTTATTTTGCTAATAAAAGTCTCATTTTCCATTTCCAGACACGATTGTGTTTTATATTGAGGATTAAACCAGGGCCCTGCACACCCTAGGCAAGCCGTACACCCCCAGTCAATACTTGTCTTTGAATGTTTTTTTTTTTTTTTGCTAATGTCAGTAGTTATTACCACTAGATTAATCCTCTCAACTCAGTGGTGATTTTCTCCTTTGTCTCAACTTTACTACGACTCCCTACATCCATATTCTTAGTAAAATTTTGATGATTGTCTATTTTGTGTTTCTCTTGTATTCAATTTTGTATACAGTGCTAATTACTGAGGCCTCATTTCCTGTTCTTTGCCTTGAGTGCATATATTCTTATTGTTACTGTCCTTCCAGAGGCTCAGAAAACAAGGTGTCTTCCTTAATTTGTTTTTAGTTCTTTTCGGAGAGTAAATACAGAGCCCCGCCCCGTGTAAGTTACGTAAGCCACTGAGCTTGGCCTCTAATCCAAATAATTGTTTTCATCTATTCTCCAGTATCAGACAGGTACTGCACTTTGGCTGCCTGTAAAAGAGAGGCCTACAGAGGTTCTCTGAGGTATGCCCCACTCACTCACTCGTTGTCCACCATGTCCAGCATGCTCCTATCTCACCCTCAGCACTTAGTCTGAGGTAAGATAAAAAGAAAGGGGAAATTATGAAGAAATGGCTTGGAGGAGCTCATTCTGGAGTTTGATTAAAATCTCAAGCCCGCCAAGAGTAGAAGATTTTGACAAGTCTAGAACTATTTTTAAAATAATAATGCTTAAATAGCAGTGAGCCTTGCTAATGATTTGTGTATGACTTTAACATTTGACCTTACTCCACTACCAGATGCAAATATGTTATGTTCTGAAAAACCTCACAAACAAGATTATGAACTTATCGGCAGACTAAGGAATCCCTCAGCCCCATGACGTATGGTTTTGTCTTTTTAACAGCCTTTAAGTTTACCAGTACACATCAGAAACCCCACTATGATCTCTTTTAACAAAAATGAGAAAAGTCGTAGAAAAGCTTTGAACAATGTAACTCCAAAAGTCACCCAAAATATCTGTCTATGACCACTGAGACTCTCTCGTGAGGCTCCACAGCCTTGTCTTGGATGTTTACTGTTCATTTTCTAAGCACCTTGTGTTGACACCATAACCTAAATCTATGTTAACACCTTTTCTTAATAAGTTCCAACTCTGATCCATACTCATTCAGAAAACCTTTTCTGAGGTATAGGGCTCTGAGTTGAGGTCTTTGAAAGGACTGCTCCACCATCATCCCAAAGCTCCAGGATCACTGTGGGAGCATAGGTGCAAGGTGTGTAAGAGCCAGAGGCTGTAGATGACTGCAAGGGAACATCTGGACACAGCAGGGCAACTGCACATATGAACTCACAGTAGCTGTGGCAGCACGCACAAAATCTGTGCAAGGCTAAGCCAGACTGAATCCTAGCATGGAGTGGGGGTGGTGGGCACACATTCCTACCTACCCCTTACAATTGACAGCTGATATAGCTAATTGAAAAGGAAGGATCAGAATGTCTAAGAGTTCCTCATAAATTGACCATGTTTCAGCAGAAGAACACACATCCAAGAGTATTTTGGGTGGCACAAATTGGTCTTGAGTGGTTTAGGGAAAAACCCCACAAGGCTGAATAGGGAAAGGAAGTAATTCAGAGAAGAGTCAGGGAGGTAAATATGATCAAAACAACATTGTATAGAAGTCTCAAGGAGCTAAAATATAAAACAAAAGTCTCCCTAGGCTGGTGTAAGCAGCAATACAAGGCTGTGTCCCCAGCTGCTGCTGCAGGGTTTGTTTTATTGTCCCTTAATTCATTTAGACTATATCATCTTTGTCACAAAATTTAACATGTCACAAGCATTTGTGAAATAAAAATGCCATCAATGTTTCTCGAAAATGTGCATTCTCTCAGAATACAACGATAATTATGTTAGTCAAAATAAAGGGCACTTGTTTTTAAAGTACTATTTGGGAGCAGTTCATGAGCACGTCCAGGGAGGTGTCGCTAACTTTCCTTACAATGAGGGAAAGTCACACATGTGAAGCCATACAGAACACTGGAGTCTCTATTTTCAAAGTGTAGACTCTACTACAAAAGTCTGTGGAAAGGCATGCCTGTCAAGAAAAGTAAAGGACAGAATAGCATAGGATGAATGCAGGAGATTCCCAGAGGAACTGGAAGTGTCTGTCATAGGGAAGAGAGACTCACAATTGGAATGACCTCTTACCTGGAGACTGGCAGTTTCCTAAACGTATGGTAATGTCATCCAGGGCTACCAGTCCACAGTCCCAAAAGCTTTTGCATAGGCTCATAAAAACCACCTGTAATTCATAAAAAAATAAGTTATGAATTCTGTTAGCTGAAAATGGAAACCCCTTCAACCTGGGATTTACTCAAAAAACAGAGCTGTACAAGCAGTTAGAAGCACCCACTCCCTCTCCTTGCCCATGTGAGGGACAGGGTACAGTGGTGCGGAGAGTGCTTCCTGTTGGGATATGACCCCGGAGCTGCCTTCTTTTAAGCAGAGTGGACTTTATAAATAAACCATGTGCATGAATATGAAAACTAGAAGCAGTCCTCAAAGATTGGTAGCTAGTCTGAGGTAAACAAGCAATTAGCTGGGTGACACGGAAAAAGCCTGCTAGGTTCCGAGTGTCTTCTCTTGATAACTCCAAAGTGGCTGTTGTTTTCCAAGCAGCTTTCAAATGTCTTTAGTATAAAGTACAAACATTATTGGTTGTTTTTAACCAATGTCTAGTGATATGCTTTATTTACATTATGAACAAAGTTCCATTGGCCACCCATCCAGAGATTCCTGTTCTATTTCCAAGACAAAGACCCACCCGTGTCCCCAGTTAGTGTCATGAATGAAAGCATTGGCATGGTTATTTCATCCGTCCCCGTAGTTTTATTGTTGTGTGTGAAGGAAAAACAAATTCATATCGTATGTTATTAAATTTTGTGAGCAGGGGTGGGGGGGGGGTTGATTTCTTAAATTAGGCCAGTATAAAGGCTATGTTTCAGATTAATGATGCCCAAAGAGTGACATATTGAAATACTTGTGTCACATTTTCGCTGTAATTGACGGATCTACTTTCTGTTCCGTAATGTTTAATTAGTGTGGGCTAGTATGACCCATGTCCCATCTCATCACTACAAATCTTCACTCACGTGAAGAAGACAAAGGATGACATAACAGAAGTTAGAATTCTACTTACTATTAATAAGAAAACTTGACTTTGTAGGTTCTGCTATTCTAAATGTTGTGGCTTACTTTTATTTATGTGTGCTACTAGTAGGGTCCTTTTGCTCATGAAGATCAGATTTATTAGAATACAGAATTTATTTTAAGAGAGGAATCTTAGATCATGAGGCTGTTGATCATAGATTTTATAGTTATCATCATTTTCCCTGTAGAAAACTATGCGAACTATAAAATGCCCTAAGCGAATCTCGCCAGAGGAAGCACTAATTGCCAGATGAGTGAATGTTTCCTGGCTTTGCGTTCATATCCTCTTATAAATGGGATAGCTAAGAGATATAAATGTTTATATCTGTGGAGCTTCACAGGACAAAAAAATAGGGTAGCTTTTATGGTTCTTTCTTAAAGCTTCTGTTAATCTTTCATCTTTAGAGATTGAAGAGGTTCTATAAATAATCTGTAAATATTTTGCTTCCTAGGTTCATGCCTTGGAACTTATTCTGCATCTGGATAGCAAAGATCTCTGTCATCAGTCCCGACCAGTATCACATTCTATTAGCATTTTGGTTGTTATATGAGGAGGAATGCCTTGATACGTCTCATGATTTATCAAATTAATTGTGCTACACAGAGGAAAAAAACTGGCCCTGCTTTCCTTTTGTCAGCTTTAATGTCCGTTTTTCACAAGTGTACTGGAGGAGTCCTTTTGCACAATGAATACAAAGTGGTGAAAGGATCCGCCCTCTAAATCTTTCCCTGTGGAAAACTCAAACATTTTGCATGGCAATGCATTCTAAAGTTGAGAAATATTAGCATGCTTTTATATGTTTACTATAGCACTATTTTATAATGACATTAAACCAAAGAAGCATGTAGGCACGCCACAGAAGAGATAGCCTGAATCTTCAAAGGGAAAGAAATAAATGAGAATATAACAGTTTGAGAACTAGGCGACCATTAAATCTGAGTGTTGTGAACATTACTTAGCACTAAGACACAGATATATAATGCTAAGTTTAAAAAGCCAATTAAAAAAGAAAACAATCTCCAATTCATCTAAAATAATAGAAAAAGCCTAGAAAATTTACCGGCTATATAATTATTGTGTTAGGCTCATAAAATTATGGCTAGTTCAGAGTTTCCTCCTATGTTTTATAATTTGTCATCAGTTATGGTTGAAAACAAAAGGAATCAGAATGTCTATATCTAAGTGTAGAATGATTTACTTTGTAGAATGATGTACTTTAATTCTAACCCCAACTATCCTCTCTCCGCATTCTGTCTAGCTCTCCTCCTCTTTCCAAGCAGGGCCTTCTGTTATTTTCATGGCTCACAGATGTATCTTTTTATCTAAAATTTGTATATATGAGGAAATGTGTGGTGATGCAGGTGGGAAAGGTTTGTTATGTAGCTCAATGGCAGAGGGCTTGCCTAGCATGTGCAGGAGTCTGGGTTCAACTCCCAGCATGAGACAGAGACAAGAGTAGACTAATGAGTTAATATTTACTCTTGACTAGTGCCATTGATTATGGCAGCTCATAGGCACAAAGTCTATTCAAATTAAAGTTATTCAGTCTCATCAGTGACATGTCAAAGTAGCCAGTGCTGTAGCCACACGCAGCCAAGTGCCTCCTAACTGAGTTGACCCAACAGATATACGTCTCCTCATTGCAAAAAGTAACACTGAATGGACTTCTTGGCTCTCTTTTTTGCCACACCAAATAACATATGTGGCTCTTTTTTTTTAGCCATGTCAAGTATGTTGAGAAAAATGCTAAAGGAATTTTGCATTTTGCACAACACCAGGCTGTTTTTGCTTCAAAGTTTCCCACAAATACTAGTCAGTCCACATGTCCTTCTGTCTGACCAAAGACTTCCCCCAATCCATCATCTACTCACTAGATTCAAGCTAAGTCCTCAAACCCCAGATTTGATTGGCACTTCTCTGTAGGTGCTCCAGAATATAAAAGAACTGTAACAAGATCATCGTGTTCAACCTAGCAGCTGGCACTCTCCACCTAAGCATTGGTAACACCAGACACTATGGTTCCTGAAGGTTATTTGGCATGGAGAAGTGATTTTCAGGTAGTTGGTAACAGAAGGAGTTGCTACTTACCCTGTGTTGACTTTGTCCGATAAAAGAAAAGATAACCTGCTGCCTTTCCAAGAACTTTCTCTATGGGTACCAGTGCACCCATGTTTCTTATGGTGTTATTTACAATAACCAAATTTATAGATTCAACCTAGGTGTCCAAATCATGATGGATAAAGAATATATACACGATGGAGTTTTATTTAGCTATACAAAAGAATATAATTGTGACATTTTCTGGAAAATCCATAGAACTGGAGACCATCTTGTTAAGTGAAATAGGTCACACTCAGAAAGACAAGTACCGCACATTTCCTCCGATATACAAATTTTAGATAAAAAGACACATCTGTGAGCTATGAAAATAAAAGGAGGCCCTGCTTGGAAAGAGGAAGTGAGCCAGACAGAATGAGGAGAGAGGAGAGTGGGGGTTAGAATCAAAGTACATTTTATATATGAATAAAATATATCAACCCATTATTTTGTACAATGAATATTCACTAAAAACCCTTTCCATATGTGTTGAGATGAGACTATGTCAAAGGATCAGTCATACTCCAAGTTCATGTTAATCTCTTATATATATAGACCTAAAGCCCCAATGTTTATATCAGTTTCAGTACTATTTCTAAGACAGCACATCATCTCTAGAAAGCGGGAAATAAACCTTGGTCCACTGTATCTTAAACTGTATTGAAGAAGGAGAAAGATGAGGGAGAACAGAGTTTCCTAGACATGAAGTTGGATGGTATCTCTTAGACAGATGTTCTGGGTTGTACAGGATAGTCCAGAGGTTAGGACTAGTTATACTCATTAAATGAGTGTGTTGCAGTGCCTGAAAGTCTCAGCTCTTGGGTACTTATAATGCTTGAGAATTTTTGTTTTGATGGAAAATATTCATCATTGAAGAGACTTCTCTAGACTAGCTTTGAAAATGAATGCAAAGTAAACAGAAAACCACTAAATATTCTTGCAAACAATATAGTTAAGTAACAATTATTGATAAGACTATTTAAATTATTCTTCATTTGCTGATAAAAAAACTCACATATGGCCTTTTATTCACAAAAGAGTGTTTCAATCTCAGTGTGATCGCTATTTCAAAGCCAGATGACTGCATGCTGTAGCATGGTCCACAGCATCCTTGGCCTCCACCTGCAGCTCATGGATAAGGCTAACTGGGATCTAACAGTAGCAAATCTGTTTTCACTGTTCCTCTTTTACCTTATCTTCCAAATAATTAGCCAATGAAATCAGTTTTCCCCAAAGAGAAGAATAAAGGAAAATAACCAAGAACACTACCAGCCATGTGCCTACCTGAGCATCAACCTATGTTTTACATAAATGCCCGGTGACCTGTGGACATCAGCAGCACCAGGTCAAGAGAGCTGGTTACTGCAAGCATTTAAGAACACCCTGGTATGCCCCTGGCCGGGCTAGAATCAGACTTCTCAGAAATCCCATATGAGCTTTTGTGCCTATGACCCCAGCAAGATGTCATTCTCATTGCCAATGAAAACCTGTTTTTATCACCCCATCTCTCAAGTTTTGTTTTATTAGGTGGCAGTGGGATCACATCCTTACAGCTATGTGCCCACTAGATGCTTGAATCGCCCCCAAATCCAGACAAGCAAAAATGTATCCAGACATTGGTACCAGCACTTGGGAGGCAGAGGCAGGTGAATTTCTGAGTTCAAGGCCAGCCTGGTCTACAGAGTGAGTTCTAGGACAGCCAAGGCTACACTGAGAAGTCCTGTCTTGAAAAAACAGAATCAAACCAAACCAAACCAGACTAAACCAGACACTGGTGTTAAACATTCCTTGAGGAACAAAACCTCCTGGCTGAGAACAACTGAAAAAATAGAATAAACCATGTGGATTATAAAAGCCATTTACTAAAGTCCTATAATGTGCAGCCTCTGTTTGCAGCTCTGGTGCCTTATATTTTGATTCATATTGATTTCAAGCTATTTGTTTTCTTTGCATATCCCCAATCCCTGAAAACGAAAGATAAACAATGCAAGGCAAGTGATGAATATTCAAACCAATAACCACACCCTAGATTTTCAGGTCTGCTTATTTTTAGATTCCTTTTTGTTACATGTATATGCATATATGATATGCGTGCATGCATGTCTGTGTATATATGTACATGTGTGTGCATGAAAGCTGGAAGTTATTGTTGGATGACAGGGTCTCTTGCTGAACCTGGAGCTTGATGATTCTTGTTATTCTTATTATACAGTTTGCCCCAGGGATTCCCCAGTCATTGCCTCTGCAGTGCTGGGCTTATGGGTAGCAACCACACTTCCCTGGCATTATCGGGGCTCTTGGAGGCAAGCTATTTATACACTCTTAGGGTTTTGCTGTTTCAAGTACTTGTGCCCCAAAACTGTAACAGTTCGAGGGCAATAGAATTCCTCTTTGTTTTCATCTTTTTCTTGCCTTTTTTTTTTTTTAAGTTTTACTTTCTAGGAAGAAGATACTAATGGCAAGCAGAGGAACTTAGGAGGAAATCGTGCAAGCAAGGCATGTGGCTTTTGCAGGGGAGGGTGAAGAAAGGGTTAGTGCAGAAACACCACCATGGTCATGTTAGGCAAAGAGCCAGGATAGTCTTGGTAAGTTCTTGGTTAGAGCACTGGGATGGGGTTAGGAGGTGGGGATGGGTGGGTAGAGAAATAGTTTTATCATGAATTCATTTTGTCAAACCACATCAGATTGTTTTAAAACAAAAAGCACCAGTTTTCACGTTAGAGAAGTTAAGTATAAACACTAGCCAGCACAATGAATAGGATTTATGAAGGGAAGGAGGTCAGGCTTTGTAAGAGCTGTGGACTATAATCAAACAAGGCCTTTGCTGAACCATCAACAGGTATTGTCTGTATGAAAGAGCTAGCCTGTCCCAGCTGCATGGTTTCTCAGTGCTGTCTAAAGGTGTTTCCATGACATATTTGATAGACACTACGGCCCGAGTTGTTGAGTGGTGGGGCAAACCAACACTGACTTTAACAATCCCAAACTCAACTTATCTCCATAATTAGGATGTAAAGGACAGCTTCCATAAATGAGCTTCAGATCAAAACATTCCAACCCTCTGCCAGGAAAATCATGTAAGTCAAGTCCATCATGTGAGCTCAGTTATTTCTTGTTATCACGAATGGACCTCAACCTCAGATCTCAGGTTAAACTGAACGTTCCTACTGATGAAGCTAAAATCCCTTGAAATCATTTGCACAGGTATAGTTGGGTAGGGTGACTACAGAGCTGGTGGAATTACTCACAAAGTCACTATGATCTACTTGGAGAAACTCTACAGTCCTCTATGAAGATGCTGTGGACACCAGAGTTGGAGGGAACGTCTACTGCCATTGTTCTCATTTAAATGATTGACAGTAAGTGGGCGTTTGAATCTTAAAACAAGAAAAGTACAAAGCAAAGAACACACATTTCTTAAGCTACTTGGAGGAAATGATGTAATTTCCACTGATGTTGTAGGACAAACTACATGAAGCTGTACCTGAAAAAGTGTGTGAGATTTAAGCACTCTTAGACCTGGCTATATTTTAGGAAACTGTGTATAAATCCTAACAGCATGCCTCTTACAGATTCTATATTTGGTTTTCATGTCCCACAAACCACAGACAGACCATGTGTTTTTAAACATGTCTTTTGCTGACCAATGCTTTCTTTTTAAAAGACCCTAAAAGACCCATCTGTTTGGGTTTTTTTTTTCTCTTTGAAAATACTCATATGATTTAATTCAACTTTTAGCTTTGACAAGCAACAAGGATTGATCTGCTTCCAGATTTTCCCAGTGCTTTTTTGCTCACACAAGTTCATTTTTGAGGTAGAGGGCATGCTGGGATAAAACACAGGCTGCAGCCAAATTTTTCCATTGCTCTTTGGGTGGTAAACATTCAAACCTCACAATTCATTGGTTTCAAAAATTTGCATCATTTTTTAGATCTTCCTGCCACTGGAAAGTGGGGGCTAGAGGGCGGGCCTATGAAACCCAGGATCTATCAGTTTTAGAGGAAGACAAAGGCAGTTTCTGATACACATTCATGCACCAGACCGTTGCCAGGTTCGTGACAGAGAAAAATATACTACCCTGCTCATTCTTTCCTTCCTTCCTTTAAGTATTGAAAAAATCCCTCTCCTCAGGGCTCAAGGAACATCCTGCCTCACCTCATTCCATCCCACATCCCACAGAAAAGAAGGTAGAAAGAACATAAGAGCCAAAGGGGATGGAGGACACCAAGAAAATGAGGCCTCTAAATCAACATGAGCAAAGCTCCTTTGAACTCACAGGGACTGAGGCAGCGCGCACAGGGCCTGCACAGGTCTGCACCAGATTCTTTGCATATGTATTATGGCATATGGTTTAGCATTTCTTTATGGGATTCCTGAGAGTGAGTGGGTCTCTGATTTGGGTGCCTTCTTTAGGCTTCTTCTTCTTCTTCTTCTTTTTTTTTTTTCTGTTTTGTTCAATTCCAATGTATTGTATTATATTATATTGTTAATTGTTATCTCTTAGAAGCCTGTTTGTTTTCTAGTGAGATATAGAAAAGAGATCCAGATGGAAGGGGAGATGGAGAGGAACTGGGGGCAGTAAAAGGAGGAGAAACCATAATCAAGATATATCATGTGAGAAAAACAATATTTCTAATAAAAGGAAATAAAATAAAATCACGGTTCTGCAAGATTTGATCCCAGTTAAAGAGCTCTGAGTCTGACTTAATACCAGATGTTTCTGCCTTACATCTATGAGTTTTCAGAGTTGGGGCTCCTAAAGTATACTGTTTGACCATCCCGACTGCTTTGGACTAAAGGACTTTGGCAGGACCCAGAAGCAAACTTCCTTGCCCCCTCTGAAGGAGAGTTAGAGGGATGTAGACAGACTAGGACAGGAAAACAGGTGTCCTAAGATAGCGTTTTATTGTTCCCAGGAAACATTACAAGAGGAAAGATGGGAAGGCATGAGAGGTGGGTATTTAAACAGGATGAACAGTGGAAAGGGAGGACCCCGAGGCCCTATAATGTACCAGAGCCAGCTCTAGGCTTCTCTCATCTAGAATGTATACAGAGGTTACTTTCTCCTTCTCTGCAGCTTGTTCTTCTGTCTTTCCTATTGGCTCAATTCTTTGTTCCTTTTAGGGAGTGAAAGCAGTGACCCTCAAGACAACTGGGGCCACCTCCATTACACTCGTGCCTCCAGGTCCTTCCCAAAACAGTCCACAGAGACTAGAATTTATCTTCTCTAAGGGAAATGATAAAAGCTAGAATTTTATTTCCTCCCAAATCCCATCATAAAATATAGAAATATAGAAAGACTACCTAGTCTTTACTGCCTTTCTGCTTTAGATGACCACAAAGAATTTCTCTGGCCAACCTTGTCTAATAGCAGGTTATATACACCCACACTGCAGAAGGCGTCCTGACTACACTTGGGAGGAAAATCTACTCCAGTGGAGGGGCCTGCAAGTGTCTGGTGAAGCTTCCTTCTCTTTCTGCACCCTATCTATTGTCAGTACAGTACATTCTTTTCACCCATACAGCAGGCCATGCAGCATGGAAAGCACGCTCCTAGGTCCCTGAGTCCTCATTTCTTAAGGTCTCCGTGTCAACTTGGATTGGAGTCTACGCTTGTTTTGCCATTCTCTTGCTGACCTGTCCTTGTGACAGGAGGCTGTCATGATCTTTAGGGTGGGGAGGGGAAGGACAGAAACCAAGTACCATACTTGCCCAGTCGCTGAGCGCTGGAGTTCAATGATGGCTGACACAGAACTGGCTAACAGACACCCAGCTTACTGCCCCTCTGACTTCACAGCAGCTCCTATTCACCTATGATGGTCTTCTCTCCTTTACTTGGTGCCATTACTTTTCCACTCCACCTTGTCCATTATGACTTTAGGAAGGAATTTCCAAATCCCTGATCCATCCTATAACCTCATCTTCATCTCCCCTTTACGCTTCCTTTATGCTGACAGCAAAGCCTGAACCAATGTTATATCCTTACCAGGGACACAAATGGCTAATTTTGTCATTGTGGGGGCATCCTCATGAAAGATGAACATGAGATTTCTGAAAGTAAATACTAGACAAAGAATAGATAGCATCACTGTCGGCACTTCAGAATCTAATTTTATTCCCTAATAATGAGAATGTTATATATAACAATATCATAGCCATTTTGTCACTGAAGAAAGATAGATGTGAATGCTTTCTGGCTTTGTGTGTATGTACATGCGTGTATGTGTGTGTGTGTGCATGCGTGCACCTAGAGGCTAGAGGTCAAGATGGTATCTTTCTCTATTGTTCTTCATCCTATTCTTTGAGACATGGTCTCTTACAAGGTCTCTCACTGAGCCTGGAGCTAGCTCACCAGTTGGCTAGATTGACAGGTCAGTGGGCTCTGGGGTTCTGCCTGTTTCCACAGCCTCCAGTGTTGGTATCCCAGAGATGTGCTACTTTTATGTGGATGTTGGAGATCTCTGATCAAGTCCTCATGTTTTCATGACAGGCACTTTACTAAGTGAGCCATGTCCTCAGCCCTGGCTTTCCTGCTTCTTATGTGTACTTCTCACATGCCTAGGTGATCATTTGGACTTTTTATAGACTTCCAGGTTGTCTATGATTTTGTGTGAGAAACAATGCTACACTAGCATTTACAATAAAAGTAAAAATATATTGCTTCTGTGGACAATAAAGAGCAGTAAAGGAAGACTTTACAGTCTTGTGTTGACTCTCAAGAGTTTGCTGTTTCAAAGGATGAGCTTATGGCCAGGAGAAGACTTAAGACATCTCCTGTACATACCCAAACAGTAATGCTCACTTTGCTTAACTCATATCTGAGACACAGAGGCAAGTTTTAGCCAGATGAGCAGTGAATCACAGGCAAATACATTCCTTGGCACAATAGAGAACCATGGGTTGTAGTCCACGCATTAACCCCTCCACATCTAAGCCACAACTTATTTAGTCACCTCTAAGATCAGGTTATCAGATACTTTCCATTTCTCAGTTTTACCAAGACTATGGGAACAAACGTCTGTAGATAAATCAATCTTTGTACATGACAACAATTTACATTCATTCTCTTTCTCCCCCTTTTCCTTCCCTCTCCCTTTTCCTCTCTCCATCTCTCTCTTGCTCCCTACCTCTTTCCCTCCTCCTCTCACTCTCTCTCCTTCCATCCCCCCACCTCTTCCTTCCTTTCTTGAGGATACTCAAATCTAACCCAAGGCTTGCTTCACTAATGCTAGATGCAAGCTGGCCAACAAGGCTAAATTTTTATCCCTTTTTAAATTTTATTTCTTAGGACAGGATCTTACCATGTTGCCCAATCCAATCTCAAACATGGGTATCTGACATTATAGGCATGACCACCATGCCTGGTGTCATAATTATTTCTTTGTGATAAATTCTTAGAAATATAATCATTATGCCAAAGCTATATGTGTTTGGATTTAATTTACTTCTTATAAATATAATTAAATGGTAATTGAAAGATTGTACTAATTTGCCCTCAGAAAAGAGTACATGAGCAGCTAGCAGCTTGGCTCAGTGATGGACATGTTTACAGCCTGACAATGCAGGCTTGATGACCTGAGTTCTATTCCTAGAACCCACGTTCATAGAGGGAGAGAACAGACCCCTCAAGGTTGTCTCCACATATCCTCCATGGTACATGTGTGCAAGCCTACATCATACATCCCCTCAATAATAACAATAATAAAGTAAATAAAAGTTTTAAAAAGAACATATGAGGGTAATTTCCCTGTATCTGTCCTGTACTGGCTTGTTTTATGTCAATGTGATACAAGCTACAGTCACCTGAGAAAAGAGAACATTGATTGAGGTCCATAAGATCAGGCTGCAGCCAAACTGGTAGAATATTTTCTTAATTAGTGATTGATGGGGGAGAGCCCAGCCCACTGTGGGCTCGTGCTCCTGGGTTCTATAAGAAAGAAGGCAGAACAAGCTATGAGGAGCAAGGCAGTAAGCAGCATCCTTCTATGGCCTCTGCATCAGCTCCTGCCTCCATATTCCTGCCCTGTGCGAGTTCCTGTCCTGACCTCCTTTGATGATGAACAGTGATAGTGTAAGCTGAATAAACCCTTTCCTTCCCAACTTGCTTTTGGGTGTTTCATTACAGCAATAGAAACCCTAGCAAAGACACTCACCTTTCCGGGATCGTGTTTATACACATATGTAAATATATACACATATAACTAATTATATATTTATGTATATGTATACACAAAATTTATAAATGTATATACTATAATGAATATATTTATTAATTAAAATAAATAAAGTTTCTTTGTACATATGTTAATATATTTGGGAATCTAAAGTTAAAGATTTTCTTTTAATATATAAATACATAAGAACATACACATTTCTTCTTCTTTTTTATTTTTTGAGGTGCTGAAGATCAAACCTCAAGGTTATATGACTGTCAGAAAAGCATCCTACCACTGAGTTACATCTTGGCCCTAAAGCAAAGGTTTGTCTTTTATAATTCATAAGTCAAACACTACAAACAGAATAAAGTATAAACAGAGCTATTAAGACAAACATCACACTCTAGGGTGTGTGCATATTAGTGTTTTGCTTCCATGCATATGTACCATGTGTATCCCCAATACAGTATATGTATATAATGTATATGTATATATATGATGATGTATACGTATGCATGAGAATATGTATATTCTCTCCTTCTACTCTTCCCTGTTCCCTCAACCCACAGATCTATTCCTCCTTTGTTTCCCTTCAGAGAAGAGCAGCCCTCAGCCCAGGAGGAACAAAGAGTCCCATAAGTAGGCAAAAGAGTCAGAGACAGCCCATCCCCATTGTTAGGAGTCTCACAAGAATACCAAGCTAACAGCCATACATATATGCAGACTTAGCTCAGACCCTGAAGGTTCTGTGACTGCTGCTGCAGTCTCTGTGAGCCTCTATGAGCCCTGCTTAGTTGATTCTGTGGGTTGTGTTCTCCTGATGTTCTCTATATTCTATATTCAGCTGATTATAAATATTGTTATTTTTAAAATGCCTTTAATGACAAATAAGGTTAGATGTATTGTATATTTTCAATTGTATTTCTTTTTTATTTTGCTGTAGATGTCCTATCTATTTTATATTGCATAGCTTACTTTTATTTACCAATTTATTAGAATAAATTTATATTAAATGTATTAGTAATACACATGGTGCATACACGTGCAAGCAAAACACTCATGTACACAAAAATAAACATTTTTAAAAAATTCAGAGCCCTAGTACTACTATGACTGGCTGTCCCAGGGTGGATGTCCCAGGGTGAGTGGGTACCGTAGGGGACTTTCTCTTCTCTGGGGACAAGGGAGAGTGTAATAGAGGTAGGGCTTTGTAAGGGTGAGACTGGGAGAAGATGGGAGCAGGAGTTGATCATGATGTAAGGTGAATAAATAAGTTAATAAAAAATTCCAATCCCCAGATAGTTTACAATCACATAGTTTGGCATTATTTAAGGGCACAATTAAGATAAAGAATTTAAAGGTGGAAATCAGAATCACAAACTTGAATTTCAACTTTTTCCCCCTGAAGGAGATCTTTGTAAGAGGAAATAAGTAGAAGAAAGCATCTACAGAAAGATACACTTGCACAAGAATAAAACATAATTCCTGCTGCCAAGAAGCCTAGAAGTGTAACAAGCAGAGAGGTCATCAAAGCACATGTGCTCCTTTCAGAGAAAAGGGACCCGGCAGCAGTGTTCTGATTTACACAGTTGATGCCAGAGACAAGATTCAAAGCCAGGTCTTTACATTCCTGAATTAGTGCTATTTCATTATACAGATTTCACTCCGACAGATAAATACAAGAATCAAAGGAAGGGACACTTGAGAAATGTCCAAAGAAGGGTGAGGCCCCCCCCCAACCCCCAAGCATAATGATCCCTGTGGAATTATCAGTGAGAAATACCTTCTGCTGCGGAAGGAAGATGGGGGGGGGTAGTGAGGGTTTGACTTGAGGATCTGGATTCTGAGGTAGAGGACAAGGGGCAGCTTAAACGCACTGAGATGAAAGGAAGTCTTGCTCCTGTGTGTAGACTGCAGGAGGTCAACATACTTTGGCTGTGTTTGTAAGAATGGAGATGGAGGAGCTGAGGAAATCCAACCTCAGAGGAGGCAGAAGGGTGACCTCAGGGGTGGAGGCTTGCAGGCTCTTGTACACTAAAAGCAAGGACAGTACTTCCTTTGCCAGAGTGATCAGGAGAGAAAGATGACAGGTAAGGGTTAGAGAGGAACAGAACCAAATGGTCAGATTGTTGTGTTTTATAAAAAAGAAAAGGAAGCCAGGGATATGTTTTGGTAGGACAAGGTATGGTACGGGTGGAAGGGGGCGTTGGCATTCCTTCTAGGCTCCGCTCCAGTTACCTGGCAACAGCCAGGTGTGCTTGACTCACTATAAAAGGGACTGCTTGCCCCCTCCTCACTCTCTTCCTCTCTTCTCTTGCCCTCTTCCTGCTCTGTCCCCTCTCTCCTCATTCCCTTCTCTTCTCTCTCTCCAGGTGCTCATAGCTGGCTCCTCCTCCTCTTCTTCCTCCTCTTCCTCTTCTCCCTCCCTCTCCCCCTCTGTGTGTATGTGTGTCTGTCTGTCTCTGTCTCTCTGTCTCTCTGCCTTTCTCTCAACTCCCCTCCCCATGCCCTGAATAAAACATTCTATACTATATAGAATAGAGTTCTAGATTATATAGAACTGTATATGTGGTTGGCTGGTCCCTCGGGGAGAAGGGATGCTTCAGCATGGGTCTGCAGACACACCCTTTCCCCACATCATACCCACCGTACTAAGCCTCCACCAAACATACCCCTGGCTTCTTTTTCTTTTTGTAAAACACAACAGGGGTTGCATGCACTTTTAGGAAGTGATTGGATTGTTGAAGCTGTGATTCCACAAATGGATTAACCAATCCATTTGTTAGTTGCAAATTCAGGCAGCCTGTTGGGAGGTGTCATAGGGTTTCTATTGCATCAAGACAAAAAAACAAGTTGGGAAGGAATGGTTTATTCCAGATCATAGTCCATCATCACTGGAGGAAGTCAGGACAGGAACCTAGAGGCAGTAGCTGGTGCAGAGTCCATGGAGGACTGCTGCTTACTGGCTTGCTTCCTATTGCTTGTTCAGCTTGCTTTCTTATAAAACTCAGGACACCAGCCAAGGGATAGCACCACCCATCAAGGGCTTGGCCCTCCCCCACTGATCACTAATTGAGAAAATGCCTTACAGCTGGATCTCATGGAGGCATTTCCTCAAGGGAGGCTCCTTCCTCTCTGATGACTCTAACTTGTGTCAAATTGACACACAACACCAGCCAGTATAGGAAGTGACAGAATTTTGGGAGATGAGGAGCATTTGAAGTGCTTTTGAAGCCCAGGTCTTGACTCCAACTCCTTGTTACTGCTTTCTGGCTTTCACCAGGTGAACAGATCGGTGCTAACATGCTCTTTGATGTGATGTTCGCTTCACATGCTCTGAGGGAGTGAGTCATCCCTTTAAATACAGCTAAACAGGACTCTTCAGTGGGACATTAGCAAGAGTTTCTAATATGTTACTGAATCCTTCAAACAAACTCCTTTACCACAGAACGCTTGTTCATTGGAACATATCTAATGTGTTGTACTTCTTGGTGTATTGATAAGAAGGGCTGACACACGGTTTAGCTTTTGTTTTGGTCTTTTTAACCTAGTAGGGAAAATTATTTCTATTTGGTTGGATGGGGGAATTTCTCTTAAGTGCATGCAGCTTTCAATGTCTGATTTTTAGTCTTAAATCTGAGTAAGGACACAGAGTTAGAATGGTTTGCTACTTGCTGAGCTGATCATTAGCCAAGTCCTGGAAGAGACAGACTGCCTCGCTGTCCCCTCAAGTTATTGGCCTCTTAACGCTCAAATACTTAGTTAACAAAGTACAGAATCTGTCTCCAACCTCAGTGCTTTTAATTAAATGGTTATTGAAGCATCTTTGCTAAAGGTAGTTGGAGGCAAGAAGTTACTCAGGACCTAACCTCCAAGATACACAGACCAAACATCTGTAAAGTGTAGCATTTGAAGGCTGAAAGGCTAATGCTTGGGTGTAACTTTTATGGAATATCCGATCTCATTTCTGGTGTCTCTCCTCACAGTTTGGCTTTGAATAAAAGCATCTGAGAAAAAAATTGTTGCCTCCATCTCTCCTTCCCTCCTTTCCTTCTTCCCATCTCTTCTTCATTCACTCTCTTCCTTCTTCCTTCTCTCCCTCCCTTCCTCCTTCCCTCCATGTATGTCTGTGTTGTATATCTCTTTCCCTGTGTGTCTCTGTCTCCCTCTTTCTCCCTCCCTCTTTCCTTCCCTCCCTCTCCTTCCCTCCCCCGTGTTTCTCTCCTTGTGTATCTTTCTGTCTCTGTCTCTATCTCTCCCTATTCCCTCCCTCCCTCCCTCTTCTCCCCTTCTCGTTCGCCTTCTCTGGCAAGCACACTCTCATTAACCTGTAACCACAGCTGCACAAATTGCTTTCTCTCCCAGGTAACTTTGCTTCTGTTTTCTTTGTTTGAGATAGGATCTTATTGTAACCACAAACTCCCAATACTTTTTTTGCCTTAGCTATCCCCCCAAATGTTGGAATTATGGGAGTGTGTTACTACACATGGTCCCAAAAATAATTCTTCCCACCTGCTCTCTACTCTGCAGAGCACTGTGCTGGTAGAGATAGGGGTCATGGAAGATATAGTTTTATGGTTTATGAATCTTTGAAAATGTTTCTGAAACTTTTATTTTAAGAAAAGAAGGGGAAGGAGAAATGACTCAACCTATAAAGCACTTGCCACGCAAACCTGAGAACCTGAACTCACTTCAATACCAACATAAAAACCAGGTATGGCGGCAGGGCATAGAGCTAGGAGGAGCCCGGGCCTTGATTGACAGACAGTTTAACCAAATAAGTGAGTGAGCTCCAAGTTCAGTGAGAGGCTTTGTCTCAAAAACTTAGGTGGCAAACAAATGAGAAAGATTCCTGACCTCTGGTTTCACACACACATGCACACACACACACCATACAAACACATCTCTGCACCTCACATGTGTATATGCACATACACATGTACACAAGCAAAAGACTCATGGTTGTTCACATCTTCCATTAATTGAAGAAGATCTAATATTGCTTAAAAAAAAAAGACTTAACTCTGGCCTCATTTTCTACACCTCACAGCAAAAATCAAGATATAGAATTATCCGTGCACTGAATAAATGTTGTGACCTAGAAAAACAGTCTTTGTTCTTTCTTCCTCTGTGTCTGTGTTGAGCTGGATTTAATAGTATTAATTATGTGCTAGCTGACAGACTACATACTCCATCCAATTTTATGTGATACACAGAATGACTTTATACAGTAAGTACTACCAGGTACCCCTTTTACATGGAAGAAAAGCAAAGGTTACTTGGGTAACTGTCACATAACTAGCCTAGAGTATGAAGCCATGAGTGACAGAGGACCCACAGTCAAGCACTGTAGGCAGTGTGTCATGTCTCCCTTTCTAATCCACTGGTCTGCTGTATCTGTGAAGAACCACCTTGAATTCTGATCCCTTCCAGGAGCCAAACGTATGTCTATAATATATCACCGGAGAATTAGTTTAATAAAGCCTTGGGTTTATTTACTTACCTAATCTGAGTGTTAGGGCTGGATTTTCCTTCCCACCCAATTCCGTTATTTGACATCAACCAAGAGAGGATTGGGTGGCACACGAATGTGTTCTAGAGTCAGTGAGCCCTGGATCCACTCTCAGGCCGCCACTTCAAATCCATGGCACTGAACAGTGTCCTTTACTTTTGTTTTTCTAGGCAGAGTTTCTCTGTGTAGCCCTGACTTGTCCTGAAACTTGCTCTGAAGACCAGGTTGGCCTTGAACTCAGAGATCTGCCTGCTTCTGCCTCCTGAGTGCTGGGATCACCACCTGGCTCAGTGTCCTTACTTTTTTGCCAAAGTTTTCTGTTAGGTGTGATCATAATCTTTTCCCTCCTTACGGAAATTCACGCAAAGTCGACAGAGAGGGTGAAAGCAGATAAGGTCCTTGTTTATATGAAAGCTGTACTTTCATTAGTAGGGGAGATGGGTAATAAAAAAAGTAAATGAAAAAAATTAGATAATTTTGGATTGGGATAGGTGTGGTGCACAAAATGAGAGAGCCAACATGTTGGGAATAATCTGCGGGTGAGGAAAGAGGGCATGAACTGAGTGGTCTGGAAAGTTCCTGTCTGAAAGGAAGCCCTTCATATGGGACAGTGGCCTGGGAACCAGGGAAATTGCTGGGGAGGGACATTCCATGCTGAAGGGAATGTATGTGAAAAGCCCATGAAGGCATGGCTCTCACACTCAGGGCCAGAGAAGAGTCCCATGGGACTGTGCACCTATGAGCAGAGTGGAGGGGATAAAAGCCAGCAGTGTAGGCAAGGACCAGATCACGTGGGCCTCTACAAACAGGCAGCTCTGTCCTGCAGCCTGTGGGAGCGCTTTGTAGGTGAAATGGCACCTTCTGACTTCCGCTTCAGGAAAGTGATCTGAAGGCTGGCTCAGAGCAGAGAAACTGCAGGTTGGGGTCACAGAAACTAGTGAGGTCTCATGGAACTGGGGTGAGTATGATGGTGATTTTGTGTGAGGTGGAGGCAAGTGAGTCGGAAAGAACAAATCTGGGGAGCACGTTAGAGAGCCAGTGTAATGATCTTGCCTGCGGTCTGAAGGAGAGCATGGAGAAGAATCCGATGTTCTAACGTGCTGAGATTTCAGCCTCCTCTCCTTTAAAAGGATTGCTGGAGGATCTTAACGATTGATAGTGAGAGACTACACTGCTGGGCACAAAAGTAGATATTCGATGAACAGCCATAGGCCTTAGTTTTGACCTAGGTTGATCCTGGAACGTTCTAGAAGTCCCAGAAATTTCACTGCAGAATCTTAGTCATTATAAATTCCAACTACTATAAAAAACTTATTCGAAGCTCAATATGCTCAGAAAAGTCTCTTATGATTCCTCCAGTTTAGAATAAGTGAAAATAAATATTGAGTGATCAAACTGTAGAAAGCAGCCAATAGAAAAGTCAAGATAAAATGTAACAGCTAACAAGCCTTTACCCTGTGCTTATTTTCAGTGCCTTGTGACTTAACACTATTTTCTAAATGTGATGAGTATTTGGAAAAACATACCTTCTGTGGACAGAAACCACATGTGGGGAACAATCACATAGGTTTGCTACTATACTTCTGAAAACCTTCTCTTGGAGGCATTGAAGGATGCTTGCACAAGGACTATACGTCTAACTCTCGCTTCTTAGGCATCTGAAGAGCATCCATCCAAACCTGTGAGCATGCAGGAATATCCCCCAGCATTTCAGAATGGGAGAGCTGAGTAAGGCTTCACAGAAACATGCACTTGCCCAAACCTTTAGCCACAGAAAACGTGCTGGTCTACCAATTCGGCATTTGATAAAGTCCAATTTCCCATACTATAGAAAATGAACCAAAGCACACAGACACTAAGAAGAAGCCAGGGGGCTATGGCAGGAGAAGGGTTCAATGTAACTCTGCTACAGAACAGTAGTCAGAGGGTAAAGAAACAAATAGGGCTTGCAATTAGAGATTGGCTATGTTAAGTCTTAGAATCAGTTTACAGAGCAATGGTTCTCATCCAAGGATGCCATGGCACCTCTCAGGGCTTTCAGAAATGTGCAAATAATTGTGGTTATTGCAATAACCATAAAAGTTTAAAATCCAATAATCTGAGGGTTGGTTCTATTCAAAGGAAGAATTGTTTGCCCTATGGTGTCATCAGGGCCCCTGCTGGGATATTCTTTCAAGGTCAAGCACAGAGGGCTTAGCCAGAATATGAGTGTATGTTTAGGTCATAACAATGTCAAAATAAGTATATATTTGAGATGGGCAAAGAAAGCAAAAGAAATTATAAGAGTGAGGATTTATTCATCTTATAAAGTAGGTATAAACAAATAGTATCTAAAGTTTGACATTGAGGTATAGTAAAGTAATAAATTGTAAGAACATAAATAAATACAAATGAAAACTAGGAAAAGGAGAAGCTCTTATTTTTTCATAGCAGAGAATTAGCAAACACAGTTAAGGCTAATGGAGGAAAACACTGCAAATCTGGAAAGAAACCTCTCAGAAAAAAAACAGGAGACGAATTGGAGTTTGTGTTCAGGAATAGAGGGCACTGGCTCTTCATTCACTGTATCTCTTGTCTTAACTAGCTTTCATGAAAACATCATGTATAAACATGCCAATCCACATGTGTATATACCATAAGAAGCAAGCTTCAATTTCTCCCTATTTGCTGCATGAGTTATGAATGCTTCTCCCATTCTGAAGAGCTAATTCTTCCCAGCAGGAATCTTCTAGAACCTGGGGATTTCCATGTTGAACTTCCATCTAAATCCATGCCCAGTTCCTTTTAGGTGCTCTATCCTAATTCTTCTACCTTGACTGGGTCTGGCTCCAATTTCCCCTTCACTGGCTGAGGAACTTACATAGTAGCTGAGCTTCTTGGTGCTCAGTTTCCAAAGAAGAAAAGGGCAGAACCTCCGGGGCACCCTTATCTGCTAGGAGGTTTGTTCCAGCTTCATGGGAGTCAGGTAACAGAAGAGACTCACTGTAAAGGATTGAGCAGACTCCTGAACAGCTCAGTATTAGGCAGTAGAGGTTACGGAGGAGAGGAGGAGCAGGGGTTAGAAGCCACTGTGGCTTGAACATTGACCTTCCAAACACTAGCTCTGCCAAGTCTGGATGACATTATTTTCAATATCAATCAGTAGAACCGCATTTATAACGTTCTGAGCAATCCTTGTAGGATAGTGACATTTACTGCATGTGTTGTCACAGTCTTAGGCATCTCAACCTGTTATCACTTGTGGCTTCAGACTCATGACTAGGTTCTGAGATTCATTTCTCGTTTATAGCCCTTGCATCAAACATATACAGAATAAATGGTGGTTTACTAAAGAAGCAGACACACGGATGAATGAATAAAGACATGTAATCCCAAAAAGCGAACAAGCTGCTTATTATATTTTCTTTTAAAAAGCAACAAAATTGAACTGAAAGTATAACACAAATTCTACTTTCTGATGCACCCTGATTATGTAAAACTGGTGTGTGTGTTGTGATAATTATTTCTTAGAGTTAAGTGATTGGTAATGGGAAGACAACTTAACTCTTTGAGATATTTAAGAGGAATAGAGAGGCCTGGGCTTATCCAGTGCTGATAGATCAGAGAGGAATTCCACAACTGCACGTGCCAAGAGACATTTGTACAAAGAAAGATTTGTTGGAATTGTCTAGTCAACAAGCTCTCCCATGGTTTTAACCTTTCTTGTGTGACTTGGAGTTGGGGTAACTCTCGGATGATCAGCTGCTTACCCATTCATTCAGTGATATTTACTGAGCTCCCATTGTATGACATACATGGAGGAAAGGTCCTTTGTTTACTTTCTTTGGGCCTCTTTCTTACACAGAGAGGACATTCAAGAAAAATTTGTTAGTCGGCTGACAGGTTGAAATAAAATGATTTTTTTTTTCCAAACTAGTTTCATATCTTGTGGGTCACAGAATTTATTGCATCTGTGAAACTTCCCTGAGTTTATGAGTTGTTAAGCCTGAGAGGTTACTGCCATTCCTCTGTATTTTTCTTGATATATAGGGTTTGTTTTTGTCTTCTCATTGCCAGCAAAATCAGCTGCTGATAGTTTCCTGTGTCAGTCTCTGAGTGGAGTCAGCTGACTCCATATTTCTAGTGAGCAGCCTGTCTTTATCCTGTGCTCTGCTAAAGCCTTGAGTGTTGACCTTACAGCCACAGTGAAGACTTAGACACATCGATCTCATCTTTTAAAATTTCATCATTGGTGTGTGTGTATGTGTGTGTGTGTGTGTGTGTGTGTGTGTGTGTGTGTGTGTGTGTTTAAGAGAGGCACAGAAAGAGACAGAGAGTAGATGGAGGAGGAGGGAAGGAGGGAGAGAAAGAGAGACAGAGGAAGGGGAAGGAAAATTTCTTAGGTAGATATAATTCAGAAAATGCAAAGGAATTGAAGGCTTAACATGCACCTGTCTGGGGGTGGGTGATATGTGTCAAATGCAGGTTAATCTGAACAGAAGGATAAATATATCATCAGCTAAACAGAAATCATTAACCATATCTAGCAATTAAAATGGACACAAGTAGCGCAGGAGCTACTGTACCTTTGTGGGCATTGGCTTCTTAAAGCTGATTTCTGCTTGCATCCAAACACCCCTTGGGGACTCGAGCACAGACCAGATCTTCTCTTGAACCACATGGTTTTCTTCAAAGATATAAACGGCTAGGGTGTCACTCATTTTCAAAAACCCAAAGATGGCATAATGAAAGCGCACACAGTACTGCATGTTTCCTGGTAGAGAGGGACCGTAAAGCCTTCCGATGTAGCCGGGCTGGGATGTAAACTTAGTGTTGGCCAGCAAGTAATGCCCTGTGAGAAAAACAAACCGCTTACCGCTGTGGTTCTCAACCTGAGGGATCAAGACCCTTTCGAGAATCACATGTCAGACATCCGGCATATCAGTCATTTACATTATGATTCATAACAGTAGCAAAATCACAGTCATGACGTAGCAATGAAATAATTTTGTGGTTGGGGGTCCCTACAACATAAGGAGCTGTATTAAAAGTCACAGTATCAGGAAGGTTGAGAACCACCTACTTAGTGCAACAGCAATGCAGAATGAGCTCACACAGTCAAGTGGAAGCCAGTTAAGGCAATGAGGTTTTCCCTAGGAGACTACTTCCATAGGCTTTAAACCATAAAAGAGACTTTCTAATGTCTGTGGTTTAAGGACAAAAAAAAAAAAAATCTATACAATGTTCTTAGAACTGGATAGCAAATGAAAGAAACCTCTTAGAAATTCAAGAAAAGCTCATAAAGCAGTGTAGATCCTATAGTACACAGATTCCGATTCATGGCATTAAGTAGAAATTATACTTTTTTAAATAACATACAAAAAAAGAATGAATGGACTTGGTACTATTGGATGTTTTGTGCTGGGTCACAGTCAGTGGCAGGCAAAGAGTTCTTTTCTTCTGCTCTATCTATAGTGTCCTGTTGGGAGGAGGGAAGGCAGGCTAGCCTGGCATCACGGGAGAGTTCTGGGCAGAACACACTGTTCTCTTGGTTCTTGGTATACCTACATATTAAACCCGTCCCTGAATAGTCATGTTTCTGACCAGTTGGGCACTGATGCTCCCAGATACTGTGGCTGTGTTCAGTTTTCTTGTTTCTTAGTTCTAAATAACAGGAGGGAATTTTTAGCAGCAATGGTCCCTTTACTACCAATCTTACCCACACAGTCAAGTTAAAGTGGATCCACGTATGTGAAGCCCTGCAGAACACAACAGTTTCCCCCTTTTCTGATCTGTTCTCAGAGAGTTCTCTTCATGGCCTGCCAGTATTTTCTCTAAGTATTTTTAAAAACTCATCCATGTCAGGAGAGTCAGGGGGTTTGTTCTCTCCCACACACAGGCAGGGCATGCGCGGACAGTGATAGGACTTGTCCTCAAGCCAGACTCTCAGGAAAGCCTCACCAGCCCCTGGATTCCTGACTTCCAGTCTCATGACATGACAGAAAGCAGCTGTTGTGTAAGCCCCAGTCTGTGGTACTTTGTGAGGGCAATGGACAAATCTGGGTGGCCACACAACAGCCAGATGTGTTTTGTAACCTGAATATCATCTTTCTGTTCCTGCTCAAAGCCTTTCTTTCAAAGTGGCTTCTTACTGCCTTTCTAATACACCTCCCCCCCCCAACAATGCTTATTCTGCTCTGCCAAACCTGTTGTCCATTATCCTCTCCAGCTTTCTGATTGCTCCTCTCCCTACGGACAGCCTACCAGTTGGTGTGGCCACCAGCCTCCACACTGAGAGACCTCACAGATGCTTGTCCTCTGTAGCTTCCATTGTTGAGACTACTCCCAAATCCCCAGCCAAAATTTCCTTCCTCTGTTCTTTCTCAGAGCACCGAAGGCCATCAGAACAGACCACCCCAAATGTGCCACTTTGGCACATTGATAATTTTGAGCTGAAGGCACTTGAGGACAGTAGAGGCAGGAAGGCTTCTCTGCCTACTCACTTTCTATCTAAAGCAGGCCATCAAACTCCTATGAGCCAGGTACACATTCTATTCAGTCAGTGTAGTAGAGACTGAGACTGTGCCGAAATGGATCTGTACAAACAAATCCACTACGAAGCCCTTGTTTTCCATCAGTTTCCTCCATAGATTTCCCAGTCACTGTCTCACAGTTTACTCTCTCCCTTTCCTTTGTCTTGCTACTTCCCACAACTTCATCATTCTTTGTTTAAAATGATACATAAGTTTTCAGGCCTATGTATTTTTCTAGTGTTCATTTTCCCTGTGAAGGCTCCACGCGCATATAAAATATGTTACTAGAATGTCACGTTTTTCTCTTGTTAGCCTGCTTCTTGTCTGTTTAATTTTCAGCCCCAGCTACAGAAACGAAGAGAGAAGAGGACAAGTTCCCCCATTCCCCCCCCACACCCCTGCTATGCTTGGAATTATGTTAATTTGTATGTTTATCTATCATTTCCTTTGCTCACTGAAATGCAAATGGAATCCAAGTGGAATTTAAAAAAAAATATTCTATCTGAAATGAAGAGCAAAACAGTTTCCAAAGATTTCTCTACTTGAAGAACTGGCAAATACTTTGGGTAGTGTAGTATCATAAATTGCAACTTTTAAAAAAATGGACAAATGTCATCAAGTGTTACTTCTTTGCTCTTTCTCTTTTCTTTTCTTTCTCTGGAATGAGGCTAGCAAATGGTATGGGAGAGCAAACCCAGGATGTGTGGTCTGACAAGCCTCTGACTCACCTGTTCCTGTCGTGTGGTCTCCTGCCCGATACATATTTGCTTTTACTCTTACTCTGGTCCAACCTGGACCCTCTTTGTCTTGATAAAAGTTGCAGAGGTCTTTCTCAAAATCGCAGCTTGTTTCCACAGCACTGAAAGGGAGCTCTGGGCAAATGAGAACCAAAGTTACAGTCAGTCCCGGATTCTCAGAGGACTCCATCAAACACTCGACAGATATGGCTACATTTGTGCCAGGGAGACCGAGGGACGGAGATACACAGCAAAATAGACTGACAGGTTTATCATCAAAACAGAGTTTTGACATGACAGAAAAATTGTTCTTTTCTTCTCTAAAAGGAGGGCAGAAAGCAGCTCTGATCACATTATCTACAGAAATAAACAACTGCTAGTTTCAGAAGGGATTTCCTTTGAGAATGCAAAGGCTGTGAACATTTACTTAAAACTTTCAAATCGACTCCTACAACATTTCAAAGAAAGAAAAAGGAGATTTTTTTTTTTTAAAAAGAGGCTCTCAAGTTCTAAGATGTGTTTTAGAAACAGTATTTTCCAGAGACAATTCCCCTTTGTTGACTAGTCTCTGCATCAGAGCAGTTAGGATTGCCATTAGCTGTGGGAGCTGCTGCTCTTGAGGAAAAGCAGCCCTTACCAGAAACCATATGGTTCAGAACTCACACTGGGCTTTTCAGGGGATGCTTCTGTTTGGGCTTTGCTGTGTCCTGTTATCCTTTACAATGGTCCACAAGTGTCCCTTTGGCCCAGACTGCCCAGATGAGACAGAGTATGAAAGGGTCATGCTCCCTTGGGAATAATGGTTGGTCCTATTAACACAGGATTTAGAAGCCTCCTAGCTTAGGTTGCCCTCTGGAGTTAGAGGAGCTGTAACCACAGCAGATTGGGATACTCAGTATGAGCCTAGTCTGATTGGTGAGAGACACAGTTGGGACATTTCAGGGCCAGAGAGATAAAGTGTGTTGTTTTGTATAGCTGGAAAGTCGTTACTACAGAAACTTCCATTCTGGAACAGCCAGCTGGCAACTCAGGGCTGTTTAGGACCAGACTATGTTCTCAGTTAATTTTCAAACCAAGAAAGTACTCATGTGGGCAGAAGGATACAGCCAGATTAAATGGTCAAAAGAGTCATTCAACCAAATGCTACAAGGAACTCAAGATTTAGTTTTGACCCAGAAAAACACATAGCTTTTAAAAACCAGTTGGAACAGTTATATGCTTTGTGAACTAACTGATAACATTGTATCAGTATTAAATTCCCTGAACTTACTTATTATTCCATAGCTACACTGCAGATTCATAGTGAAATAATTCAATATATACAGGAGTACAGTGTTCTTCAAGGCCTGATAAGGCAAATGCTCGCCCTGCCTAATGCTATCAGTTTGTGGATCTGAGGAAAGTCTAGGGAGTTCCTCACCAAATTCTCATATTCCAGAAAATTGTATCTGAGTTTGAAATGTTACAAAAGAATTTCCATAATATCCACCCCGCCCTCTCCTTTTTGGAGTGACTAACAGTGCATTACAGAAAAGGAATAAGAAACTGTTCCCACGTAACTGGAACATGGTGGCATTTTGGTCACATGCCCAAGCTTGATAGTGGAAGAGGAAATGAGGGTTGAGCTCTCTGAGCCTGGTGAGTCACCCACATGCTGCTCTGTCTACTTCTGCCAGGACGAGGGTGGATCTTTATGTCCAGGAGACAAAGCCTGAGAAAAATTAATATGATGCCACATACACCCTCCAGCCTTCTCCCACTGATAGTCAAGAGCAGAAGAAACCCCACCATCTCAATTCTTAGCCAACCTCCCTCTACCTGGTAATGAAAAACGACGAAATATTCAAAATGTACAGCTAGCCATGTAGCTCAGGAGATGGTGAGGTACTCCTAAATGCCTGGCACAAAGGGATGATCAGGTCAGTGAAGTCACTTATCAGGAATGAACCTCAGAGCAGCACCCCTATGTGACAGCAAGAGAATCTTAACTCCTTTATTAGGTCTGTAAGAGGGGCAGAGGTAGTGCTGAAATTCAAAAGCAGTTTTATTTAGAGCAGGCAAAATGGAGAATCAGCCATGGTGGTCTTCAGTTGGTGAATAGGCATGTGAGCTGTGGTACATTTATTTAGACAATGAAATATACTCAGTGCTAATTTGATCTATGGTGCCATGAAGAGACCCGAATGAAACACAAACGTGTAATATTACACGTGAAGGAAGCCAGTATGAAAACACTGCATACTGTATAACTTCACAACCACAAGGCATGACAGAAGAGGCAAAATTAAGGAGACAAGGAAAAGGCCAGTGGATGTGGTGGGGTGGGGTGGGGAGGTGAGCCTGTATTACCCTGTAATGGTGGGCACATGTCATTACAAATGTGTCCATTCCCATAGAACATGCAATACAAACAGTTACCTTTAATGTAAACTCTGGAATCTGCGTGACAGTAATACGTACAGGGGAAAGAATACATGTGTTACCACTGTGACTTCCGACCACTTGGCTAAACCTCAAACTGCCCTAATACAACACGACTTTAATCACAAATCCCTTTTATCTATGGTTTTCTGGTTGTTATTTTCTTCACTTGATAAATACTTGGTTTTAGAAATGATTTGTCTATGGTCTGATAGAAAGTTTCAAAAGTGGAGATCATAGACTCAATCTACTTTATGTAGAATACTCAGTGTCTGAAAGATGGGGACCTTCACATAGCTACCCAGCATCTGAGGTGAAGGCAAAGTCCTTGCTCAAAGCTTGTTTGAGAAGTTTGGGTCAAGGGAAGATAAAAAATTGAGTGCCTGGGGCATTTTAATAGCATGATGAATACACGGGGAGGAACTGGAGACAGATGCAGATGCAGATGCAAACCACTGAGCATCAGTTAGAAGGAAAAAGAAACGAAAGCAAACTCCTTGAAACAACTTATTAGAAGGTGCCATCATGGGGCTGGTGAAATGGCTCATGCTCTTCTGGAGGTCTTGAGTTCAAACCCCAGCAATCACATGGTGGCTTACAACCATCTGTAATGAGATCTGATGCCCTCTTGTGGGGTGTCTGAAGACAGCTACAGTGTACTTACACATAATAAATGAATAAAAACCTTTGGGCAAGAGCAAGAGGGAGGGAGGGGAGTTCATATTAAATTTAAAAAAGTGTCATCATGTAATTACTTGCTTTCAGATACTTGAACTTTTTAGGAATGAAGGTTTTTTTTTTTTTTTTTTTTTTTTTTTTAACAACCTCATTAGCTGGAATGCAGTACAGCCTGGGAAGAGCAGTCGACATGTTTGAACCCCTTTTCCCTGCTCCATGGAACTCCTGAAGAGGATCTAAGTACCAGTGCTGTGACTAACAAACTCCCCAGTCCTGCAGTGTACTACAAGAGACAAGCACAGGACACAGTATACAATGAAGGATGCAAACCTTGGACAGTAGTTTTATTTCCCCAGGAGGAATCTTAAACTCAGCAGAGACAGAGACAGTTCAAAGCTGCCTGTGAAAAGAGTGAATGTAGCCAAGACCTAGACTAGAGAAGCAGGACGGCCGAGTGGCTGGGCCTCAGAATAAGCAGCAGGTACACGTTAGGATACTGGAGACAAGGAGGATGTCAGCAACTTCATCTCCAGTTTAGGCAGCAATTGGAGTGGAGTTTTGAACTTTACCACTAGGTAAGAACTCTGGGCAGCATCCAGCTGTTGGTAAATGGTCTCTGTCGGCTCCTGTAGTCTTCTGAAGAGTGTCTATGAGTAACCATGAGTGTCAGGGTCCTTGCAGTCCCTGGCCTGGGTGTAGAATGGAGAGAAGCTTGGACCTGGATATGTCACAGCACTTTGGAGTTGGGTATTGAGTTAGGCCTTTATAGAAGTAGACAGGGAGGCAACAGTGTAGACTCCCAGGAGTATCCTAACTTTTTGACGCCGTGATACAATGTTGCCATCCCAGCACCTCCATGATGGTTTACAACCACTTGGAACTAACAGTTCTGACACCCTTTTCTGCCCGTAGTGTGCACTGCATGCACGCACATACATACCCTCAGGTAAAATACTCACCTACATAAAAATAAATAAATCTTTAAAAACAATTACCATGACAAGATCACACAGCTTGTAAGTGTGAGGAAAGAGATGAGAATCTGAGTTCCTAGTTCTTGGGTCATAATACTAAAATGATGCAGTTAAGTGATTTTTACAAGTAAGGTTGGCACAATGAAGAATTCTAAAGGCCAATATAAAGACTACTGTATGAAAAGCACATGCGGGTTCCTGTAGGAAAAGGGGCCTTGTGTGAGTGAATTACACACTGAGGAGACACTGGTCCTCTCAAGTAGTCTCATTTTGCTGGAATCTTTTCCCCCCTGTTCCCCAGTCAGACATATGTTGTGGGAAAGCGCTAGCACACATTCAGTATCTCTTCTGAAGCATCTTCAAGGTTGCCTTTGGTTACCTCCTGGCTATTTCTACATCCTGCCCTACAAAGAGTTAGGTGGGTAGATTAGGAGGTGAAGTACTTGCCTCCCTTTCGTGGGGCTCTGGATTGAGAAGGTTTTTTAACTCCCCTTAAAAAATTAGAATGAGTAAACCAACAACAACAAATGTTTTAGTTAGGGTTTCACTGCTGTGAGGAGACACCATGACCATAGCAACTGTCGTAAAGGAGAACATTTAATTGGGGCTGGCTTCCAGTTCAGAAGTTTGGTCCATTATTGCCATGGCAGGAAGCACAGTGGTACACAGACAGAGATGGTACTGGAGAAACAGCTAAGAGTTCTACATCTTTAGGCAGCAGGAAGAGAGGGTGATACTGGGCCTAGCTTGAGCATTTTGACCTCAAAGCCCATCCCCATGAACACACTTCCTCTGACAAGGCTACACCCTTTAATAGTGCCACCATCTGAGTTTATGGGGGTCATTTTCATTCAAACCACCACAAAAAGTCCTTAGTTTCTGCAAATTATGCTTCTCTTTCATTTGGGAATGAGAGTTTAGCTCAAGTGGGAAGTATTATCTTAGTCTACTTGATAAGATATAGCTGAAAGCATACTACAGACCAGTTTTATCTTAAGGGAAAGTAAAGCCACAAAGGTCAGCTTCCATAATGATTTCCCATGCTCCAGATACAGAAAGAATGCTTGTTAGTAAGATGGCATGGGTAGTGTTGCCCTGAGCGTTGTGAGGAAATGAATTTACTGAACAGTAAGGTCAATGCATTTAACTGTGTCATTAACTGCTGGCATCCTTATTGTAAAACACTTGTGTTTATCCATTTTCCCAGAAAATGAGAATTCCCTTTCTTTATAAATGTCAAAGTTATGGAATTTTAATTTTTGGTCTGATAAAGCTTTGTGAGGGCTTGCTTTGAAAAAAGAAGTTAATTAACAGCACATATTGTTTAGCCCAAACCATTCCAGATATATCTACTGAATACTAATACACAAGGACTATGAATCTTGGAGACTTAAAAATTACAGTTTTTATATTTTTTTCCCTTTCCCTTCTTCTGGCCCCTGCTCACTCCAGCCCAAAGCATACTGTAGCTATTTTCAGATACCCATACGAGGGCATCAGATCTCTGGGATTTGAACTCATGACCTCCTGAAGAGCAGTCAGTGCTCTTAATCACTGAGCTATCCTATCTCACCAGCCTGAGTTTTTATAACTCTACCCAGTAGGTTGTAAGGGTTTTTCCCTCTCAATCTATTGAGCTATTCATTTATGGAACTAAGGTATTATTTAAAGAAGTAAATGAATTTAGGTAAATTAATATTTAAGTTTTCCTTTGTGAATAAGGAGAAAAGACCAAGTGTCTCATGAAAGTTTATGTATAGTATCAATGGAATTAAATTCACTATATGAGAGATCAAAGAGGGTAATAATTTAGCAAAAATGATTATTCAGTTGATGACCTTTTAAAGACAAGGTAAGACAAAAGGTGAGGAAACTAAAGACAGTTTAAAGTAAGTACCAATTTTGGGCATCTGAAGAGGCAGGCACATTCCAAATGAGGAAGAGTAAGCAGAACTCACCTGTCTGATTCTGGCAGGGAACAGGAGAGAATGAAATATCATCCAGGGCAACATAGCCTCCTTTGGGACCATTGAAAGCCACCTCAAAAATAACCTGGAAAGGACAATGACAGGTTATCATATATTCACATACTTTCCTGTTCTTACATGATTAAAAATGACACATTGATCAAGCCAACTGAGGCCAAGTGACAAGGACTCATACAAGTTTTTTCCACCATGTAAGTATTTGGTCAGTACCCCACTCAACCTACAGCCTCTTTCAAGGAAAATGAAGTCACTATGTTTGCCTGCTGAAACGTTATCTCCTGAGGTCTAAATCTCAGGTCAATGATATTAGAAGGTAAGCCCTTTGAGGAAGTGATTAGCTCACAAGGGTGAAGCTCATTCATTGGTTTAGTGATAAGAGTCCAGAAGAACTTTCTTCTATGTGGAGACACAATGGAAGATGCCTTCTGTTCACTGGGAAAAGGACCCTTGTCAGGATGGATCTGCTAGTACGTTGATCTCGGGTTTCTCAGTTTCCAAACTGTGAGAGATGAATTTCTGATGTTTATACGTCATTGAGCGTATGGTATTTTGTTGTGGCAACCTAGCCGTAATGGACCAAGACACTTGAAACTTGTATTTACTGGGCATCCTATCCCCCATTCCTAGAGTACCAGCTAGCATGCCTAAGGCATTTCTGACAGATTCCAGGATTGATTGACACCATGGCCTTCACCTACAGGAAAAAGTCAGTGAAGAAAATAAATTAGATTCTTCCATTATCTATAGGAAGCTAACCTCTAATATGTTTGTGCCCCTTGCCCCATACAGCATTCCACAGTAGTCAGAGATGAGCGCTGTGACTAGGTCTTTTCAGTTATGGTCCAATGGATTCACAAAGACCATGAGACAATGATAGCTTTACTTTCTTATCTCTCACTCACTAACTTTGAACTTTCTGTCGGAGACAATAAGGCAGCAGGTATGATCAGCACAGGTCCACATTGTGTCAGGAAAACAATCCAGGTGTGAAGTCTATGCTGTGTGAATTCACAGCTAAGGCACATTGTGGGTCATGGCTTCAAACTTAAATGCATGCTGGGGCCTGGAAGGTATGAATGCATGAAGTTGCATGCAGTCTGTGATGCAGACTCTTGAGAGCGGAGAAGGCAAACCTATCTAAAAAAGGTTGCTGCTACCCAGTGTCCTCATCCCTAGGATCTCAGTTTGTTACCCCATTGGATAGTAAGGCTTTGCAAATGTAGTTAGGATGAGGTCATACTGTAGAAGGGTGAGTGTCTATTTCAAATGACTGATGTTCTTATAGTGTTTATAAAAGGTAAAATTTTGATGTGTACACTCCTCTCATCTCCAACACAGACCAAAGACATTGCAACTGTTAGAGGAAGGGGAAAGATTTCTTCATACGGAGCAGAAAGACTAAGAAGCTCTTTTCTGCAATTGCAGCCCATACGCCAGCGTTCTCTGTTCAGAAAAGTCTGTGTTTATTTTCCTTTTGTAACGCACCACATTCCTTTTGATTTCTCCAGTTCCAATTTCTTTTCTTGGCAATTAGTAAGAGCAAACAACCCAAATGACAGACTCAGACTAATGGAGCAAAATCCCGCACGTGTGGCTCCAAAGATGAACATGGTACGGTTAGTAGTACTCCTTAATATAACTTCTGAGTGCCGATTAAAAAAAAAAATCAGCAATGCTCTATTCATGCAAATGTTGTATAAGAGTTTATGTTGTACAAGAGAAGTTGGTAAAGAAAACACCATCCATGTATGTATGTGTACACACACGTGTGTATGTGTGTGCATGCATGTGTATGCACATGTGTATACACGTGCCTGCCTGAATATGTATTAACATGTGACTCATTTGACTTTAATAGAAGGACTGTGTTCTGGGACAGCATTTCTTTTCCTTCTTGTAACCAAAGTCATAGAAAAATTTCCACTGGGCTGTAAGAGCAAATCAAAGCCTGGCCAGACTTTGTGACAGGAAATAGCACACATTCTACAAAAGCACTGTGCTCTCTCTGGGGCTGTTTGGGGTTAGGGAGATGAGAGGGATATGAAGGAGGTGGAGGAGTGTCAGGCACACCAGCAGTGGGCAGAGCACATTAGAAATGGAGACCAAGCCAGCCTTCTCCAGTTCTGCAGCAGGCTAGCAGATGGCACCACTGAAAAGCAGCCAAAGGAATAAGCCACTTCTGTTCTGTAAATGAATCTGGAGAAGATACTGCAGAGTACAAAGTGAAACGGGGTACTCTAAGTGAAACCATGGCAACCAAGACTCTCCTTATAGCTAGGTGCAAATGCTCATAGCAGTCTTACACACATAGCAACTATGATGCTGCACCCCCAACTTACAGCCTGGTGGGGGCCTCAGACAGACTGAAGCTCTTTCTACAGCTGTGTAGTAGATTTTAGTCTAGGAAGTCCCCTAAGCTTTCTGGCATCTCTCAGCTGTGCGACCTAGAAAAAAGATGTCAGACTTCTTGAACGTTTCTGGTTCCTCCTTTGTCTTCTGTGAATATGGGCATGATTTTATGTATGTACTTCAGTGGGCACTAAGCATAGGCACTACTTACAAGTTCTGAAAGACACACACAGCTACAGCTATGGATTTGGATATGTGATTATAGAACACCAAGATTTGTTTCAAATTAAGGCTGTAATAAGTTTAAAATCTGATTTTATAACATTGTTTTTTGTTGCAAAGAAGAAAGTAACTTATGGGTTTTTGTTTGTATATTTGTTTTTGTATAGAAAATTCTTTAAAAATTGATCTGGTGTGTGTTTTCCTGTAACCAAGCAAAGATGCTGAATATGGCAGCCCAACCCTCCAATTAGCAGCTATAGGACTCTTCTCTTGCTGCCTGAATTCTTTGAGCCAAAGGACTACCAGTTGAATAGCCAGCCAGACCACCCTTGTGCCAGCATGGGCTGGCTTGAATGCCTGGAGGAGAAAACTCCACCGTGATCACAGAAGATTGCCCAGCATTTTGAAGGCACAGCTTCATCCGGGGCTGTTGTACAGTTTGTACCAGCCCTTTTGCTTTCCCATGTCTTAGTGAATTCTACATGACCTTACAGCCATTTCTACCTAGGTGTATTTCCCTTGGTGACTTCTGTGACTGGTGCTAAGGAGGCAAAGTTGTGATTGATTTAAACGTAAACCCCCATGTTTGTGCTTACAGAAACAGGGCTAGGATTGGTTCCCCAGATTTAAGCAGGATGCTCAGGCTCTCTTAGGGAATCGGTTTTGTGACTTTATGCCGTGAGACCTCCCTTGCTGTTGTAGACCCTATAAAAGCTTTTCTCCAGTTATCTCTACTTTTAATGAGTAACAGGAAGAAAAAAGCAGCAGACAGCAGAGTGGTGGCGATGGTCTTTAAACCATAACTGGTGAGCAGTAAGGAGGCTGAGTTGTAAAATGGGAAGGTAGCTGGTACCTGACAGCTGGAGAAGCAGCATCTAAGCAGCTGGAGAGTGGCTGGCAGCAAGAAAAAGGCCTCGAAAGTAGAGATATGGGCTGGGGGTTGGGGGTGGGGGAATGAGGAGAAAGCAGAAAGCAGAGAGTGAAGAGGGATAAAATGTCACAGGGTCCTCAGAAGAGAACATGCAGGGCTTGGTTGCTGGATGAGTTTCAGAGACCTGACAAGTCTTTGAGACCAAGGGTCTTGGATGCTGGGACTTAGCTACAACACTGGCTGATATAAACAGCTGAGGACAGTGACTTCCTAGGCCTACAGGCAATGGCAACATTTATAGGGCTCAGGTCGGGATACTAGAGGTAGGCACAAGAACCATTGTCGGGTGCTTCCTGCTGCTATTGCCGGTGCCCCACCTGCCTTCTGCTGCCCATCACTGCCACACAAACCAGATGGAAACTAAAACCTCTAAAAAACTAGTGCCCAAAGAGTTTCTTTTTGCTTAACTAGATTTCTCTCTGGGGAAAGCCAAAGAACCCCAGATGACCGAGCCTCCTGGGGTAGAGAGGCTCAGGAAAGAGTCATATTCAGGCTCTGAGCTCCCCTTTTGAACTCTCCATGGCTATAGCACAAGATCAGAGGGAACATGCACCAGAAAATTCAGCTGGTGGAACTGGCTTCCACACTTGTCCTCAGAACAATAATTTTGATAGAAATGAAGATGATGAGAGAGGAAGGAAGAGGATACAGAAAAAGGGAAAGAAACGAGGAGACTGAGAAGGGGAAGGAGATGGAAGAAATAGATAAAAGGGCTGGAGAGACGCCTCACACACTAAGAGTGCTTGCTACAATAATGAGAAAGACAACAATTTGGGTCACTGCACCCGCATAGCAAGCCAGGTGCTCCAGAAGAATGCCACAGCTCCAGCTCCAAGAGATCAACTGCCCTGGCCCTTCTGTCAGTGCCAGTGCTATCGCTCTGGCTCCCTCCCTCTAAAAGATTCTAATAGCAGGGAGTACATCAGGAGTACATCAGGAGTACATCAGGCGTAGGAGGGAAAAGGGGATGTTAGTATGTCGATACAAAGTTACAATTATATTAAAACAGTACAGTTAGGTTCTCAATGCACAGTAGGCCAACTGTAATTAATAGTGATACATTGTACATTTCAGAAGGATTTTAAATGCAGTCACTACCAACAAATAATAAATTTGCTTGAGGTGACACATATGCTAGCTATTCTGATTTGATTACCACACATTGTATACATGAATCAAAACATCACATTTTATTACACAAATTGGTATAATGTTTTTTATGTTTTGTTTTTATTTTTTTGAGACAGTGTTTCTCTACGAAGCCCAGGCTGTTCTGGAACTTTCTCCGTGGACTGGGCTGGCCTCGATCACACTGAGATCCACCTGCCTCTCCCTACCAAGTACTAGGATTAAAGGTTTGTACAGTGCCCAGGTACAATGTTTTTTCCTAAATTAAAAATAAAAAATAAAGTCAATGTGTTCTTATCTTCAAAGTCAGGACTGAGGTTGGTAAGAAAGTACAGTGAAGTGATCTCTCTCTCTCTCTCTCTCTCTCTCTCTCTCTCTGTGTGTGTGTGTATGTGTGTGTGTGTGTGTGTGTGTGTGTGTGTGTGTGTGTGTGTTTGTGTGTGTACAGATCCAGGCTCACCTACCTCCATGGGGTAAGGAGCACTGAACTCCACCTCTGCGAGGTTCCAGGCCTCATTGCCTGGGCTGTCCACTTTCCAGATCTCCTCGTATAGGCCAGCCATGTCCCGAGTGTAAAGAGAGAAGACATTGTCATTCCCCTGCTGAAGCTGGTAATAGAATGAGAGGCAGCCAGACATGGGGGCTGTGGTCACTGGGGAGATGAGCTGAGCCACTTCCTGGAAGTGCTTGACATAAACAGAGTCCACGTACATGTAGTGGCCTGGAAATCACACAGACAGAATAGAGGGTAAGACAGGCTGGTAAGCTACAGATGGACCTGTGACATTCTGGGACACACTTGAACACAATCCATTGAAAGGGTAAGGAGAAAGTCTGATCAGGAGTGTGTAAGTGTCATAGCTGGGAGATGGACACAGGGGTGTACTGCATCCTGAAAATGCCAGATGAGATGCAGCTTAAATATCCCTTTACTTTTGATTGAAGTAAATTATCCCCACAGGATAGATGTGTCCTGTTCAAAGTGTCTGCGTTTTCACAGACGAATCCATCACTGTATCAGATGCGACCCCTTCTCAAGCCTTCTTTGCATTATAAGACATCAAGATTGTACTGTCTTTTATTTGAGGGGCATGGAAAGACACACCTGAACATATTTTTACAACACACATCGAATGCCTACTGTGTGTCTGAGTGATCTTAAGAGTGAGTGCTTGGAGGCAGGGTAAGGTCTGGGCATCTGAACTTGTGATGGCTTTGTTGATAGAATCTGGTGATCACAGCACCTAGCAGACTTATAGCTATTAACACCCACTAAAGACTGAAACAAAAACAATATGGAGACTAGGGAAGAGCTTTGATTTACCATTTCCTTGATGAGGTACTAGGACCTAAGCAGATTTATGAATTTGTCGGGTCTCTAGAATGAGAATAGCACCATCTTTTGATACCTGGATGAGAGAGCTCCGGGAGCCCCCAGGGATAATAAACTGTGTGAATGGTTAAGTCCTTCATACAAAGTGGACTAGTATGTGTATGCAACCTGTACACATATGCTTTTAAAAGTTATTTATTATGTATTTATTTAAGAGCCTTGCTATGTAGCCTAAGATGGGTTCTAATCTCCAATCCTCTTGCCTCAGACTCCAGAAGACTACAATTATAGGCATACACCACTGCCTTTAGTTTGCTTGTTCATTTATTTATTTTGTTGCAGTGTTATGGGTCAAACCTCTAGCTTTGTACATGCTAAACAGGTATTCTGCCACAGGGCTACATCCTCAGCCCTTCTTATATATTTTAAACCACTTGTAAATAACTTAAAATGTTTATACAATGTAATTACTTATTCTTACTATTTAGTGGATAGTAGCAAGAAAGAAGTCAGCAAGTGTGCAACAGACACACAGTCGTTTTTCTGATATTTTTGGTCCACTGGTAGTTGAACCCACAGATGCAGGCAACTGTACTTTCCTCGTAGGGTTGATATGAGTATAAAGTGAGACTATATATGAAAAGTGCTTCTTGTGTGCCTGACATTTTGTAATTGCTCAACAGGATTATAAGGAAACAGCAGTACCATTTATGAATCTAGAACTGTTCTTGTCCCATGGTCTGTGGTTTATAAAGGGCAGCTATTATCACTATTATCAACTTTGTATATCTTTATTTAGGTTATGATGGAGAAGAGCTATTCAGTGTGTCTTGGACAGAATTTTTTTCTATTTATAAGCTTAGAACAAATATACCTTTATTGTTATTTTCAGTTTTCAGGATCTAGTGCCTGCTTTGTAAGAGATTCTCTTATTTTGGTGAGAAAGCAGTACGAATAGTAGGAACAATACAAGATTGGCTTTGTTTCTGCCTCCTGTGTGGAGGAGGTTATCCAAACCATGACAACAGTCCTAGAATTGTGGTCACCCAAGTGCCCCTCTCTCTAAGACAATTGTATTGTCCAGCCAGACTAGAGCATTATCCTAATAATGGAGAATGTATGTGACCATAAACAACTCCATTCTTAAACAATTCTATTTACTAAGAATCCTCAGAGCGAAAGTCCTTGTTGCCTCTCGTTATATGTCGTAAGAGTGAAACAGCACTCCTTTGCAAGGTGCTACTGCCAGGAAGGGAGAGCTGTAAGATTTTGTTTTTTTATACCGCACTTTTTGGGCACAGAGGTGTGTCAGAGTTCTGCAAGAGAACTTGCTATGGGCACTGAAACTGTCTTGTCAGTCTCAGCTGATCCACCTATAGATACATGACAGTGTTCCTACCAAGAACACACTACTCCATGCTGCCCCTAGCCAGTGAGCCAGCAACCAGGGACACTACAGCTGGGCTATTCTCCTGGAGGTCTGGCCTCTCCCCTTTCTCAGGATCTGCATTTTATACTGAAGGTGCTCTTCACTCAGGGACACATGACATTTGTGGCCACTAGGCACTCTCACTTTTGCATATGGTACGCAGATTTTTAGTATATGACAGCATCAGCATAAAGATGAAGTCATCTGGGATGAACTTGTTATTTTTGTTTCTTTATTCATTTTCCTTTGACAATAACTAAAGTTAAAGCACTGTCATGGAACCTTACAAACTCCGTGGCTCCTACATCCATGCATCCGCTCTATTAGTGAGCTCTGCTGACAGTTTCTGCCTTAGTTCTTCACAAGCATCACCCCACCCCATGTCACCTCACCCCATGTCACCTCACCCCCCCCCATGTCCCCCCCCCCCCCCCAGTGCTGGCTTAGTGTCCATTTCTAACAGAACTCAAACAGACACAGCCTCGAGGAGGGAAATCATTCTGCCCAAGAAGAGATGATCTCTCTCCAACAAGTCTAGAAGACTCTTGACAGATCCACTTGAAGCAACCCACTCCACTCCTGGAGTGTGTTATTACTGTGCAGAGCTACAGAAATCTCTTACCCACAGCCCCATGACAAATGCATCTCCTTTGCAGTTGACAGACATCAGATGGTCAGGGACGATTACTCATCTACTTTCTGGATACTGTTTTTATCCCTGCACTAGTGCTTGAAGTGCCTCCTCAGCAGCACATGCTCACAGTGCTGAGCCCAACAAACCACACTCACATTTCTGGTCCAAGGAGCATCCAGAAAACAAAATGTGCCCCACCTAAAGCAAGTCATGGAGGTTGCTGTGACTGCTACCAAGACTGCTGACACTGAGTCTCCCATGGAACCACCGGCCTAGACCAGAAGCACTTGCCCTTCTTTTCCTCTCTAGTATTCTTTTGTTGACACAGTGGGGTACTATTTACTGACAACCCGAGTAACATGAGATTTCTTACCAGGAAAAAAAAAAAGACAGCTCATCACAAGTTTATCATCCGATTTAACAGGGCTAGAATGATTCAGAGACCACTGTCAGGTGTCTGCTGTAGAAAGCCAGGCTGGGAAGTGACAACACCCTGGCTGAGCGCATCTCTGGTGAAATCTACTCTGAGGAAGAGCAGCTGGGGACTAGTTGTGGGTGAAGGCTGGTCATTGTGCCTCTGACCACAGGAAGGGAAAAAGTAGCTTGGTGTTCTTAGGAAACCATGTCTATTACCTGGCATTATAGGAGTTTTCTTACCCAGCTCAGGCCAACCTTCCTATGTGGCTCAGGGTTGTTGAGTTTCTACTAACTTAGGGAAAGGTAATTTTAATGACTTTAGATCAAGATTTGGGTACAAGGAAACTTGGTCAGATACAAACCTACTATGGGTGTATTCTAGGGAAACAAGATCTTTATAATCAATCAGACCATGGCCAGAATTAAAACTTTAGGCCAGGCGATTCAAAAATTCATTTTGGTAGTGCATTCCAACTCCGAAGAGGCCTTGCCAGGAAGATCACAAATTTGAGGCCAGCCTAGGCTATGTAGCATACAATGAGAGATGCTTGCTCAAAACAAACCAACCAACCAGAAAAACCAATTTAACTAAAAATGAAAGAGCGTAAATAGAGACAATGGGTTCCCCACAAGACTAAGAATCAGCTGCTTTGCCACACTCAGATAGGAAATTGATCTTCTTGTACCCAACGCTTAGTTATATACTTAAAAACCCAAGGTTTCTGCAGGCAAGACAGCTGTCAAGTTCAGTAGAAAGACAGTAATCCCTGGCAATACCAGTTGATGCTTAGGCCTCCTGAGTGGCACCTGAGTGTAGTCTGTGTACTTGCTTCTGAAGAAAGCCTTCCTTCCGCCTCAGAGCAGCCCTTTGTGTTAGTGAAACGTGTCAGGTGACCTTAGAGGGTCCTCATCAGTAATCATTTCCCCACGGGTCAGAAAAAGAACTTAGAGGACGGTTCCTGAACAGACTGGCTGCCCAGAATTTTCCTAAAGATTGCCCACAGCTTGACCATAGTACCAAAGCAGTTTCAGACTCAGCTAGGATTCATCCTTCTTTGGCCACATTTTTTGGCTCTAGTTGTTTTGTCTGTTTCAGTCTTGTTTGCTGCCTGGACTAGCTGTCTCCTGGTGCCACTTGGGCTGAAGAAACATGTTCCAGATGGAAATAACCCACTCAGCTGCTGCCATGTTGAGCAGCCAGCACTCAAACATGGCAAGTCAACCCACCTACTTTCCCACGTTGCATACCTGATAGCTATACTCAGGAACATGTTCAGGGGCTGGAGGAGATCTTTACTCTGATACCAATAGAGTCAGATTCCAGTCTTTTTACAGAGCAAAGAAGAAGGAAATGTATATGAACATCGGGTGGGACGTTGTTATAACTTGGATGTGAAATAGCCCTTCAGAACCCATGTGTTGAAGCCTTGGTCCCCAGTGCATTGTTCAGAAGTGGAGCTTGGGGGAAATAGTTGGATCATGAGGGCTCTGATCTAATCAATGGGTTGATTGATTAATGGATTTGTAATTTGATAGCATTATTGGGAGGTTGTAGAAACTAGGAGGTGTGTCCAAGTTGGACTAAATGGGTCCCTGGATGTATGCTTGTCTTTGGTCCCTTCTACTCTTTACTCTTCTGACCATAAAAGAGCAGCTTCTGAATGTGTGTTTTGCTTCATCTCAGGCCCAAAGCAATGGGGCCAGTGGAAGACTTAAAAGCTCTGAAATTCTGAGCTAAAATAAATGGCTGTTTTCCCCCAGGTCTTTTTTTTTTTTTTTTTTTTTTTTTTTTTGGTTTTTTGAGACAGGGTTTCTCTGTGTAAACCTGGCTGTCCTGGAACTCACTCTGTAGACCAGGCTGGCCTCAAACTCAGAAATCCACCTGCCTCTGCCTCCCAAGTGCTGGGATTAAAGGCGTGCACCACCACCGCCCAGCTCCCCCTGGCCTTTTCTTATGTTAACAAACTTCTACTCATCTGCCAGACAGATTTCTACTCTCAGCTAATATTTCAAGGCCAAGAACATGGGAAATAAGAATCTGTCTGTATTTCCTTTCTTCCTTCCTTCCTTCCTCCCTCCCTCCCTCCCTTCCTTCCTTCCTTCCTTCCTTCCTTCCTTCCTTCCTTCCTTCCTTCCTTCCTTCCTTCCCTGAGCTACATAGCAAAACCTTGATGAAGAAAAAGAAGGAAGGAGTTCTTTTTCTTTGAACAAGATCTTGCTATGTAGCTCAGGCAAGTCTTGGCATCTTGATCCTTCTGTCTCTACCTTCCAAGTATGGGAGTACAGGTGTGCACAGCTAAGAATCTCCATAGTTCAATAGAGATGGACTGTTAATACAATTGGCAACACCTGTCACTTAAAGTGACTCTCCAAACTTTATCCCATATATTCCCTTTAATATGAATATATGGGGAGGCTAGAGATGGGATTTTTGTAAAAAGGAACTGTCATAACTATATTTGCTTGTGGCATGTTTTCTTCCTCTTTCTTACCTTAATCCAAGGGGAGCAGCTAAGAGAGGGAATGGAAAAGGGAAGTTGACCCTTAATCTCATCATCATACAGGCAGACAGTTCTGCAATTGCTTTGGATCTTTGCATGGAAGAGATGAGAGTTGTTGTTATTGTTCTTCTTCCTCCTCCTCCTCCTCTCCCTCCTCCTCTTCCTCCTTTTTCCTTTTCTTTTTCAAGGAGTCTTCCTTAATATCCTTCTCATTCATTGAAGCAGGGTCTCTCAGCAGACCCCAGAGCTTGCTGACACAGCTTGCCTGGCTAGCCAGCTTGCTCTGGCTAATCCCGAGTCTGCCTTCAGAGCTGGAAATGGGCCACCTCACTTACATGGGTTCTAGGGATCTGAACTCTAGTCCTCATGCTTGCATGATAAGCACTTTACTCAATGAGCCATCTTGTCAGCCTGGATCAGATTGGAGTTCTAGAGAGAACGTGATCAGCAAAAGCAAATATGTAGAGTACAGAGAGAAGCACCCACCTTCCTTGCATGTCGGAAAAGGAAAGAATCTGATAGGAGAGCTGTTGGGACAAAGCCGAGAGGACAAAGTTTGTTACTAATGACTTTCCAGAGTTTCATGGAGCAAAGACATTGACTTTTCCCTTGGCCTAAGTGGGCTAACATACTTCAGAAAAATCCTCTCAAGACTATTCACATGGTAACAGCTGTAGAGAAGGTCTGGCTGATTCCGTCACCCCTAAAAGCTGGAAGAGGTTCAGAGATAGTCAACCAGAAAAAGCATCATTTCTTGGAACTGTGAAGTGCAAATCTCAAAGGCCATGGGAGAAGCGGCCTTTGCCAATTCCAGTTTAAGAGCATCAACCTAAGATTAAAGAGCAGCAGGCAGGTAAAGCTTCTTATCCATTTCCCTTCTTAAAGCTTTGAACCCCACTATGCCTCCAGAACCCCAAAGAAGCCAGAGTAGTATAAGAAATGGGGAAAAGTCAAAGAAGAGACGAGTGAAGACACAGGAAGAGACGAAGCACATCTCCCTGCTGCTGCTGCTCTGTGAAGAGCCTGAGAGAAGATCCCATGAGACATGTGGGAGTTGTGCCCTGGCTGCACTTAATTCTTGGAAACGAGGCTGTTGATCTGTGAGGATGACTAGGAATACATGGTGTGTGTGTGTGTGTGTGTGCAGGCAATGCTGAGGAAATTAACAAAGCCACCCTCCCACTTGGTGCTAATGTCATGACCTGAGCAGATTGATCCAGAGAGAATGAGTAGGTGCCGAAGACACTCGAACTCCGTCCAAACCCAAGTGAGAAAAATGGCCTGGCCTCGGAGAGCTGGTTCATCCATCTCATGGGCTTTGGGAGAATAAAATCGTTCTGATCTGATTTTGGGTTTTGAATCTTTGTACAGCTCCCTGCAGAGTGGGATTCTGAGAGGTTTGGTTTTGCCTCAAGCCTTGGCAAAATAATGAATTCTCATTATTTTTCCAATAACTATCACCCTTATTGCCAAGGTGCACAGAAAACAGTACCGATCTGTGCTGTCAGCAACTTACCTCCTGAAATGATTTTTGTTTTGCTTCATAAAATATTAACAAAGAGGGAAACCCTATGTGGTGAATCAGAATCGGGTAAGAAAACAAGTTAAAAATCATGTCCCCTTCCATATCTCAAGGAAATCCCACAATTCTTAATGCAGTACCTGTTCTATCATTTAACAAGATGTTGGGGACAGCATCATTCCCCTACTGTCTGGGAAAAACTGGTAGAAACATACAAGCTAGTGAAAGAAAACTGATAAGTATACTGAATTTTGCAGATGCTGTGTTTACCGTTCCCTTTTTTTTTTTTTTAATCATACAAAGGCCCCTGGCCATGTTCTTCTACACCCTTGTTCTCAGTTGTGTGATTCTCTACTTCTTACCAAAAGCAAAGGTCTAAGTTGCTTCCAGTATCTGAACGAACATGAGATGAGTCCATGGAGAGGAAAATCTGCTGCCGCAGGCAGACATCTGGATCATTTAATCTTTCCTTCACCACCCAAATTGATAGAATGCAGAGAAAAATCAATATATCCAATAGGAGGCAAATGAAATAAGAGAGGCACTTTCTACCTTCTTGGTAGTTTTATTTTTCTGCAAGAGTCACACTGGGCAAACCTTTGGTATCGTGTGGGCAGAACTCCTTAGACAAATATTTTAGGGTCTTCAGAACTCATCTTTTTTTTATGCCTCAGCTTAAGTAATAGAATGACTTTATGGGAGTTCATGCATGGAGTTCGTGTGTGTGTGTGTGTGTGTGTGTGTGTGTGTGGTGAGCATGTGTGTTGAGTGGTAGTGGTTTGAATGAGAATAGCTCCCATAGACTCATATATTTGAAAGCTTGGTCCCAGTTGGTAGAACTATTTAGGGATTAGGAGGTATGACCTTGTTTGAGGAGGTGTGTCACTGGGGCTGGGGGTAGGGCTTTCCATGCTAGGCTCAGTCCCTCCCTCCCCTGGATTGTGCATCAGATGCAAGCTCTTAGCTACACTCTAGCATCATGTCTGCCTGCCTGCTGCCGTGCTACCTGCCATAATGGTTAGGAGCTCACCCTCTGAAACTGTAAGAAAGCCCCCAATTAAATGCTTTCCTTTGTAAGTTTCTATGGTTCTGGTCTCTCTTCACAGAAATAGAAAAGTAACTAAGACACTGGGCAGGAGAGGGCTGCCCCTTAACAAGTAGGGAGCGTGTCAGTTCTAAACTGTGGTGGCAAGGGTTGTTCATTGTCCTGGGGACCAAATCCAGCACCTTGCATAGGCTAGACAAGTTCTCTTACCACTGAGCTGAGTCCCTGCAGTTGAGGTCTAAAAATTTGAGAGAATGTGAGTGGCAGAGCAGGAGAGAGCTGGAAGGAGCATATGGAATGTGGGCAATTGGGCTGGGTACTCAGGTAATTTAAGAAACGGCAGTGTGTACAATAGAAAACAACTACATGACAGGCAGTGAGAGTCCTAAGAGATGTCTGTTTAGCTCTGTTTAACCCAGGATTTTACTGATTGAGCTGATGATAAATCAGCTTTTTTGTTTGTTTATTTTGTTGTTGCTATTGCTGTTTTGTTTTAAGATTAGTATACTCCTATACACGGAGGGATCCATGGCTCCAACTACATATGTAGCAGAAGATAGCCTTATCTGACATCACTGGGAGGAGAGGCCCTTGGTTCTGTGAGGGTTTGGTGACCCAGCGTAGGGGAATGCTAGAGCAGTTGAGGCAGAAGTGGGTAAGTGAGTACAGAAGCACCCTCATAAAGGCAAAGGGGAGGGGAGATGGAATGGGAGGAGTTTGTGGAAGGGAAACCAGGAAGGGTGATAGCATTTGAAATGTAAATGAATAAAATGATTAATAATAATAGTAATAATGATGATGATGATAATAATAATAAAGATTAGTGTACTCCCAGCACTCTGGAGGCTGAATCATGAGGATTATGAGTTCCAGGCCAGTTTTGGTTATTACAAGGTACTACCTCAAAAAAAAATATTAAAATCAAAATGAAAGACTGGGGATGTGACCAGATGCTTCAAGCTCCCACTGTCTTGACTCCCTGCTATAATAAACTTTACCCTGAACTATGTTCTAAAATAAACATTTTATCACCTAAACTGTGTTTGTCGGGGTATTTCATTACAGTGGAAGAGAAGAAATTATTTCAAAAATTGGTATCTAGAAGTGGGGCCATTGGTGTAATAAACCTGACTCTCAAGCTTTTGGAACTGTTTTCTGGACAGAATGTGAAAGTTTGGTGCTTTGGGAGAGAAAAGTCTTTAAATGCTAGAGGCAGAGCTCAATGGCCCATTCTCATGGAAATTTGGAAAGCAAGAATGTTGAGAGAAACAGACTGGAGGCCTGGGTTATGAGGCTTCAAAGGAAAACAAAGACTCTATGGAGAATGAGCCTAGGGACCACTAGTGTGGTATTTTGGGCCAAAGTATGGCTTTATTCTGCCTGTGCCCTGAGGACCCCAGTGAGGTTGAATTTAAAGACAAGGGTCTAATTTATTTGACAAAGAAAATACAGCTGTTATGTTGCCTGTGGAGCAGACTGGTTTGTGATCATTCTTTCCATTAAACAGAAGACCATTCAGGTTGGTGCCAGAAACTCATTTAATTGTTAAGGAAATTACCACCATTAAAGAGGAACTTGGGTTTCTGCCCTGGGACCATACTGACAGTGCCCTGAGGACACAACCCCATCCTTTAAAAGCTCTATCTTGTGAAGATCCAAATTCATTTAAAGGGAGGAGGTCTAAGCTGAAAGGGCTACCTGCCTTTCAACAGCAACTGCCTCAGTTTCTCCGTAGACCATAGCCATGGTCTATGTGGGTTGGGTTCCATCCTGAGCTGGCATCAGAGTTGGCAGCATCATTTACGTGGTACTAGATATGAAAGCATGGCAGATGAGGGGGGTCATGGGAAGGGTGTGATAGGGTCAGAGTCTCTGTAGAGAGGCCTTGAGAAGAAAGCACATGAGGTTGGGAAGGTGAAATCTGAAGCTGCAGTAGACAACCCAAGGGATTGGCAATGCCAGCACCGTGGGACATCCACTAAAGAGGTTCATGCATGGAGTCCACCAAAGAGAGAACTTACATGTGGTACAGTGGCAGGGTTGGAGGGATGGGGCTACTCAAACCCTTTGGATCTTGGCTAACCTCCTCATGAGACTCAGCTGCTACACTTGAAGGTCCACACTGTGGTGTCTGGTCTAATGGATTTTGGTTTTGTTTTAATTAAATAATTTCTTGTTATGCCTGATTTGAAATGAAATGCTTTCTCTATACTACTACATGTTGAAGTTGTGTGTGTGTGGTTTTTTTTTTTTTAATTTTATAGTGGCTCCTAGTTAAGAGACTTTGAGTTTTGACAATGTTGGAACTGTTAAATATAGGGTCATTTAAAGTAGGACTGAATGCTTTTCATAGTATAATGTAGTCTTGAGCCTATGGGGACAGGGGATGAAAGATTATGACTTCAAGGAGTGTAACCATGGCAGTTAATGTCAACTGTTAACCAGGCAGACGTTAGCCATTGGGGGCTCATCTTAATGTCATTCACTGAAGTGAGAAGATTCCCACCACCAGTTATGTTTGTCTGTTCCATGCTTCTTTCCTGTGGATGCCACATGAGTATCTCAGGCTCCTGCCACTGTGAGGAACTAAAATAATCCTTTGTCTCTCAAGCTGCTTTTTGTCAGAGTATTTTTAACACAGTAACAGGAAAGAAAGTAAGGAAACATGGCCCCAGACTGCTGTTCTGGGGAAGACAAGATGGTTTCCTGATCTCTTTAAAGTCGCGTGTGTGTGTGTATACCATACATGTATATGTTGTATATGTATATGTTGTATATGTATATGTTGTATGTGAATATGTATATATGTATATGTATATATGTATATACACACACACATATATATACATATATATATACATATATATATATATATGTGTGTATATACATGTGTGTGTATATATACATATATGTACATGTGTGTTGTTTACCATGTATATACTGGTACAACTCCAGAGCAATTGGGTGACTATATACATGAGAGATCAATGAAGAAGTCTCCTTCTGGAGGTCAGCTGGTGAATTGGTGGAAGGGAGGTGTAAGCTTTCTCTAAACTTCTTCCCTTCAGCCCTAGAGTCTGATGATTTTGTACTTTCTGTGTTGATATGGGTGGGGGGTACCGAGCAATGCTAGTGCTCTTAGTTAAGGCGAAGCTGCTTGCCTTTGGGAGATGTTTTAGAAATGGCCAAAAGAAAGTGAAAGGGGTGGGAAAATGCAGAGGAGGAAATAGGATGGAGAGACTGAAGAGAAGCAGAGGTCAGAGGTCAGTCCACAGCAGGGGCGACCTCCTACAGAACATAGTGGCCTTCAAGGATGACCACACTGTAATCTCGCTCTCTTTACCTTCTGGTCAGGACACCAGAAAACTCAGACCCTTGATGCCTTTCATCCTCTGTTCCTTTTTTCTGGTGCCAAATAGAATGTGCGTATAAGTATTCGGGAGGCTCCCACACAGTTCTGAAATAAATCTCAATGGGTGCTGAAATCGGGGATTTCAACTTGTAGCACCAGGCAAAGACACAGAAGTAAAATATTGGAATGCAAAAGCATCTTGAGGACCACTGAATGCAAATTCCTCACCTGCAAATAGGTTAATGGTGGCTCTGAGAATCTGAGGGCTTGCTCCAGAAAACCCAGTCCTCTGACAACTGGGCTGGAACCCAGGCAGTGGGATTCCTGGTCTGGCACATTCTTTATCCCTCATTGACCCAACAGAACAGTCTGGCCACAGAAGAAGCACTATAGTCATCACACTCTTTTAAGGAGAGACTGCATTCAGGAAACACAGACAAATGAACACTTTGACACTAGTACATAGTGGTCTTGCTTCTCCTAACAAATCCCCATTCTCTCCAGTCAGCTGAGGATGACAGTGGCACTGTGAATACATCATCATAAGATTGTCATGGTCACCACCTTGGAGCTAAGTTTGGAGTGGCTTGGGAAAGTTTTTTTTAACATTTGCCAACAGTTCAACTTTCACCTCTGTGTAGCTGTGATACAGAGACCCAGGATTATTACAGTTTCAATTTCATATCACTGTCTGCACTTGATTTATAATGGAAGAACAATCACCATGCTAGCCTGGCTCCATATATGAAAGAAAATGTCACCTGGCTTTTCTTTTTATGAAACCCTGAGAGACTGTTAGCATCTTTATTCATTTAAACAAAGGTCTGGAGAGGCGCTGCTGACATTTTAAGGTTTTGAGTTAATGTGTCTTTTTACAATGCAGATTTATGGGTGGCTCTGCTATTGCTGGATATCATTCACTCTGCATAGAACCCTCATTTTAGTGTGCATTCTGTGGCCACAGTGGGATGTGTCTCTTTAAGATTGACATATGGTCTAGGCATAGAATTCCAAACTTTCAGTATTTCCAAAAGTGCTAAACCTTTTGTTGAAAAGTCGGAATTGGAAATGTTGTTCTTGTCATAGTTTCTTACAAGAAACTATGTTTCTTCTTGTAAACATAATATTAACCCTTATTCTATCTTAAGAGCTACTGGGGATATTAATTTATACTCTTTTTTTCTTGGATATTTTCTTTATTTACATTTCAAATGTTTTCCCTTTTCTAAGTCTTCCCTTCTGAAACTCCTATCGCACCCCCTTCCCCTGCCTCTGTGAGGATGCTCCCCCTAATTTATACTCTTATCCTTTGCTATTGTACTATAGTATATACTATAGGAGATGGTATACACACTGTGTGATGGTGTCTCACCCCTGTTCAAAGACCTCTGCCGGCTTTCCATTGTCAGAGAAGTTGAAATCTGTTCCTGCTTTCAAGCCTTTTAGAATTTGTCAAAATTTCTTTTTCACCCTCTCTTGCTTCTTGTAGTTGGCACAGCATCGTTGTTTCTGTATTCTCTCCTCTCTGCCTGTAAAACCACGCCTTCTCTCTGAGCAAGTTTGCTTCATTTATTATGACTTACTTATTAGAGCTCCTTTCTCTGAATATCTATCCCTTTACTTTTAATTCTGAATACTTATCATTGTCTATTACCTTTCTTTTTGTCGGGAAGAGGACAATTCTGACAACATTTGACACATATGATCTTGTTTGATGTCCATTTACAGGAGAGAGAAGTTCTCTTTCTTGGGGGCATACACCTTGACGTTTGGAAGCAGCCCGGTGGTTTATTATTTTAGTTGTAATTGTCTTCATTATACCCAAGTCAGGGTCAGATGAACAAAAATGCTAGATGCAAAGTTAGGTTTGTCTCAAACAAACAAGCCCTATGTGCATATCTTGCTACTTAGAAGTATTTTGTTCTAAATAGCCTGGATATATTGAAAAGGAAAAGAAGCCTGTAAAATAGAGGATGAAAGGGAGGGGCTAACTAGCCCTTTGTCAGCGCATATAATATTTTTAATATTGTTTTAGAACATATTCATTATTTTTTAAACTTATTTAAAATATTTTTTAAAAATATCCCCTTCTTTCTGAATATTTAAGAAAAAAATCCAAATACTTATGAAGTGGGCTCACATTGTCATACAAGGTAATCAAAGATGGCTACTCTTCACAGGTGTCAACTGTCTATTTTGCCCCAGTCCTCACTCAGTCAGCATGCCACCTGCTTAATCTATCTCCTTGGCCCTTGTGGGAAATTGAGTCTGAGACTCTGGGTACAAGGAGGAGGGTGGGAGTATGAACAAAGAGAGCGGTGATGTCAAGATATAGACTCCAGAGCCCAGGTGACCTGCAGAATAGATACGGTGGACACAAAGTTGGAAACACGCTTTTAAACATTTAGATGATGAGAAACTGGAGTCCATGAAGGACAGACAGTAAGGAACCATAAACAGTTGCCTTGTGTTCAGCCAAGGGTCCATGCTGTCATGAGTGAGTAATCGAAACTGAATGGACCCTTTACTATCTATGAGGATGTATCAAGAGCAAAAAAGCAAAAGATCCAATGTCCTTACGTTCACTTTCTAGGATAGCTAGGGTCTTCTCAATACTTAGAAAAGCCCACAGGGTGAAGGGATGCACTGTCTTGTAGATCAGGCAATACAGTGATTTACAAAGCTACCAGGATCAGGTGTGACCAGTGAGACACAGGAGGAAGGACACCCTTGCTCTGGTTTACCTTCGGGAGGCTTTCTCCTGCCCTCTTTGTGAGCCTTGCATTTTCCTTGCAGAGTGTCTTCATACTTGGCCACCAGGGGGCCCTATTGCACCCTTCACAAAGAATAATCAGCATTGGTGGTCTCATGGGAAATTCTTGAGAACTGGTCACCCTGAGATCTATTTTTAATGAAGGTTGGAAGTATTCCAGCCTTGTCTTTAGAAATGAGAACAGCCAATAGATAAGAAGTAAAACATTTCATGGAAATGTAAAAACAGCCAAGGTTAGAGATGAGCTAAAAAGTGGCTTCCTTAGCTAGGAGCTTAGGCCTGCAGTTGTTTCTGTCTCATAGATTGTCCTTCTCTCCTTCCTCTTCCACCTGGTCTTCCAGTGTGTTCCCACCCCTTCTTCTGTGGACAAAAGCCAGGGGGTGGGAGTTGAAGGCAACGTTCACCCTGGAAAGAAGACTGTGTTTGTGGCCGGCTCACCCTGCTCACTCCTGAAGGTGTGATCCTGTGGGAGGACAGAGTGGGTGTTCTTCGCAGTTCCTCCTCCCACGAACCAGTTCACATTGGGATTCCAGCGGTTCACAAAGCCACAGAGATGGTTTTCCTCAAAGTCACAGTCTGGAGGAAGAGACATAGATAGACAGTACATGGACCTGCAGTTACACCGGGGGACACACATACTCACTGCATACTCTGGCCTTAGTCATTCTAAGGGCTCTTTTTCTCAACCACGGACTAGAAATTCAGAACAATATCGGTCAAGAAGAGAGATCCAGTAATGAGTCAATGATCTGCTTCGTCACTGCCCCTCTGAGCCACAGCCCTTTCTCCTATTAGCCACGTGACTTGTTGTGGGACTCACCATCTCTCTGAATCTGTTTATTGATGTGTGAATTGGAGACAACATTCCCACATCATCGTACTGTGAGCACAGACAGCTTTCAGTATAGAACCAGAGCACATGGCCCATCTTGATATAAGCTGATGATTTTCGTCAGCCTACTAAATTAATTAATTGGTCATTGTTTTGGTGCTGGGGCCATATCCAAAGTCTTGCATGTGCTCATCATGCACTTTACCATGGATCTGCGTTCCCAAGTCCAATATGTCTTTTTTAAATTATTATTTTAGGGTTATTCCTAGTTCTAGACATTTTCTCTACCACCCTTACTGCTCCTTGATGGCCTAGCCCTACATCTCTTTATGGTGAACAAGATTTCCAGAACTCAGAGGCATGTTTCCAAGATGCTAAAATTCCCCCACTTGTCTGATGAATAAGAGTCTACTCAAAGTATGTGGGCGAGGCGCACACTGGGCCCAGGGCCTTTCTGCAACTCCTGCCTAGAGATAAGAAAGACTGAAGTAAAATCCCTGTGCTTGAGGATGTTGTCATGTTTCCTGTATGTTGTTTCTCATCAACAAATTCTTTTAGTGGAAGCAGGGAATTTATAAACCTAATCTGGCCACTGACACTATTATTCTGCAATTATCAAACAAAAGATGATTCCCATCCTGTTCTTCTCTACTGCCCCATCTCTCTTGTTGGGTTCCACTAAAGGGAGGTGATGGAGGGTGACATCAGGGTTAGTACCCATCTCCATCACTGCCAGGTTACCATGGCAATCTATGGCCCTTTCAAGAAGGAACAGCCTAGACAGAAGTCTTGACCACACAACCATCATTTCAGTTGCTAGTAATTCTTCCTCCTGTCCTGGCTAGGGAGTGAAGGGTCAAAGATGGTCTGGACCATTTTTGGTTAGCTAGACAACAGGTTATGACTCATAGCTGGCACTAATTCTGGTCATTGTGCCAGCACCTGCTGGTGTCTTTACTTTGCAAAATTTTGTGGTCTCATTGATGTCAATGGGTTTTCTTCAAATTACAGAGGCTGATCCCAACTTCTACCCCCACACCCCACACCCCACACCCCACACCCCACACCCCACACCCCACACCCCACACCCCACACCCCACACCCCACACCCCACACCCCACACCCCACACCCCACACCCCACATAGACACCCCGTTCCCTCCAGAATCCTAGCTGGTACAGATGTCAATGAGCACTGACAAATTTTAAGATTTCTTTTCAAATTTCCACTGCAGTATCTGCCAACTGGTGCTCAACATCTAGTGCCGAGGGCTGCCACGGAGTGTAATAAAAAGCAAAATCTTTCTCAGTGTGTCAGGCACTAGTCTAAGCTTTTTCTGTGAACTCACTTAATCCTCAACATAGCTCCTTGAGATAGATACTGTTAGTAATCCAATTGCACCAAGGGGGAACCAAGAGAAGAGGTGAACACAGAGCAGGGAAGGGTGACAACGTGGCATTCTTTTTGTTTTAAACAAACTAGAAGCCACCATATATATCACCTGGGGGCAAGAACTGAACATTTCTTGAGTGTCCAGCCTTTTATCAACCACCCTTAACTCCACTTCTCCTCAGTCATCACAGGAACCAGCTTCTTTTTGCAGGTGATGAGGACAAGTGTGTGTGTGTGTGTGTGTGTGTGTGTGTGTGTGTGTGTGTGTACCTGCACTAAGGGACTGATCCAGCAGGTGGAGCTCCCCAAGTTTGTCTGACTGTTTCTGTGTGTGGAGGGGCAGCATTTAGACTACTCAAGGGAAGAACCCGAATGGAAGTTCTCTGCATCTACAGAAAATATGTTTTTTAGTCTTGTTTTCTTCTTTGCATTAGAGGTACGGGTGAAAGACCAAACATAGAAACCAGAGCACAGGGCATTTATGTAGGCTCCTTGTTCAAGTCCATCTCTGACTCTTCCCTTTGGTTCTGAGTCCTCAGTCTTAATACCGTCAATGCTGAGACATCTCTCAGATCTATTGACATTTTTCTTTTCCACTCTCTGACCCTCACCCCTAATTTAAAGTCCCCATTCTGTAATCCCTGCAAATCTGTGTCTCGTCTAGGATTTTCATAGGTCCTATGTATCTGTATTTCCTTGTTTCCAGTTCATGGACACCTATGTCATTATCTGTAAAGCCACAGCTGCATGCCTGTCTCCTGTATGCTAACTCTAGCACCTCCCTACCTTATAATTCCAGAAACCCAGGCTTCCTGCCCTGAGTCCCATCTTTGTAAGAAGCTCTCTGAGGGTTACCGACTGACTGCTCAGCTCTGGGGTTTACACCTGTATGCTCAGATCCCACAGCCTCTGCCTGCAAAGAACCCATTCCTCTCATGTGCACCTTTGCAGACGCCAGCCTCTCATTATGTAAAGTGTTATGGCCAGTGGCTGATGAGGAATAGTCAGACACCCACGGACAAGGGGCAGCCCTCTCTTCCTGCCTTCTCAAAACTGTCACACAGACAATTGATCCTGCCCACACCAGCTAGGATCTAAGTGACAATCTAGACAATTGAGATCATTAAGATAGCAGCAGCAGTGTATCAGGAAAGCAGGTGACAGAATGGATTGTCTGCTCTTCTGGCAAAGGCCACACACACACACACACACACACACACACACACACACACACCAGTTCACAGCAAACCAGCAATTATTTTTATTAGCGCTGGATGAGGTTAAAGAGCATCTCTGAGGGAGAAGTTGCTTCTATTTATTAACCCAGCCAGTTAGAGCAAATGCTAATGAACCTTCCACACTGAAGACTGAGGATCAATGTCCCATCTTCAGGTGACTCTAGCAAAGAACAAATGCTAGCATTTTGCCGCATGCTCCATGACACATTTGGCCTTTAGGATTGATTTGCTGCTTTCTGGCTGTGGACATAGGAAGATATTTGCATTCTGCTGCCACGATCACAAAACTCACCAATACAGTAGCCGGCTGTCATCTTGATTTCAAAGAGGGCAATGCTAGCTGTGTTTCCTTGTCCCAGGACACCTTCTATCAAAATCTGTACAACATACGGAGAAAAGGAATCAGGCATCAAAACACTGTGGTTTTTTGTCCAGTATTTCAGTTATTTAGTCAGGAGCTGTTATTGAGTGTTGTTCATAGCTGCTGAGTGAATATTACTATGGACTGTGTATGTGTGCATTCACACCTGTGCACACACGAACACATACATATGCTCCGAGGACTTTGACATGAGTGATGTCTCCATCAGAAGCCTGGAGTTATGTGCCCTTCAGTGCTTTCCTAGCTTCTACATTCTCCTGTGCTCATGGAGGTGGTGGATAGAGTTCACATCTGCCCTTGGTTCTCAAATAGCTTTTCTTTCTGTGGTTTCAGCAGGATATTTTGCAAGTATTCAGGCAGATTAGAGTCTGACAACCACGGGAGGATGGTATGAAATAGGAACTCAAACTCCTGATGTTCCTTTCCTCAGTAGCCACCTGTTGGGGAGACTCCCAGCAGACTGGGCCAGAGGGAGATGTTCTGCTTTAAAGCTTTTCGAAGAAGAGAGTTGAACCTAGGAATGGAATGCACTAGGAGCAGGGTTCTCCTGGTGGCTCCATGGTGTCCCCAGTGACACTCTCATGTGTGCCACACTCTAGCTCTGTACCAGCTCAATGCCACACCCCACCTCTTACATCCTCTGCCTTCCTCTCAGAGCATCACGGACAGAACAATTGGCCTCTTGGAAAAAGGAAAAGAAACCTGTCTGGAAGTAACTTTCCTCTTTCCAAGGATTTTCGTGTTTCCTTTTATGGTAATGCTTTGTTCAAACCTTGAAGCAACACATTAGGAAGACAATATAAACGTACCCCACAAACAATGCAGAAGGGTAAAGCAAAATTAGAATTACTCGTTTAGATCCATTCTCACTGAAGAGGTCAACTTAAGCACTGTTTACAGTTTTAATTTTTTAATAGACGGAGAAAGTCTGTGAAGATATTCTTTTAAGGAATGAGCAAATATTAATTCACATTAATTGTCCATGATGTAACTAACTATATTGAATTACTCATTATAAAACAGTGGTTTTCAACCTGTGGGTTGTGACCCCTTTGGGGGTAGAATCACCCTTTCACTGGGGTTGCCTAAGATCATCAGAAAACACAGATATTTATATTACATCTCATAACAGTAGCAACATTACAGCTATAAAGCAGCAACAAAAATAGTTTTGTGGTTGGGGAAATCACCACAACATGAGAAACTGTATTAAAGGGTTTAGCATTCAGAAGGTTGGAACCACTGCTCTAAGATTTCATATAGCACAAAGCACACATCATACGCCTTACATCTTCCTCTTAAACCTCATCTACCTTGAATTTTTTGGAGTTGTTTTGAAGATCCAGACTGGCTATGAGCCAGCTGTCTGAAGGCTCCTTAGTGGACCAAAGCAAGCGATCGAAGCTTTCATCCTCAAATCTCACATAGAGTTTCAGCTGGCTGGAATCTGACACAGATCCCGGAGGTGTGGTTATCTGGTAGACCAGGCGCAAACAATTCCACTCCTCAGCCTGCAAATCAGAACTCAGCAGCACGGCTTTCTCCCCTTGCTTGGCAAAAGAGGTATCTACATAAACATAATGGCCTGAAAGGGAGAGGACCAAAGACAAGGTATTAGTCTTCTGATGCAGCTTGGAAAAAAAAAAAACAACTGTTTGGTCCCATAAGTTTGTAGAAAGACAGAGCTTGTATTGTCTTATCCCAACGGTACTGCCTGAACACTGGGTCTCTGGTCTCCTGTGAAATGGCCACGTTTACCCGTACCCCATGAGCCTCATGCATCCCAACACATTTGTAAAGGATATCAGATGATAGTGTCAAAGGCTAGACACCTCTACATAGTTTGGCCATAAGGCAGCCACTTCCCCATACGACAACAGGCTGAGGCTGAGACATGAGCCTCTCAAGAGAGTGGAATACCCTGCTCAGTTTTCCATCCCTTCAACTCCTCTGAACTCTGACACAGGCCAATGTTTGGTGCCTTTCAACATCCCACACCAGGCTGATGTAGCACACCGAACTAGGCACCCTTGTCCTCACATGCGTAGGGTGCAGGCTCAGGGCATTGAATCTAGGGAGCAGTGTGAGCAGCCCCGACCCAAGAGCCTCAAAATAAAATAAAATGACTTGCTGCACTCAACCATCTCCTTCTACAGATCCCCCTCCCCAGAACAAATGATTTAATTTGCATTTAGCTTGTATCATTAGAATAGACTAAATTGATTTAGTTACTCAGCCTGGCTCTTGGGACCTAGCCAGACAAAGTGTAAGCTTTTTTTTTTTCTTTTTAATTTAAGAATTAGCTTCCCTTTTCCCTAGACTCTTTCTTAACCAAATATAAATCTTACAGCTCTGATATCTAAATAGAAAGTGTATGTAGAATACATTGCATAGGGCGTGGAAAGCAGTGGACGAAGCAGGACTACTCCCATTCTGTCTTCCGTTGCTAATTCCTTGTTCCCCTCCTCTTTCTTTCCTCTGTCTCCTGCTACCTTCCCCCGACTCCCCATCCTCCTGTTTTTTTTTTTTTTATTTTTCTGTTTCTCTGCCTTCATCTTCTGTCTCTGCCTCTATCCCGCTAATACAGATGGGTGGCGTTCTGCAGGATATGGCATCACATTCCTATGGAGGATGGGGTGGGTATGGTGTGGTGAAGCCAAGAACACCAATGTAAGCCTTCCACACTACTCTGGCCACTTGGACTTCTAGTATAGTGATTTATTTGTTTATTGGTCTTCTGAAGTGGAAGCTGTAGACTGCCTACGTCTACATATAAAGTGTCCATATTTGTGCTTGAATTAACCCATTGCTTTCTATCATGTGGCTACCCACACCACCCCTGGGAGATTGGGTCCCTAACATTGAACTCTTACAAAAAAGCTCTGAAAGACATATTTTTCTTGATCTCCTTCAGCCCACCTTCCCACACTTATTACCCCAAGTGACCATCACAGCTAGAATCTCTGCATTGGTGGCCAGTTCTGTCAGGCCAGCAGCAGCTCAGCAAAATGACCAACCTCCATGTAGGACGCAGAATGCCATCTTGCTAAACTGTAAGATTCCAAGATCAAGCTTGTCTCTAGCAGGCAATCATGTGGCAGATGCTCATGAGTAACAATAGCTTTTAGAGACATCTCAGGCCATCCATGAAGTAAATCTGGTCCTTAAAGCTATCGCCACCATCAGATGTTCTGTGTACACCTAGTCCTCAGGTACCAGGCACTGCCCTAAATGTCTGGTACTCACTCGCCATTCACAAGCTATGGTTCCTACTGACGTTCAATCATGAAACTGAGCTCTAGATACCAAGGGGTTTGCTAGTAAAGATTTGGATCAATGTGATCTTAGAGGATGTGTACATGCCACCCTGTTTTTACTGATCTTTGTTCGGGACATCTCAGGAGGCAGGAAGTGAAGTGGAGTGTTTTGGTTAGATTTTTGTCAATTTGAGTCAAGCTAGTGTCATCTGAGAAGAGGGAACCTCAACCAAGAAAATGCCCCTCAACAGTTGACCTGTAGGAAAGCCCATGGGGCATTTTCTTGATTGATGGTTGATGTGGGCGGGCCCATCCCACTTTGGGCAACACTATCCCTAGGAAGGTTGTCCCTGTGTACATAAAAAACAAGCTGAGCAAGCCAGGAGGAGCAAGCCAGTGAGCAGCATGGTTTCTGTTTTAGCTCTTGCTTACAGGTACTTGTCTTGTGTTCCAGCTCTGACTCCCCTCAGAGATGGTCCTTATCTGAAAGTTGAAAGCAGAAAGAAACCCTTTCATGCCAAAGATGCTTTCAGTCACAGTCTTTTTGACACCAATAGAAATCCTAACTAAGACAGATGGGGCGGTGTGGAGAGTGCTACTTTTCCTGCAGAAGTAAAGAGGTGAGAAATGAGACGTAAGAGAAGAAAGAAGAAACTTTGCACTGTGGCTGCCAGCATTCATGAGAAATTCCAAAGCTGCTTCTCCAGAGGCCCGGATCTCCTGGGCATTTCCCAGTTTCTTTTGCCTTAGTTCCCTCCTTCCTTTCCATATTTCAGCAGACAAAGCTCAAGACTTGAAGCTGAGCCTTTCAAGTTTGCATCTGGAATCATCCAGAGGGACCACTTTCACTCCAAAGAAATAGGGTTCCTTCTGTAAGTTCCCTTTGCCTATCACAGAGAGTGCATCATAGGTTCCGTTAGCATGTTTGAGAGGGATGAGATGGTTCTAAGTAGAACTCAAATGTCACCGAATGTGTGTAATAGCCAGTTCACAACACCCAACAATCGGTGATATCTGTCCTTTTGGGTGAGGGTGGTTATAAAGCCTGTGTTGAACTGGGCACACCTATGCATTCCGCTAATTCCCGATACAGGAAGGATCAGGCAGGAGAATGACTTCATCTCCATAAAGAAAATTTGTTGTAGTGGGTGGTGGTTAGCATAGTGCTCCACAATTGGCTAAGTTCCAAGAATAAGATTGCAAAATTCTCAGCCCTAAAAAGAACATATGTAGCAAACTCTCTCCCCTTCCAAGGTTCAGGAATCATTGTAGAAGAAGAAATAGAAAGAGTGTAAGAGTCAGAGGAGGTAGATGATTCCAAGGAAGCATTGTCTTCTGGACACAGTTGGACAGATGCGCATATGTACTCACAGTAGTTGCAATAACATGGCCAAAACTTGTGTAAGCCTAAGCCAGACCAAATCCCAGTATGGAGAAAGGAGTTGTGTATACAGTCCTTCTCCTAGTCATGGAATGGTTAGCAATTATACTAGCTGCAGGGAGAGGGTGAGATAATTTTCTTCACAATAGCCTTTGGTAAATCTATTATTTTCCCATGGAAGACTACACCCCCCAATCTATCTAGATATTCTTTCTCACTTTGTATTTCCTTGTAAGCATATGCTAATAATTGCTTGTTAAGAGCCTTTGAAGCATACACTGTATTATTCAAAATACCTTGATATCAAATTGTATGATAAAAGTTAGTATTATTTATTGAGTGATTTTTGACATGTCATCCATAAATACTGACTATTTCAAAAATATCGAGATTCCACATCTCCAGTTCAGTTCTGGGTCACGCTGTATGAATGTGTCTACCAATTGTATCAGAGTGTGGTCTCAGGCTTACCCACTCAGCAGAGCAATGCATTCTCCTAGCTTAACTTAACCAACTCAAATGTTCCTACCGTATCTACCACTGCCTAGTCTAAGATCACTGCTCTGAATCTTTGAGTCCACTTTTCACACCCAGCCTGGATCCAGCCTCAGGATCTTCCCAAACACAGAGCCCCAGGGAGCTGTTACTAATTAGGTTGAGTGGCCCCTTGGAGCGAAGCTGGTTGTAACGCTACTCAGATTTTCAAAGCAACACTGTATTTTGTGGTCATGCTACAGCTAAATTAAACTAGAAGGAACACGATATATTTAGTAGAGATTTGTGAAATCAAATATAGAATGAGCAAGAGATGGCTATGAAGTGGCTTCTCTGTGCCATAACTAGTAAAATTCTTGTAGAACTCACTTTATTAAAGAGAGTCAGACCACAGAGGGAAACAATGCCCATGATTTATTTTACACTGGTTAGACTGACATCAGGGCTCTAACTTTACATAGAATTCATTCGTCATAGAATCTACCCTTTTCATACAATTCAGTGGTTTCCCATGTTTTCACGAAGTTGTACAGCCATCTCATTATTGTTGGATTCTAGAACATTCATGCCATCCAAACCAAATTTCTAAACTCATTTGCAGCCACTCTTCATTCTCCTCTCATCAGCCTCTGGTGACTACAGTCTAAGGATCTATATAATTTGTCTTTTCAGGGAGTGGCTTGTAAGTAGGGTCTTACAGTATGCCTATGGCTGGCATCGTCCCTCAGATGTCTTCAAGTTTCACTGGTGTTAGAATGTCATTCCTTCTTAAGATGAAGTCCCATTTTGCATCCTGCAGTCACCAGCTGACAGATGTTTTGGCTAGTCTATCTTCTTGTTATGATGAGCGGGGAAGCTATTATGAGCACACATATGAGTTTTCAGTAGATAAACGTTCAAGTCTCTCACTGATGAGACCCTTATTCACTGATTGTTAGCTCATATGGTAACTCTATTTTTAGCTTTTTGAGGAACTTTCAGAAATTCTTCTATAGATAGTGTTTGTATCTTACCCACAACGTATTCATCCTATTCTTTACCTATAGATAGAACTACCTATACCTGGTATTGTCTATCATTTTTATTAGAGTCATCCTAGTAAATAATAGAGTGGTATATCAGTATGCCTCTGTCTTGGGTTTATCTAATGATTTAGGATGCAAAACACTTTTCCTGTGTCTGTTGGCCACTTGTATGCCTTCTTTGCAAACAAATATATTCAAATTCTTTGCCCATTTTTAAAAATGGATTATTTGGGGATGGAGAGATGGATCATCAGTTAAGAACATTGGGTGCTCTTCCAGAGGTCCTGAGTTCAATTTCTGGCAATTATATGTGGGCTCGCAACCATCTATAAAGGGACCTGATGTCTTCTGGTATGCAGATGTACCTGCAGAAGACCACTCATACATAAAAAAATACACAATAATAAATAAATAAATAAATAAATAAATAAATAAATAAATAAATAAGATGGATTCTTTGTCATTTATTATTGAGTTACAAGTTCTTTAGTTGTTTCAGAGAGTGGGAAGTTTGTACTACATTCTTACTTTCTTTAGGTTTGGAGCAGGACAAGGGGCTTGTTCAGCTGGCAGATCAGCTGCACATGTTTAATGATGCTGTGAGAACAATCTCCTCTCACTTCCCTTGTATTTAAAGCGACACTTGTGATGTTAAATCTGATAGCTGTAAGAGGCTCCTCTTTTTTTCTCCATCCTCAGCAATTCCTCATCTTACAGCTGAATCCCACCTCGTGTCATGTGAAGACAAGGCCAGCTTACTCCTGGGAGGAAGGCAGACAAATCCAGCTTGCTCCAGGGAGGGAGGCAGATGTGGCAGCCATGTCCACACTCCTCTCCTGCTGAGCTCTTAAGGTTCTTCATCTGTATGACGGTGGCACTTCCTCATGTTCATTTTTAAAATAAATTTTAAGTTTAAATATAATTACATCACTTCTCTCCTCTTTCCTTCACTTAGTCCCTCCCATGTCGTCTCCCTCCACCCTTCCTGGGCTTCTCCACTCTAGACCTGATAGCCTCCTTTTCTCTGATTATTATTGTTGCACATATACATTGCACGGACATTTACAAGCAACCTGCAGAGTCCATTTTTGTTATTTGTGTGTATACGTTTTTTGTTGTAGGCTTCTTCCATAAGGTTGTAGTCTAGCCCCTGAACCCAGACTACGATATTCTTCCCTGCCTTCCTGATGCCGTTTCCCCTCTGGATCTCGGCTTGCCTAAGAGACAGTATAGCGTGGTCAAGTGGAGCTGGCATGTCAGCCAGACGCTGGCTCAGACTCTAGCCACACTATTTAGAAACTCTGTCATTTTGGGCAAGTTAATTATAGTATTTGAGATTCACTTTCTCCATTGGTAAGAGGAGAATTTAAAAAACCCACTGACTTTGTAGCATTTTAAAGAAGATTCAATAAGAGCATATTGTATTGCAATTAGCATATTGTCGAACTCCTAATAAAAATGCTAGTGCTTATGTTTCTAGTTACTCAGTTGGTATACTCTTGGATGCCTGGCAACCTCACTGCCACCTTATGCTGGAACTCTTGGATACTACCAACTCTATTCTACTGCTCCAGTGGCCTATCCTCTGATCTGGTCTCAACTTCTCCACTGCACAGATGACCCCTTCTGCCCTTCGCAGCATTATCCATTTGGCCTAGTGCTTCTCTGCTACTGGGTACACAGCCTTTTGTCATGCCTAGCTTCTCCCTAGCTTGTCATCCCATTGCCCAATGATGCTCTGCATTAAGTAGTCATCTCTGGATGACTGAGTAAAGCATTCTGCAGAGCAATGCATCCAAACCAAGTGGCAAGCATTCCTCTCTACAAAGGACCAGATTCCTATTGTGGAAACAGGCTCTTCCAAACACTTGTATCCTAATGATGTGTAAGCCACAAACTTACATTTGAAAGAACTGTGATTCTTTGGTCTACCAAAGGCTTATCAAAAAGAAAATAGTTGGTCATATGGAAATTGCTAAGAATGGTTAAGAGCATGCACCGGTCTTGCAATGGACCTGAGTTCTGTTTCTAGCAATCATATTGGGCAGCACACAGCTGCCTGTAACTCCAGTTCAAGGAGGTCTGGTACCTCTGGCCTCCTTGGGTACCTGTAATCATTTGTACATTGCCCAATACACATAACTAAAAATAAACAGTTGATTATTTGAAAATAATCGGAATAACACTCTTCAAATGTCAAAGGAGCTCTAGAAAATAGTTGAGTATTAGTATGCAGTTTTCTCAACCAGATTCATAATCATCAATAAATCTACTGATTACTTCTAGCAAAAAATATTGTTTGAAAATCTCTAGCACAAATAACTGTCATTTTCATAGTCTCTCTTGTTTGAGGTTTCCAATTATCTGGAATGTTACCATGTTATTATTATTTTTTTAAAAAACATCACAATTTTAGTAATAGAAAAATGAGAATAGCTTTTAAGAATTCTTAAATTATCTATTAAGAAACAGATTCAGCTGAATATAGTGGCAGACCTCAGCTGCTCGAAGGCAGAAGTAAGGGACACAAGTTCAAGGCCACCTGTAGGAAGTTCAGTGATAAAGTGATTGCACAATATGCACAAACAAGGTCCTGTGCTTAATCCTCAATATGAGAGGGGTGGGGGAGGAGGAGGGAGAGGGACAGTGGGAGGGGAAGGGAAACAAAGAGAGAACATTGATATTTGTTATTCAGCAGACTCTTCATCTTTATTCTTATGTCTTATTCCTATCATATCGTCCTATGAAGCAGAACCAGAGATTCACAAAACTTAATCCATCATCTCAAGCTCACAGCCAGGAACACAAGACGTGGCTCCCAGGGCATGCCCTTTCTTCGTAACGTGCTGACTCCAAATACTTTCTTCTCTATCACATTTGTTATCTTTTATTTTCACAATTATATTCACGGTCCTATAAGAAGAGCAGCTCATCTTTCATCACAGTGACTTATATCCTTGGCAAGAAGTAGGTATTTCTGTTGTGAGCAAAATTGTATTCTTTTTCTTTATATTAGTATCCACCCGGAGCAGATGCTTCTGTGTGGGAGCTTTTGAGACCTCTCTGTTAGTATCATTCCTTCTGGGGACACAACCACTAGATTTTAGCACATTGCCTCTAATGCTGAAGGTTCTCAACACATCAAGGTTTCTAACATTTACATGTCTTACAGCTGATTATAATAGTGTACTGTGTTTTATGGTTGATCTGTGCAGTAGTTTGTCATGTCTGATAGTTGATCTATAGTAGTGTGTCTTCCTTCCTCGCTCTGGAAAGATGTTGACAAATCATGGACTCACTGGATCCAACCAAAGATATTTCCTGCTGCATTCTGAGACACTCTGGTTCTGAAGACCTCTCAACCCCAAAGGAAATAGTCCTGGAGATATGACAGCAAGGGCATGCAGGTTTATAGAGCCATTCTACAAAGGGCTATCACTGGCAGCCCAGACACCAAGAAGAAGGCCACAGGGTAAATCTTTGGTGTCATTCATTTTCACAAAGGATTTATGGATTGTTAGTGGCTGGACAATACAGTGCTCCACACTAGCTGATAAAAATCAGCCCAGTAGGCTTCCAGGCCCCTGTTGGATAGCAAGGGTCACTAGACTGGTATTCATGGCTTCACAACCCTATTCAGTATGTTTTCAATGGTAATGGTTTCTCTGTTCTATTGCTGCCATCTGAGGTCCCTGATAATGATACATGTCCTAGAGACTTCTCTTTCTGAATCAGTGGAAGTATGTGAAACCCTGGCTCTAGATTTCTTTTTGTTCAGAGAATGAGATTTAGGAGGTATTAACTTAGACCCAACTGTCCAGAGAAAGCAGTGTTCTGAGGCCGTTGCTTTGAACTGCCTCCTTTATAGGCAGCCCACTCCTAAAATGTAATGGGAAAGGTGGTCTATAATTGAGAAAGAGCGAACAAACTTCGCAGCTCTATTTGGGTCTTCATTGCTAAGAAACTCCTTCCAGAATTAAATCTAGTATGGCAAAGTGCTCTCATGTGGGAAACTTCAAATACTGTTTTAAAGCAGGAAAAGGGGAACCTGCATTTAAAGAGCAAAACAAAATTACAGTGTACACATTTCCCTTTGAGCCCAACTCACAGGGCTATGGCAGGGTGTATCCTCTCTATATAGAAATGTACTTTGCAGTGTTCATTGACCCTTCATTAAACTCCAATCTAAATAGAGCCAAATGTACAACTCTAACTCTGCATGATAATCTTGTCTGTATATTTCCCTTTCCAGGCAGCCTTTGCTAGCCTCCACCTACACTATGGGATATGTCTTCCAAGTTCTTTTTAGCACCTGTTATATTAATTTATATTTGCCTAGTTCCTTGTCTACCATCCTTATTAGAGTTTTCCATATTTAAGGGCACACAGCATATCTGCTTAGCTCTTAGTGGGTTTATATTCTCTATTTTTAAATGAGTGAGTAAATTCCTTCCTGACAGGTTTTCTTCACTGTTTTTTATATATATATAAAGGCACATTAAAATTACTTTCACTATGGAGATTTCTCATTAGTTTCTATTCCTATAATAATTACTCACTGTTATTCCTAAATCTCACTCCAGGAAATATGACATTTAATGGCAGCTAATATCTTCAGTAGTGACTCATGCCACATTTAACTACCATAACATATGTCCCTACTGTTAATATTTTTTGAAGCATCAACCTCATAATACGTTGAGATATGCAAAGAAGTGTTAAAATGCACAATTCCTTGCCTTCCTGGAATGTGGAGTTTGTGAGAAGCATTCAGAAGACATTCCAACGTGCGCCATTTCCACATTAAAGAGAGCAATGGTTTATTATTATTATTATTATTATTATTATTATTATTATTATTATTATTAT
>JANHMN010000003.1:150284016-150297018 GCA_030674055.1 Rhabdomys pumilio
ATTATTATTATTATTATTATTATTATTATTATTATTATTATTATTATATTTTACTTTTTAATTAGATCCTCGTTTGGAGGCATTACAAAGGACAGAGATCAGCACTCCCTGGAGCAGTGACTGCACAGCTATCTCTAAGAGCATTCCCCCTGACATCAGGGAAACTTCTTATTGTAGCTAACACTGCAAAAGTTGTGTCAAAAGATTAGAGAAGGTTATGAGGGCTTAAGGAGACTGCCAGTAGCAATCTCCAATGTAAACAGTGGTCAACACTGGAAACTGCCACTCAGATGTCTGTCTGCAGTTTTTCTTTAGGGCTATGCAGGGTGTGGTTTAAGCCCTGTTGACCTCAGAGGCCTTTCTGGAAGAGAAGTTTACCTTAGCAACTACCAACAGGAAAGCAAGTGATGAACCCTCAGGGTAAGGTCATGAGGCTGTTGAAAAGGGAACACAGCTTTACAAAGCTTGAGCAAGTTAAAAATAAAAAAGGCCTTCATTAAATGAGAGTGTTGCCCCATTAGACACCAGCTCTTGGAATATTTTCTAAAAAATACTCCGCAGATATGCTGACATGCTTCTCTATTTAACATGAAAGAGCTAGGCCTGGTGTCACAGCCCTCTAATCCCAGCATCGAGGAGACTGAGTCAGGGAGATTGTGAGTTCAAGGTCAGCCTGATCTCTCTAGAGGGCCCCTGGCTGGAAGAGAAAACAGTGAAACAAAGAAAAAGAAGATAAATGTGGACAGTGATGATGTCAAGCACAATGGGTAACGGGCCTCACCAGGCTTCCTGCTTCCATGAGAAATGTGTTCTTTATTAAGACAGAGGCTCCAGCTCTCTGTGTAACTGCTGCCTAATGACACTGCTCAGAGCACCGCTGAGTGTTTTTGCTCATGAATTATGTAAGACGGTTTGTCAAATGAAGTGATGCGCATTTCAGCTTCAATCAGACCAGAAGAAGATGTGCATGCCTGTGAAGGCTTCACTGTGGTGTGTACAAACAAGTATATCTGAATATACATACGTATATGTATGCATATATTGGCACATAGCTATCTACTGAATATACATACGTATATGTATGTGTATATTGGCACATAGCTATCTACTGAATATACATACGTATATGTATGTGTATATTGGCACATAGCTATCTACCTGTTAAAATATTTACATTTTCTTGTTTTGAATTCTGCATCATATATGTTTTAGAAATAATAGTAAAAAGGTATAAGAAGAATATTATATTTTAAAAAATAAACAGATATCAACACATTTCATTTTGATGTACTGTATAAAAGATGAAAGATAGAATATGAAAGATAGAATATTATATTTTAAAAAATAAACAGATATCAACACATTTCATTTTGATGAACTGTATAAAAGATGAAAGATAGAATATACAAGGCTTGAAGAAGTGTCAGTGGGTAAAATGTTTGCATGCAAGCATGAGGACCAGGGTTCAAATTTCCAGAACCCATATAAAAGTGGGGAGCAGAAGTACATGTCTGTAATTTAGTGCTTCTACAGTAACTTGGAAGACAGGAGAATGCCTGGGACTCTGCATCCCAGCTAGCCTGACATATGTGATAGAAACATCAACAGCAACAACAACAATGAAACCTTGTCTGAAACCAACACCTAAGGTTGTCCTCTGACCCTCACGCATGCGCAGTGGGACCTGTGCAAGTCTGCACGTAACACACATGAATACACATATATCCACATACACGCACACACATCATACACACACACACACACACACACACACACACACACACACACACACACACGAGGATACAATATTCAGTGGTAGAAGCATAATATTAGAAAAAAGAAAAGAGAAAGAACCCCCATAATATCTGTAAAATAAGCATTTTGCTCTGCAATCGTAGTTTTAAAACTTTTTAAAAGTGCAAGTAAATGCAGTAGTCCATTGATGGACAGATCAAACAAGAGCAGCTGTGATGGCCAGGTGGAGCACACAGTCTTATACAAACCATTGCTGTTTAGCACAATTTTATCCACGAATTCTGTTTCCTCCCGCACTCCTGGAGTAGGTGTCTGGACATTGTGATGGTCTGGAAACCTCTATCTAGGTAATTCCGATCTTTTCAAAACTAGAGGCTTAGCACTGCATCCTGTGTCTAGGTCTTATTTGTTTATAATTGGCACAGCTTGTTGGATATTTGGTTGAGGATGGGAAACTCTGCTCTGTGTGTCCACGTGACCCTTCCCTTATGAAACAGTCTGTATTCACCAGCCTTTAACCCCATACACATCAGCATCCCTGAAGGAGACATGGTCTGCAGGACACACAGACACCTTCGAAGTGATTCTGAAGTGGCAGCTGGAGAAGTGTTGTTCTTTTTAAGTGTTTGCTTTCCCAGTTAGATCTTAAGTGCACCATACATTCCCGTATGGTTAACTGAATTTGTTCTGTTTAACCTCTCTCTTCAAGGTGTGGCACATGGTAAGTATTTGGTAAGCAGACTCTTCTACACATCTCAGTACAGGAGGAAGAACAACGAGAAGGACATTCTTGTTGTATTTTATATAGTATGTTCCATATTTCAGAAGCATTGCTTGCTCTCTGTGAAGAGAAATATGGGGGCAGGTATGTATCTAAGGCTCTGAGAAACCAAAATAGAAGCAGAAGGAATCATGGTTCAGTAAGTGGTTTGAATTTTGATACCAACACACTGACAGAAACCAACACTGACTCAGTTTTAGAGACTTAACTATTTACAAATCACTGGATCCAGCGTGAGCCGCTCTCATCAACCCAGTGAAAAAGCTGGACACTTTTGTTTCTCATTTGACGAATTGCAGACGCCTGGCTTGGATACCGTATTCTGCCTAATGTGCAGTGGGCTTCAGATTCACTCAGATGGCCAGACAGAGCAGTGGGAACTATTGATGCGTGTTCTAAATATTGCAGGGCACACACTGACCTGAAGAAACTTTGTTAGTTACTTATTTGTAATTCTGATTTAACAGGACATCCTGCAATCCTTAGTCCTAGGCTGATTGTTTTCAATAAGTTCAAGCAGTGTGTGTGTGTGTGTGTGTGTGTGTGTGTGTGTGTGTGTGTGTGTGATGCCTGTGTGTAAGGAACTGCAGGAGTGATGTCTTTCACACTTTATATGGACTCAGTGGCTGATTATTTATAAAGTAACTAATACAAAGTAGTACACAGTTTAAAATGTAAGTCAACCAATGAAGCTTCTTAACCCGGAATTCTGGGACATTATTTTTATAATGTGCTTGTTTACATGCAAATACACAGAACCTTTGTAGTGGTTTGAATGAGAGTGAACCCCCTAGGCTTAGATGTTAAATACTTTCTCCCCAGGTGATGATTTAATTATTTAATTATAAGTAATTAAAACACCCTTCTGTGCCATTTTTCTCTGAATTTAGTTTAGAGACTTTATTATCATTCACCCATTATCTAAAGATCTATCTAACTATTTATCTGTCTTTGTTTTTTCCAGTGCTGCAGATCAAACCCAGGCACATTCTATCACCTGGATCTGTCTCAGCTTGGTTCAGGGTTGAGCCAGAATAAGACTCACATCCTAAGGCCTCATTACAGAGAGCAAGAAAGGGGAGGTGAAAGGGGCCATAGGTTCAGTCCACTTGAACTGTTAGCACCCATAGTGACTCTCAAATGCAAAACTCCACAAAAAGAATTGAGGGCTGATGTAGCTCTACCATGGAGCTCACCGTAACCTGTATTTCCAATTCCTGTATAGCTTTTTTTCTTACTAGAAGCATCATATTTAATGAATTGTTGCCCGATGAAGAACATATTCTCGTGGCATTTGCATTTAAAAACAATATGGTGATATCGCGTATCTATGACTAAGTACAGACTTCACAGTCGGTACAGCCATGGGAGAAAGTTCTAGAGATGGCATTGCAGAATTAAAGAAGACAGAAATTTACACTTTGCTGTTATCCAAGTTCCTTCTGGAAGTTGTGTCGATTCTTTTTACAGTGGCAATATGTGGGAACATTTCTGCTATTCAAATCAGTTTTGGCACTCAGCAGAATGATAGGGGTTTGTATAATAGATAAAAGTGCCATTTTATTGAAGCTATCACGTGATACCTTTATAGGTAAAAAAGCCACTGTTAATTGGTATTTCTGCTGTATGGTATTCTTGACTTATTTTGCCAGTGGGTGTTAAGTCCTTCAGTATTATTTACAGAAATTCTTATTGAGGAAATTAACTCAATATTTTTATGGGTATTATAACAGTCTCAAGTACATCATTTGTCCATAGATCAATGAGTATTGCAGAGCTCGAGTTTTGAAAATATTTAAATAAATGCTTAAGCAAATAAACAATATTTAAGTAAATGTAAGACACACCAAGGTTAAAAAAAGACACAAATGATTGTTGTGGTAGCTGAAATATCTACTGTTTGTGGATGGAATTTTTTAAATTTATGGTATAATCAAGTTTATGACAATTATTTCCTTCTTGTTCAGATCAGCCCAGCAGGACTATGAGGAAGGTACGACTGAGTCACTGTAATAGCCATTCCTGCGATCTGGGATGCAGCAGTCTCCTGAAATAATTACCAGACCCCATGAAGCTTGTCTTTGTCGCCTTTTAGCCTTTCAGCCGCTCATTCTTCGCTTGACACTGCACTTCTTCACCGGCCTCTCCTGCCCCCTCTCCCGATCTCTCTCCCGTCCTCCCCACATTTCTGTGCACACTCTAGAGAAGTGACTATCCATAATTTCTTGGATTCTCCTGCCAATCCCTGCTGGGATGTAAACCAAACAGTCACCCAGACTTTTGGAATCCAAATATATTTTCTAAGATATGAAGATTCAAACTCATATAAAATCTGGACTCTTAGAACGAATTAATATGTTGGGAGGATGCTTGCAGAACTGAATCAAGTAGGAAGTTTCATGTTCTGTCTGTTTCTGGGTGTCCTGACTTGGATCGCAACATGACCTCACAGGGATGTAGGTGGATATTGAATATGATGCATGCACCCACTACACTACTTGGTGGAGGGTAGGTTCTCAACAAAACAGGAGCTTAGATTTCATGTTTGTCAAGTCATTATAATGCTGTTCTGCTGATGTATTTTACTGAGTTTCCTGCAATTCTATACTACCTTCAGGGTCTCGGGTCTCTTGGTACCATGGTGCTGTTACTAGTAATCTCTTTCTAATTGTATCCATCCAGGATTCACCCAAGGATAGCTATGTGACCCAGGTTTGGATAATCAGATTCAAGCCCTTTTGCTAAAGCAACTGGCCCTGAGATAAAATCACATGACCAATCCAGGTAAATGTGGCTTGTGGAAAGAAATTTTAAGCTTGTCGGACAGAACAGTTTTCTTTCTATAATTGACTGTCAGTCATATGAAGTTTGGCTTCCTCCACATGCTGGAGACCATGGAGAAGGTCCCCTGGGGATGAAGACAGCACTGTAGAAGACAGTGTAGAGAGACCTGAAGAGAAGGAAATCAAACTAGATAGCATTTAGTGTGATAGTTTGATATCAACTATAGTTGATAGTTTGATACCATCTTTAATCTCCTACATGAACTTGAAGCCAGGTCTCACCAAACTTTTGATTTATGTTTAATGACAAATTCTTTGTTCAGTTTTACACCAGAAAAAAATATATTTGGAGAAAGAAAAAAGAGCTTTGTTAACCCAAATGTTAACAAGGTGTGATGCAGACTTCACACAATGAAACAGAAGAAGAGAGACAGTTGTTGTGGACTGGGTTATGGAAGATGGCTTCCATCTTCCTTTTGCCCACACCTAGCTATGTGAGTTTGAGCAGTGGGTTACAAACAAGCCTCAGTGTCCTTTCTGGAAAGTAAAGGAACTGTAGAATCAGTGGTTCTTGGCCAGAGTGTGGACCTCAAATGGTAGGATAGGATAGTAATGAATATCCAGGTTCCTAGATGTCTGTTCTCTGCAGCTGACTCTCCTCTTATCTGTATTGTATTCAGCCCATCTTCAGAAGTTCTAATGAAATGATGCATCCTGCTATTAAAATGGGCTAGCTGACCATGCCAGTTCTGTTGATACTGGGTCTAAGTTGAATCAAAGCTCAGCTGGAGCCCAGTAGGAATGTTGTGTTTTTTCAATACTTTGCACTCTACGTTGGGAGTTGATCAGAAGCAGAGGTCAGGAATGTGGTCCCTAGAGGATTTATTAACTTTCCACAGACAGAAAAAAAATTGTTAATGGCTATGATATGTGTCATTAATCTTGAAAACTGCAGGTCATTGGTCACACAAGGACTGGGGACAGAGTAAAAACGATTCTGCAGAGCCATTAGCTCTGTCTTAGATGCCAACACTACCTCTGGCTATGCTCAGGGGACTGGAAACTGCTCTCTGCTAAAGGTTTCCTTTCCTTTCCCCTTTCCCTTTCCCTTCCTCTTCCCTTCTCCTCTTCTCTCCTCCCCTCTCTTTTGTTTAAGAAAGGGTCTTCAATCAACTTCTAACACAGAGTAGGAAATCTTGCTGATATGTATCCCAGACTGGCAAGAACTAGTCCTCTTGTTTCTGTCTCCCTGGTGCTGAGATTAGGGGCGTGCCACTCTCAGCCGTGTTTTCTTTCTCACAGTAGAATGATCACTGTAAACAAAGCCCAGGAAACAGACACCCACACACTCAGCTGTAGAGAATTTGATATGTAGCCACTGTGCGCTAAGTGCACATACATTTACTTTTTCTTATGGACAACGTACATATAGTAGTGGTAATTTTTATGAATGCATACAAAAGCATTTTCCTATAATATAAAGTATTATAACTACACAAAACCTACACATTAAGAACAATTTTGTACTGAATATGTTCCAAATCTTAAAAGAAAAAGGGGGTATCTTGAAAAATAAAACTTAGTTCTAATTGCCAGACTGAGTCACACACTGCTCTAGTTTAAATAATTTCATAGTTAAATTTTAGGTAAAAATTGCAAAGGTCTGATGTCTGTTTAGCAAATGAATGTTTTAAGAATATTTATCTTGCCAACAGTAGCTGAATACTTAACTCACTCTAACAAACATGCTGCCTTAGTGACAGTATATAATTCAGGCAATTTATATAAATACAAAATAAAAACACCATACTCTTTTTTTATTATTTCTTTAAAGTACATTTCAGATTTTATCCCCTCACCCCATTCCCCCCACCACCCAGGAACCCCCTATCCCGTCCCCCCTCCTGCCTCCACAAGGGTGTGCCCCCACGTACCCCCGCTCCACCCTCCTCACCCTCAAATTCCTCCCCACTTGGTGTTCAGCCTTCATGGGACCAGGGATCTTTTCTCCCACCCATGCCCGACAAGGCCATCCTCTCCTAAGTATACAGGTGAAGTCATGAAAAACACCATACTCTCAAGGTTTAACTTCTCTTGGTGATTGGTTTCTGATTTCCACCATCTTGCTGATGTGTGACATAGATACAAAAATCTTGGATCAGAGAGATGTGATCCATCTTAGGAGAAGGCAGTAGTTGTCAGATGAGTCAGAGTTAAGGCGAGACAGAGGCAAACCATAAGTGGTGACATATGCATTTTTATTCCAGGACTTGAGAAACAAAAGCAGGTAGATCTCTGTAAGTAATTTCAAGTCAGAGCAATCTACATTGTGAGCTCCAAGCTAGCCAGAGCTACATAGGAAGACCTGGACTTTAAAAAGAGACTTTTGGGGGGTGAGTAGAAGCAGACAAATAACAAGCTGAAGGAAATTTAAGAAAGCCCCAGAAAACATCTCATGATTCAGAAGCCAGTGGAGGTCTGAATGTCTGAGAAGATCCAGATTGGGGAATACAGATAGCTTTAGGATGAAATCTAACAGCAGAGAGAAGCTTAAGATAGACAGACATGCCAACACTAGGACAAGAGATACAGAGAACACCAGCTTCAGACAGCACCTTGGATAGCTCCCTTGTCACTGGGTTCTTTGACAAAGCCAACAATGAGAAAGGATTTTTATCCTCTAAGTCCTGGCCTTTGCAGAGAGCACCACCCTTCGATGGAACAATGTGAACGACATGATCCCTGGAATTTTCACAGTGATCCACGGCAGGGCCTGACAGAGCCCTGAAAAGCAGATCATCCTCTGTGGATACTGGATCTTTGGTGCTGGTGGTGACGGAAGGGAGTATGATATCAAACAGTATAGATCTTTGTAGACGTTACAAAGTTCTATCATGAAACAACTTTAATACATCGTTTTGATTCGAGGCTCAAGCTTTGAGGTCCATCTTCCTTCCAAGTGCTGAGATTAAAGATGTGCCATACCATATCAGAGGAACAGGTCTCCTTTTCATTATTATAACTTCTCATAAAGTTCATTTTACAAAAGGTTCTGCATATGCCTTTTGTGCAAGCATCAGGCTTTCCCCAGACCTGGACAGACACTTTCAGTATGAAGACAGCTCCCTTCCTATGCTTGTCACTGAAGGTGCCCGCAGAGTCCTGAGATCAAAGTAATATTCTACTCACGAAGTCCTCTGGCTGTGTTTGCTGATGGTGTCAGGGGAATCACAGCAAAAATTTTGAAAATCAGACTCAATCCAAATGGCTTATTCACTGAATTGAGGGCATGGCACTTGGGTCATTATTCAAAACGGAAGACCTTTGAATAGCATCAGTGTTTGAAAGGAATTAGGCAGATGAGGAGAAAACCCCATACTTTAAGTAAAGGCTGAGCAAGGGACAATATGGCACCAGAGACAAGAATCAGTGTTAACACAATAACTTTCCAGCGGGAAATGTGGCTCCATGGAGCCAGAGCTGTGATAGTTGCTCATTCAACAGCATCGACAGAGCAGCTACTCTGTGCCAGTGACTGTTTCAGACATTAGAAACATAGCTGTAAACAAAACAGTTTGTTTGAAGCATTATATATGCTTTCCTGGCAATCTGAAGTTAGGTCACTTTTCATAGCGCTTGCTGGGGTGATGAGCAGGATATAATATTAGGCGGAGGCAAAATGAAGCTGCCCGACCTGACAGGGCAGGACAGAAATAGAATGCAAGAAGCCTGAGTAGATATCAGCATGAATGTCCCACTTTACAAAAACCAGGTGCCAGCATAGAAACGGAGAATTGCCAACAGATGGTTCCCTGTGGTATTTGGGAGGCAAATAGGACTATGTAACACAGTGGTACCCAGTTGGATGTCTTTAAGATCATGGAACATTAACCTTAGACAAGAGCTGAGAAGCTATTTAGTCCAAGTCCTTCTCTAGATCACTTTGAAGCCTGTTAGCTAGGATGTGGTACAGCTAAAGAGAACCTACTCATTTGCATTGGAACGGACACACGTCGCTTCTCTGCCTGACTTTCACATTTTAATTGTGTCTGGCTGAGGCATCTCCTCAGTAATATCATCGAATTGGCCCCCAGCAATGAATGAGAACCTGCTGTACCTCAGAGTGATTGTTTTTGTTTTCTTCCATGGTCTGGTAGATAGGGCTTTGATTTATGGCAAAGCTACAGGATAAGGGGAAAGTTAGAGGATTGGTGGGGATTGGTTCTAATGTTTTGTCTTAATTTGGTTCCCCATAACACACAGGAATCTATATGTCCAGATGCTGAGGGTTCCTCTTCACAGTTGCTTTTTGATTGGCCAGTAAAGTTACTAACAGCCAATGGCTGGGCAGGGAGATGGAGGTGGGACTTTTAGATTTCCCAGACAAGGGACAAAGGGAAGAAGAAGGACCAGAATCACCACGATGGGAAAGCAGAGAGATCAGACTTAAGAGCTGCAGGAGAGAAAGCATATATCCATGTAAGAGTCAGGAAGCAGCCCCAGGGGCCACTTTTCTGCTTGGGTCTGGAGTAGCAAAACTGAAATATAGATTTGGCAAGTATTAACTCAGGAATATTGGAGGGGTGTGTGTTAGCCACATGGAGGTTCAGGAGTGGCTTAGTCATTGAGCTAGTTAAGGCCTACCAAAATATAAAGGTTTTGTGTGTGTGTGTGTGTGTGTGTGTGTGTTGCTGGTTTGCGTGTGTCTTTTCATTCTCCAGAGAACTCTGGCAGGTGGCAAGAAGTACTATCACCTACTGGGAGCTCAGAGCAGTTTAACAAATTACCATTACAAGGATGGAGAAAGGCATCCAGATGCAGGGATGACTGTCATCCTTGTCTCCAGTTGCTTCTGTCATATGATTGATAGAACAGACAGCTGTGAGTAACCTACCAGGAGAGTCTTATTTTTGTCTTAACGGACAGAACATATCTATGCGAGAAGAGTTTCACAGACTATGTCGCCCTTTCATCTGTTGTTTTGATTGTAGACTAAGAAACATTCAAGAAGGAAAATTTGAGATGGGAACTGCTTTCTAGAAAATCAGTTCAAAACAGATAACGTCTAATAAAACAAAAATTATCTATCCCACAGATAAACACTTTGAAATAAGAATGCTGAGTTACTGCTAAGTGGTTGAGGATACAATTTGAATATCCAGGGAGGGGACTGCTGGGAGAGAAAGCCAGTGTTCATACCTGGAAAAAAACACATTTATTTCTCTTTCCATTTTCCAAAGTTGCTCATAATGGCCATTCTGACCTCTGACCTTCTGATTTTACTCACAAGAGTAAATGTCCTTTGATTCCTTGGTTAATTCTAAAGATGTGTGTGTGTGTGTGTGTGTGTGTGTGTGTGTGTGTGTGTGTGATGCCCAGGATCATCTCACCTATACCAGATAAGTGCTCTGCCACTGAGAGACAGCCCAGATCAAGCTAACTTAACCTTTTGAAGATGATAGATAGGTGCTAAGAGGAACATTGACATGGAAGTGTCAGTGAAGAGAGCATCTCCTAGAGTACTGTTCCTTCTTTTTTTATTTGTCACCAACATTTTCAACATTCCCTTTTTCAGGAGAAAAGAGGAGGCACTTACTAAAAAGTTCTGATTTGCAGGTAGCATTGTGTTGTGAGAGCCGGAAGTGGACCAGGTAGAGGAAATTGCATTTTAAGCTTGCAGGTCTGGATGAGCCTGGAATGGGCTCTCCAAAGAAAAATAACTTCCACGATTGGCACTGGTTTCTAACCGGCCCTTCAGCAGCAATCATTCTAGGAGTAGTCTCAAGCCTGCCCTGAGTGGCTCCTACATCTCTCTAGACTTAAGGCTGCCAGAGCTCTTAATTTTCTTTTCAGATATAGAGAAGCCTGGCCGCTTCTCTGAATTTGTAGATTGAAAGACAGGGTTTATGGAAGGGAGGAAAATGTGCCCCAATAGCTTTGTGGAGATATGAAGTCAGGGACACACCAAGTCAGAAATGACTGAGGTCAAACCATGAATACCCGGAGCATTCGACAGAAGAGCACACTTATATGGCAATTACCGACTTTCCCAGGAAACTCACAGAAGACTCAAATTTGGATTTTGACGTCCTTCCTTCTTTTCCTCTTCTCTTTCTCATTTTTAAAAATGTTGTAATTCCTACACATTTCTGCAGTTTGCTCAGGGTTATTTCCAACACTAGCCTTTTGTGAATTTGGCAAAGGTTATTTTAAAGTAGCCACAACTCTGTCCAAATCTTTATATCACGGCACTTCATTGGCCAGATCAAGGGGAAGACGGAGGGTTCTGTAAGCCTATTGCTCTTAGCATTTAGCCTTTCTGTTGGGCTTTGGCCATGCCCATCTCCTGGACTTCCCCAGACCTAGGAAACGTGACAGGATGTAAGATTAGAACAAAGAAAATTCCCTGGCACAGGAAGACTGAGTAATGGGTAAGCATGAGGTGAGGCCTTGGGCTTTCCCTGGAGGATCTTTCAGCCATAATGAATCTTCAAAGAATAATAATATATGAAATACTGTCTTCTGGATTGGGCCCAAGGCTAGCTCCTTGCATGAGCATGGGGGCTTCCTTTCAATTTTCTCAGTCTACCCACACATTTCTGTATCACTTTGAACCATGATATTTTAAGGTTACCATGAGACTTGAAGATTCATAAAGCAGAAGATTCGTTGTTTTTAAAGGTGCCTGGACCTTTTTGGTCTTCAGGAAGGGTAGGTGCAACCCTCACGCCTTTACTATAGACAAATCCACAAGGTAGAACACTGAGGCTTTTTAAATGTCATAAATATGCTTTGGTGTGTGGAAAATGGAAAAAAGATCAGGGGATCTGGGGAGAAAGATGTTTAACCATGAGGATCTGAATTAAGATCCCAGCACTCATGTAATCCTAGTTTGGGGTGGGAGAGGAGTGTGTGATTGTTAAAAATTAGATGATTCCCTGCTATTTGTTTGGTAAAATAGAAACTAGACCTGATTTGGAATTATAAAACCTTCCTGACCATTTAGAAACTTTGCAAGATTTTCCATTCCTCGATGTTAAATTTGCATTTGGCCACAAGCTACAGTTTAGCTTTTGGCCTCCAAGTCACAGATTGGCAATGATACATGGAAACCCAGGGAACGGACTGTGTAAACAAACAATCTTCCCAAATGCTCATGCGACTCAACTGAGTCTGCAGGCTCCTCTGCTGCAGAGGAGGGCGCCTTGTACTTAATGAAACGAAAGAAGCAGGAGAGAGAGAGAGGAAGGGATAGAGGTTGTAGGGAGAAGTGGAGAGGGGGAGCCCCAGCAACAGAGACATGGCTAAATAGATTCTGATTATATTATAGACTTTAGGCAACTACTAAAAAGAATGAGGTGACCATATATAGAACTTAAGAGACATGTCGCATACATAAGTGTGGATATGTATTTATCACTATGGCATGTAAAAGCTGTAGTGTGCATTTACAAATTATACAAATAAGAGTCTATGTATGATTCTACGCATATTGAGCAGTTGAGGGAAACACCATTCACCTCAAAAGAATGGAAACAGGACAAAGAAGCCTGTCAACTCCTCATCTGCACCTACCCACACTTTACTTGAGTTTTTATAGGTTTTTATTGGCCATTCAAAATAACCAGCCTTTAAAACACACACACACACACACACACACACACACACACACACACACACACA
>JANHMN010000003.1:150297028-150324841 GCA_030674055.1 Rhabdomys pumilio
ACACACACACACACACACACACACACACACACACACACACACACACACACACACCCTCTCTCCTGAAATCACATACAATAGTAAAGAGTGAGGCTGTTAAAAGCCTAGCTTATTTACAGTGCACTACTGACCTAGTATGTGTGAGGCCCACAGTTTAATTCTCATCCCTACAGGGAAAAAAACCAAGACATCGAAATCAAAACAAACAGAACTCCAATCACTACAGGATAGCCAAGCCCCAAACAAAAACTTGAGGAAATACTCTTTGCTTTACAGAGTGAATGTTGAGTTTAAGATGCTTCCGCAAATATGGAATAAATAGGAATGATATTGGGCAACAAGGCTCAAAATTGCATAACACAGGGCACTAGGGAACTCTGTTTGTAGACAAACTTTGCTTCAGTTTTAATCCTCGGCAGCTGCACAGATTCCCGTTCTGGCAGACCGAGGGCAGGTGCACTGAGCTTGTGTTGTTGGGTAGAGGCTGGAGACACACTGCCTCCCGACTCCCTCAAGATTGTCCAGTGAACTGTGAAGTTCCCAGGAAGTCCTCCGAAGCTCACCCAACCTGTGGGGCCATGCTAGCTCTCTGGTTTGTAAAGGACAGATTTATTATGACAACTGAGAGTAAACAAGTAGCCATTTTCTTGTCAAACACTCAGAAGGGGCCATAAAATGTGTAGCGCATGAGCAATTAGTCAAGTGCTCAGAAACGACCAGCTGAGCCCGAGCAAAGAAGAAAACCCAATGGCTTTGATCCATAACCCCCAGCAGACCACCCACACTGTGAGCTCAAGAACCATGTGTGCTCATCAACAGCACAATAAGATCTGCAATTCTCCGGCTGTTTATATTCATGGCACTCTGCTGGGTGCTCTCTCAGCGGGAGAGAGGAATACTTAATGTCATTCTTATAGCTGCTTGGAATGTGTTATGAGTTTGTTCTTTGAATGAGGCCTTTGAGAGCTTCTGTGTCTCCACACCACATCCATGTGTCCAGAGTAACGTTCTGTGCCAGCAGGGTTGGTGTTTTCTGTAACACTTCTTGTTAGGGAGGGTGTGTGGGTTAACGGTCACCTGCTTGTGGCATCTCAAGACTTCTGCTTTGAGGGCAGTGAAATAAAGCATGGTTTTATTACCCATGAGTGGATGTCAAAAAGCAGGAGGTGGTGATCCATCCTATGCTGTGATCACAACACAACCAGCTAAGTCTGTAGATGCAGTGATACCTAATTCTGGAAGATGGTGACTTCTGTGTCAACTCTGAACTTGTGTAATGTGTCATTTTAGGAGCAAAGATAATTGGACTTGAGGTAGGGTACAGGCCATTCAACTTACATCCCTTTCCCAAGGTAGACTTCCTAATAAAAGGAGGATTCTGGGCTGGATCCAGAGTCTTGAATGAAGACTTTTGTTGACATGGGAGGACCCAGAAGAAGAGACTCCAACTACACATTGTCCATTAATCAGCAGTGTAAGGAAATACATAGGATCTTTGAAACTAATGCAGAAGAAGGCATTTCCAAGAGAAGAAACTGGATGTAGGAGTTATTAGTCTAATATAGGGTTAACAAGACTCTATATTAAATGGGATTTGTTCTTACGATGCCATCATGGCTATCTGTACAGTGATGGTTTGTAATAATACTATTCTTACAGTGGGACCACAGTCCCACAAACAGCACTGCAGTAATAGACGCTTTCTATGTTCACATAAGAATTGTAAGCAGGAATGAGTAGAATTAAGATCAAATCAAATGAAAGAGTTGAGCCTCAGTTTCAAGGAAGACACTCATGCAAGTGAGGTTTCTCACCTGTGGGGTGGGGCTTTGGGGTGCGTCGTGATTTTATCCCTTTCTTTGTTGGGTTTACTTCCTTGCTACCCTCCCCCTCCAGGACTGAGTCTCTGGCTTCTGGGAGAACTGATGGAGAGCTCTGTCTACGGAGACTAATTCACTGTTTTGTTTTGTTTTGTTTTTCTTTGTTCTGTAAAGCTATGAAATTGCTTGCTTCCATGCTGGAACACAGAATATGGATAGTTCATAACTGTGATCCCAGGCCATGGTTACTTAAAATGGCTTCAGAATAAACTATGTCTTTTTTCCCTTTAAGGTGATAGTTGTGGTTTGGGGATTTTTGCTTGGTTGTATTGTTTCTCTATCAATACTTGCTTTTTGGGGAAAAAAAATCAGCACAGACAAGGAACCCTTGACAATCACATCTCTGTTCCATGAAGTCCAGCAAGGAGCAAGGATACCTATACCTCTCAGATGGTCCAAAGCAGCAGAATTAGGGTCAATCATATGGAGAATGAACACACTAACATCTTAATTGTACATGAAGACAGAACTCAGAAATCAATCCCTGGCACCCATTCTAAGCACCGAGGAGCTATGCTGTCTGAGTGATAGCAATGGCCATCTAAATGTGGCTACTTAAACCATTCAAAATAACATATGGTTAAACATTTACTTCCCCAGCCGTGCTAGCGACATTTCAGTTATGCAGTTGTCATGGTTACTATAGAGAACAGCCAGGTATATAGCTGTCACCATGATAGAAGATTTCTTAGAAATAGATAGATCTTAGAAATAACTTTGGGCCTTCATGAAGTCAGAACAGTTGAAGTACCAGTGTGAGGCCTGGGGGAGGGGGTAGAGAAGAGGGCTTTAAACCCTACTGTCCATTAGGGGTTTTGTTTGTTTGTTGTTTTTAAGACAGAGTTTCATGAACCCACAGTGTTTCTCCCTTCCTAGGCAGCCAATGATGATCTTGAGTTTCTGATCCTCCAGCTTCACACTCTGAGTGCTGGGATTACAGGCAGGCAGCAGCAGACTAGCCTATTGTTAATATGTCACACATTACTACCACATCTGTGGGGGTTCTTTGTTTCTAATTTGTTTTGTTTACTGAGACAAGTTCTCATTGTGTAGCCCTGGCTAGTGTAGAATTCACTGTGTAAACCATGCTAGCCTCAAGACTGTGGCAGCCTTCCTGCTTCCTCCGGCTAGGATTACAGACTTGGACCATCCTACTGAGCTTTATGCGGTGTTGGGGATCAAACCCAGGTCTTTGTATGCGCTAAGGAAGCACTCCAGCAAAGGAGCAACTACCCCAGGTCTACCCCTTCACTTTGTTGATCCGGCCAATTTATAGCTCTTTACTTTTATGAGAGGGGGGGCTATAAAAACACAGCTTCAAGATCTCCCTAGTTATCATTCTGGAGCCACTATAGACAGAGGAAACCTAGAATAAATTAACTCAGGTCCCTGAGACAGGATGACAATCTCTCATTATGCAAACAGTTTATTTAGTTTTTAGTTATTGCTTTTTAAGTAAATAAAACTTGACCTAAATTTTCAGCTCCTCTCCCTAGCTGATGATAGTTGAGGTCTGTCCCCAACCAAACTCCTGGGCCTTCACAGCCCTAGAGGACGATCTGCAATGGAAAGTATCCGTTTTGTTTTAGCAACAGAGCCTTGAGACCTGACTTAACAGGAAAGGCTGAGAGGACTATTTTAAGAGAACAATCTGTTATGGAGACTCTGGCATGTGCCCACTCAAGGGCGTAAGTCAGCATTCTTCCAAGCACAGAAAACACTCTGTCAGGATGAGCATGGCAGCTGTAAACCATCTGAATTCAAGAGGAGAGGAGTATCATACGTATCAGGAAGAGGGACACCCATGTCGCAGTGCACTAAAGGATGGAAAGCCTGTCTCCAGTCCAGGACTCAGACGGAGCTTTTCTAGTCAGGGGAGTGGAAAAAGCTAATACAATCTCAGAAACATAGCATCCCCCAAAGAGACACACTGAGAAGTGTTTCCCTTTGCCATGGTGTGGGGAGGGGAAGAAGTCCTGAGTGAAAGCATACTGTTGATGTGAGCACGGCCATGTCAAGGACACCAGTGCCTCAGATTCATGGGGATAGCTAAGCCTTCCCCTGCTCTGAGTACAGATGTTCACAGTGTGTGCAGAAAGTACAACCACAGCATCAAGTTCCTAGATGACTGCAGCCTAAGACTGCGTCCCCTATCAAGATTTCTTTACCTGCCTTCTCCTTCAGGTATATATAATAAACGGGCTAAGTGTCTAGGCAGCTGGCGCATCTGCATCGCAGTGCACTGATGACTCGCTCCTAGCTTTTCTGTACCCAGGTCTACTGAGTTTTCATCCCTTGTTTTCTCAGTCAGGTCAATCTCTAAGCCTTGCAGGTCAAGGCAACTGGAATTGGTGAACAGGATCACAACCTTTCCCAGCACAGGGTTTCCAAAGAGGGTCAGGGCTGCCTTTGCTGCTCCAGCTGTCAACCAACCCAAAGTCATTGGGTATCTTGGGTTGTCTGTTGTCCCTAGGTGGTCACATGGCTGACACATCTCAAACTGTAGTGGAAACTGTTAACTTTCCCACCACTGTGTTGTAACCTTTGGGTTTCCTGTCACTAATTAGTCACATGTTCTTTTTTTATTTTAACTACTTTTCTTTTTACACTGTTGGCCATGAGCAAGCTATGAACATGTGTGACTGTTTCCCCAACGCCAATGCATTCTTTACAACCTTACATACAACACTCATCCCAGGAAGTTTATTGTACCCTCACGCTCTACAGCAATATTTTATAAAAATCACCTTGGGGGATTTGTTTTAAATGAAAATTCCAGTGACTGGTGATCTGTCCATAAACATTTTCACTCAGTGTTTGGTCTGGGGCCTGAGAGTTGAAGTCCAGACTGCCTAGGTTTGAATTTGACTTCCTTGTTTGCTGACTGTGTTCTTGCTAAATTGAATCCATCTTTGTCATCTTGTGTGTGGGGGGTATGTGTGTATGTGTGTGTATGTATGTGTGTGTGTGTGTTGCTAGGAGTTGAACCCAGGGTTTCATTTGTCCTGGACAAGTGCTCAGTCTGTGAACTATACCCCTAAGCCTCTTTGTTTTTGAAACACGGTCTCAGTAAGTTGGCTTTGAATTCACTCAACAGCCTGGTCACACCTTGGAACTGCAATTGTTTTGCCTCAGCCTCCTGAGTAACTGGAGACAGTAAGTTTGTTGATTGTAGAATTAAATCAATCATAGGTTATAAACACTGTCAATCATGCCTGGTCTGTGGTAACTATCTTACATATATTTTCTTAATCAGAATAAACTACTAGTTATCAGCTCTACTAGACACTCTCCATCTTCCATGGCAACAGAGGTCTTGACTTTTGTGTGGCCACCAGCACCTAAAATAAAGACTGTGTTTCTCAGCTTCCTTTGTAACTCTGTGTGGCTGGCCTCTAAGACACAGAAAGATGGGCTCTATAATTTGGGGATACAGTTCAAAAGAAAATGCAGAGCTCCCTTTTTGAAAGACTAGGGAGAAAATGTTGCTTAAGTTACTGATTATAAAGCATTTACATTTCTTCTGGGATCTCTCTCTCCTGACTTGTCATGAGGGTTCCTCTCTGTTTGTGCTCTTACCTCCTTTCCCATCCCTCACGAGCACATGTGCATCAAGGCACATAAAAAGTTCCCTTATGTTGGTGTAGATTAGTGTAGATTAGGGTAACCATCTACAAGACTATTGGGTCATCCTGTTTAGTGACTCAGTGGTAAGAGGAAGTCAGGCTATACACCAACTCACTCCATATTCAGGCTTTCTCCAAGATGTTTGAGGCTACTGAAACATCTGTGAACAGGAATATGCTAGGCAGCTACCATGGAGCTGAGTAATCTGCTCATCTTAGTAAGCGGTCTGATTTTCTTGCTGGTGGTGCTGGCAGCTCAGAATGGGTGCCACCATCACCACATTCTGCTCCAAGAAGCTATGGGATATGCTTCCCTGGTACTGACCCTTCCTGATACCATGTACCCAGGACAATTGTGTGGATGGAGGGGAAGAAAATGAGAAGGTCCATGAGGTGAAGGACCAGGGGCCAATACTGATAAACAGGTTCTAGGGAGTTGAAAAAAGAAAGGGGACAGACTCTTGCATGAGCTGAGGCTGTAACCCCCTCCCACATGTAGGGGGAAATTCCCTAATTGTTTGATTGAGTAATTAAAGACAGCAAAAGCCAATTGCTGGGCGAAGATATAGAGGCAAGTTTTCCAGGGCCCAGGAGGAAGAGGAGAAGACTAAATTGAGAAAAGGTTTTTCAACCAGGTTTCGGAGTGAAGAAGCTGGATATCATGTAGATGGGGCTATTAGATCTACCACTGGATGAAATCTAATATAGAATAGCTGATGAGTTTAAGACAATAGATTCTGAGCCCAGCAGTTGTGCCATTTGGCTGATTTTAAAATATAAAGATTGTCTGGTGTTTTCCATTCATGACAATTCAGGTGGGCAAGAGAGAGGGCATAACCATGGAGCAATCATTGGCAGTCAGCAGAGTCAATCTCTGGGGTTGTCAGTCAGTGGACCACAAGGGGTAGCTCCAGGTGTTCCCAGGAGGGACAGGTGTTGGGTAGCTCAGCAAGCTAGCTATGGGAGCTGGGTGAGATGGCCATTTCTGGCACCCGGCAAGGAGGAATGGGCTGTATCTTGTGGATACAGTTGGTAGCTGTCCTTGGAGCATAGCTGGGATCTCAGGAGAGCATTAGCTTAGCTGTGGGGGCTGACTAGAGATGGCAGGTGGGCGGCTGCTAGTCCCAGAGTCTAGCCGGAACAAGTGTGATTATTAAAATTACATGCAACAGCCACCTGTTTGATGACTCTTTGAACTTTACTTATAAAACAGATTCAAATGGATTTATATTGTGGTGGTTTGAATATGCTTGACTCCTGGGAAGTGGAACTATTAAGAGGTGTGGCTTTATTGGAGGAGGTGTAACCTTGTTAGAGAAACTGTCACTGTAGAGGCATGGCTTTGAGGTCTCATATATATGTTCAAATCTGGCCAGTGTGATCCAGACTCCCTTTGAATCAACTCTTGGCTCACACAGCACCATATCTGCCTGTATGCTGTCTTGCTTCCCACTATGATGATAATGGACTAAACCACTGAAACTGTAAGCCATCTCCAATGAAATGTTGGGCTTTAGAAGAGTTGCTTTGGCCATGGTGTCTCTTCACAGCAATAAAATTCTAACTAAGACAGTGATCATCTGTTCAACAGTAGTGTCTTATGCACAGGGGCCATCCTTGCATATCACCATAAATTTTTAAGTACAACTATGGAGAAACATCCTTAGAGATCATCTCTACTGTTCCTATCCTTGCCTGACACGCAATTGCTACTGGGATATTTGCCACTATTTGAGCCCACAAGAATAAAGCCACAACCTGGGGTGCCATCATGGCTGGGATACGATAAGTGCAAAGTATTGAGGGCATAGTCTTCAGTGTGGCAATGTGGGGATATGGAGGCATCAAGAAATTAGGTTGCTGAGGTGCTACCCCCTGGAAGGGATTGAGATAACTCTCTTGGGATCTTGGTTGGTTCTCAAGTGAGGGTTGTTACAAAGAGTTAACCTGGCCTCCAAGATCCTGTACTTCCCTTTGTACCATGTGACTGCTATCTCTTCCAGTCATGTGCTCTTACTGTTATGCTATCCATCTGTGATATATACAGAAGTCCCCCACTGAGGTTGTATGGTTGATACTATGAGATTTTTTAAAACTCTAAAACTGAGCTGGATGAAATATCCACTGCTGGCATTTAGTCTAGGCTCTGCCCCATAGTTACTTGGCAACAGCCAGGTATGCCTGACTCACTATAAAAGGGGGCTGTCTGCCCTCTCCTCTCTCTCTTGCTCTTATTCTCTTCTCCTCTTGCTCTCTTCCCCCTCTCTTCCCATTCCAAGTACCCTCTCTCCATACGCCCATAGCTGGCCTCTGTTCCTCTTTTCTTTCTGTCTCTCTGTCTCTCTCTGTCTCTGTCTCTCTGTCTCCGTCTCTCTGTCTCTCTCTGTCTTTCTGTCTCTGTCTCTCTGTGTCTCTCTCCCTTTCTCTGTCTCTACTACTCCCTCAACTCTCCTCCCCATGCCCCAAATAAACTCTATTCTATACTATACTATCCTGTAGTTGGTACCTGGGGGTGGGGAAGTGATGCCTCTGCGTGGATCCACAGAGACTTTTCCTTCCCCAACACCTTCCTCTCCTTCACCAAACATATTCCTGGCTTTTCTCTATCATTTTATAAAACATAATATCCACCCTTGGGTATCAGCAAAAACTATTATGTCCTAATATAAATGGCAAATGAGTTAGAAGTATCAAGTCCAAAGGAAATGCCACTCCCCAAATTCTGCATCCATTCCAAAGGAGCCAGTTTTAACAAAGGCGCCATTTCCCTTACCACTGGCAGAAGGGACAAATGGCTCTCTGTGGTGCCTATTAGCATACTAAACACATGCTAGCCTCCAGGCTCCCTCAGGATCACAAGTGCCTGTTACACGTTCCTTCGTTCCTTCGTACTAGCGTCCTGGTTCTTCTCCGCCTGCTCCTTACCCTAAACTTCTCCAGATCATAGGCTTCCCCCTGCCTCGGCTTCTCACTCTTCTTATAACCCTGCTATGTTGACAATACTCTCTTTTGTCTTCCTTTCTTTGTCCTCTCTCCATGCTCTCTCTTTTTGCCCCTCTCTCTTGGTCTCCTTGCCTCCTTTCCTTCAGCTCTTTCCTTGCCTGTCTTCTCATGACCAAGTCCAGTCTGCTGGCCATGTTCAGTCTCCTACTTTCTCTTTCTGCTCTGGACTCTTCCAGATGCCTCTGGCTGTACTGTCCCTCATATCTACAACAAAAACTTTCCATTTAACCAATCTTGGAGTGGTCATGCCTTCAGTTTATACAAGAAGAAGCCTCCATTCCAGATGACATCACTGATGTAAAGGTAATAAGCCCAGGCATCTTATGCTGGTGTCCAGGTATTGATTTTCGAGGTTCACCATAAGTTTGCAGACATCTGAACGCTTTGTAGGGGAGCACAGCTTACTTGTTTTTCAATCAGATTCTCTAAAGGACCCATGATCATAAGAGATTAGTAAAGACAGCTATAAGGACAGAGTTTTCACTGTCTGCTCAGTGTTCTCTTTGTTCATATTGAAGTAGTAATGCTCCCTAGTCAATGAATGTAAGCCATAGAGGAACAACAAGATGCTGCAGGACTGGATTGGAAGATGGAGATTGTGGGATAGACCAGAGAAAACCAAGCCCCTCCATTTCCAGTGCCATCTTGGTGAGATGAGAATCACAACTAAGCCAGAGTCATAAATGACCCCCTTCTGCTCCATTCAGGCATATCTCAGTAATCACAGATTCAAGACTATTACAATAAAGTAAACAGCACTACAATACAAGTCAAGTGATTCTTTTCTACTGCACATAGAAGTAATGTTTGTAGAACTGTAGTTATTCAAGTGTACAATAGCATTAGCTAAAAAAAAATGCATGCAAATTTATTACAACACACTTTTACTGTGCTAGGGCTGAATCTCATTGACAGAATACTTGCCTTCCATGTACACCGACCAAGGCCCTGAGTTCCATCCCCAGCACAGCAAAGGTAATAATAATAATAATAATAATAATAACTTACTTGCTAAAAAATAAAATAAACAATGCTGGTGCTCACTTGAGCTTCTGGAAACAAAACATCAAAAGACTTGCTGGCTACAAAGTTTCCAGGAACCTTAAGAAATATATCAGTAAAGTAAAATGCAGTTGAGCGAAGTTCCATAAAATGATGTAGCTGGTCTCTGAAAGCCGCTAGCATCTTGCACATAATTCACATTATTTGAAAGCTGCTAACATACTGTTTATAAATCACTGCAGAATCGTGGGGTTTTTTTTTCCAATTGGTCTCTCGAATGTCTTTGGAGAAAGGCCAAAGTTCAATAACCCCGTCAGCAGTCCAAGAAGATGTTTTCCAGCTGCAAAGATCACACCGATGGTGAAGCACCCCTGTCAGCACCTGGACAAGCCAGTCCATTCTGGAGAGAAGTTCATCTTGCCCGGATAGGGGGAGTCTTCCCATAGGGGTTTGTTTTATTTTGTGGGTTTCTTGTTATTGTTTTATTTTGTACGCTACTTTTTTGCAAATAGCCAATGCTTCTCAGGTACAAGATGTACAAGCACCACAAATGCAAACACACTTGACTTGTCACAAGCCAAAGCCGCCTTCTTTAAAACCACATATTTGTAAACGCTTAGCCTAGGAAATGAGAGCTTAAGTCACTGACAGCCCATTTCTCATTTCCTCACACGGGCTCTGTTGCATCTTAAATAGGAGCTAAGAAAAATATGTTTCTTTCTTAGGCTTAGGTTTTAGTGTGGCCGAGATGGGAACAAATGTGTGGGAATCTGCTGTTGATTCAAGACTTTGAGAATGTAGCTGTTGAGATTAGAAATATAACATGGCCTGGTGGGGAAAAACCCTCATTGGCTAGATGCAAACCCAGGAAAGTTTTACCAGAGCAGAGAGGGTTTCAGTTAAGGTGTGAATAACAGTACTACAGCCTAGAGATTTGCAGTTAGGGGCAGATGAGCCCCGGTTGCTACTGTAGAACATGTTTGAGAAGCACGAAACTGCTATTATTGGTCTAGTGTAAGCAGAATTATAGATTGAGACGACTGAGCAAGGGACTAGAATTTAAGATGACCGTGATTTCTGAAGAGAAAGGCCCTGTCTAGAATAAAAAATTTGATCCTTGGAAAGTAAGATCCTGCCCAAAACTTCATACAATGACAGGACGGACCTGTGATCACTAAGAACCAAATTCTCCCTTTTTTTAAATTTTATTTTATTATGCTGGGCTGAGGTCATGAAAGCACATAGCGATCGTTGAGCAGATTCTCTGTATACCCTGCTATCCTTATCTTATTCATACCGCTTCTCTCCTATTAGTTCCTGACTAAAAGAAAGACACTTTATTTTCCGTATCTGGTTTTGTTTTGAGACAGAGTCTCAATGAGTAATACAGGCTAGACTCCAATTCCTTCTACCAGACCTTAAGGTTCCACCATATAAGAGAAACATGTTCTGCTGGCCTTTTCATTAATGATAACATTGATGGCATCCACTAAATGGGCAGCTAATCTTCAATATATCCCATTATGTTTTACTCTTGAGCAGCCCCTAAAGTAGTGGAAATGAGGGTTCTTCATATAATGTTTTCATTCCTAAATTCAGTGGCCCAGCATCTCTGCTTTAGGGCGCACGCATTCACTGAAATATACTTAAAGGAGCTTTTTGAAAAAAGTAAAGAACATAGTGGAGCATATGTCCTTGTTATATGTTGGAGCATCTTCTGGGTGTATGCCCAGGAGTGCGTCCTCAGGTAATGCTATGTCCAGTTTTCTGAGGAACTTCCAGACTGATTTCCAGAGTGGTTGTACCAGCTTGCAATCCCACCAACAATGGAGGAGTGTTCCTCTTTCTCCACATCCTCGCCAGCATCTATTACCTGAGTTTTTGATCTTAGCCATTCTGACTGGTGTGAGGTGGTATCTTAGGGTTGTTTTGATTTGCATTTCCCTGATGACTGAACATTTCTTTTGGTGCTTCTTGGCCATTCGAGTTTTCTCAGTTGGGAATTCTTTGTTTAGCTCTGTCCCCCTTTTTAATATGGTTACTTGGTTGTCTGGAGTCTAATTTCTTGAGTTCTTTGTATATATTGAATATTAGCCCTCTATCAAATGTGGGATTGGTTAAGATCTTTCCCCAATCTGTTGGTTGCCATTTTGTCCTATTGACAGTGTCCCTTGCCTTACAGAAACTTTGCAATTTTATGAGGTCCCATTTGTCATTTCTTGATCTTAGAGCATAAGTCACTGGTGTTCTGTTCAGGAACGTTTCCCCTGTGCCCAAGTATTCGAGGTTCTTCCCCACCTTCTCTTCTATTAGTTTCAGTGTATCTGGTTTTACGTGGAGGTCCTTTATCCACTTGGACTTGAGCTTTGTACAAAGGAGATAAGAATGGATCTATTTGCATTCTTCTACATGTTCTCCTCCAGTTGAACCAGCACCATTTGTTGAAAATGCTGTCCTTTTTCCACTGGACAGTTTTAGCTCCTTTGTCAAAGATCAAATGACTGTAGGTGTGAGGGTTCATTTCTGGGTCTTCAATTCTATATTGATCTTCCTGCCTGTCTCTGTACCAATACCATGCAGTTTTTATCACTTGCTCCACTATGTTCATAGCAGCTTTATTTATAATAGCTAGAAGCTGGAAAGAACCCAGATGTCCTTCAACAAAGGAATGGATAAAAAAAATGTGGTACATTTACACAATGGAGTATTACTCAGCTATTAAAAACAATGAATTCGAGAAATTCTTAGGTAAATGGATGGAACTAGAAAATATCATCCTGAGTGAGGTAACCCAATCACAAAAGAACACACTGTTAGTATTCTGTCTAAACTCCACCTCCACAGTTACCTGGCAACAGTCAGGTAGGCCTGGTCCACTATAAAAGGGGCTGCTTGCTCCCTCCTCTCTCTCTCTCTCAATCTCTTACTCTCTTAATCTCTTACCCTCTTGCCTCTCTGTCCCCTCTCCCCTTCCCTTCCCCTTCTCTCCACATGGTCATGGCCATCTCTACTTCTCTCTCTCTCTCTCTCTCTCTCTCTCTCTCTCTCTCTCTGCCTCTACTACCCTCCTGTCTCCTCTCACCATGCCCTCAATTCTATACTTTACCGGTGTGTGACATCCCTCACGGGAAGAGATGCCTCTACATGGGCCTGCTGAGACATCCCCTTCCCCATACCTCTCCACACACCCCCATAACATACTCTCTTTATCTTTATCTTTTTATAAACACTTCACACACATGGTATTTACTCATTGATTATTTGGATATTAGCCCAGAAGCTTGAAATACCCAAGATTCAACTCACAGACCACATGAAGCTCATGAAGAAGGAAGATCAAGTGTGGGTGCTTCGGTCCTTGGAAGGAGTAACAAAATACTCAAGGGAGCAAATATGAAGACAAAGTATGAGACAGAAATTGAAGGAGGGGCTGTCTGGAGACCATTCCACCTGGGTATCCATCCCATGTGTAGTCACCAATGGCAGACACTGATGTGGATGTCAGGAAGTGCATGCTGACAGGAGCCTGATATAGCTATCTCCTTAGAGGTCTGCCAGAGCTTGACATAGTCATAGTTAGATGCTCACAGCTGACCATTGAACTGATCAAGGGGTTCCCAATGGAAGAGCTATAGTGAAGACTGAAGAAGCTGAAAGGGTTTGCAGCCCCACAAGGAGAGCAATAATACCAACCAACCAGAGCTACCAGGGTCTAAACTACTAGCCTGGGAGCACTTAGGAAGAGACCCATGGCTCCAGTTGTATATGTAAGGGAGGAGGGTCCTGTCAGGCATAGGTGGAAGAGGAGATCCTTGGTCCCATGAAGGCTGGACACTGTGTGTGGGGGAATTTGAGGGTGGGAAGGTGGGAGTGTGGGGGTAGGTGGGGGTACATCCTCATTGAAGCAGGAGGAGGGGGGATGGGATAGTGAGTTCCTGGGTGGGGGGTGGGGGAATGGGGAAAGGGGATAACATTTGAATTGTAAATAAAATATCAAAAAAAGAGACAAAGTAAAGAAAAATGTCAATTTCATGTTTTTCTCTTCCCTCAATTTCTTCTTCTATTGATAATAGATCCTGTCTGATCCCAGCCCCTGTCTTTATTTTAAATTTTCACTTTGGTTTCTTTCTAGAACTGCTAAGTCTATAGTCTTTGATACTTCCCCCATCCACAAATTCATAAATAGAAGTGCTTTCCCCAGAACTGACAAAAAGTTACCTAAAGGCTATACAATGCAAATTCTTTTTATGGTTTTTATTTTATTAATAAGTCACAATAAAAACTATTAAGTGACCATTAAGTTTATAAAACATGTTCCAGCTTCACAGTCCCCGTTAATTGCACAGGAATCCTGGGAGATGATATAGTGAGGCAAACAGCAGCTCAGCTCAGATAAGTTACTCAGCAGTCACTCTTATACCATGACATTAATATGAAAAAGAATATGAAAAAGAAGAGCCTGTAGACTTATATATAACTCATGCTTTGGTGCTTGATTAATTTCCCTCTTGCTGAGCAGGTCTTAAGTTCTCTTTGGAAGATGAAAGGTAACAGGTAGGTAGTTGAGCCTTCGGTTCTTTACAAGATAAAGTATTGGCAGATTAGTATAACTTTGAAGTGCTAAGAGACACCTCAGTACTTAATTTCCATTTCTACTTGAATGGAAAAAAACAGAGTAGTTACTTTGTTCTGGGAGCCCTTGGATGTAGGATGGTGCCAATCAGGGAATTTTCAGACTCATGAATGGAAATCACGACAGCTTAGTTCAATCCAGTGCTGCCTCCTGTATCTTATAGCTTGTCTCTGTTACTATAGAGTATAACCCAGGATTACCAACCTTAGTTCTAAGAAACCAACTCTAATAAGTGCCTCCAGGTAGACCAGTTCTTTCCTCCAGACCTTCTGAAAAGCACTATTGTTTGAGGAATTAGTTTTGGTCTTTTAAAATTTTGTCTATAGAACTCTAGATTTTGGATTTTTTAGTATCATTAGGAGGCTACTACAATTAAGAGGTTATTAATTTTAAAATATTTGACTGGTCACACTTTTGTTTTTAAAGCCAACCACATAACAACATACTTATTAAAATTATTTTAATAAACCTTATATATTTAAGCCTCAGAATATTTGCTTAAGAAAGTTGGGGGAGAATAAAAGCAGGCATAGAAATATCAAGCAAAAACAAAAAATCAAACAAAAAATGTAAAAACAAAAATCAAGTGCAGTATTTAAAAACAGAAAAACAACGAATGGAATAGATACATTTATTAGTCAAGGATCCATAGCAAACATATAATAAGGTTAAGAAATGTTTTATTACTTGAATATAATTTACTATTTAGTCAAAAGTCACAGATCATATTATAGATGAATTATGTTCTAAGACCTAGTCTTTCAAATCATTCAAATAATCAATCTATAGGAAGTTACTAAACAGCTTATACATTCAGTTTTCTACTTCCAGGGACTCATGTTTTTGGATGTCTCTTAGCACTTGCAAGTTATACTAAATATCAGTGTTTCATTTTTTTAAAAACTGGTGGATCGCCTGCCTGCCTCTTATCTTTCATTTTCCAAAAAGAACTTAAGACCTGCTCAGCAAGAGGGGAGAATCACCTGGAACTGGAAACTTAGACACCTACCCAAAGCTAGAGAAGTCATGGATCTTGGAGGAGAACCTACAGCAACCTCTTTACCAAAACAACATAATCCCCAACTACATTCTAAGTACTTGTTTTTGTACACACACATAAGTGTGGTCCTTGCCCCTCATCAAGGAAACTTCTGTTTGCTACAGAGAGAGGTCGTAATGGAAAAACCCCAACCAATCAAAATGCAGAGGTCTGGAGCTCAGTTCTAACGGATACATCTGAAAACAACTTTGATACTCAAGATTCAGAGAACACTGTGGAAGAGGAGGTGGAGAGATCTTAAAAACCAGAGGACCAGGGAGTTTGTTATCAAACTGTGTCTCTTGGTAATGTCAGAAGCTACAAGCAAAAAGTCTCACCGACATGACTGCCTAAGCATGAGCTGAACAAGGACAATAACAATAGATAAGCCAAAATGGATGGTGGGGGTGTGGGGGATACCAGGAGGCCTCAACTCTACACAAAGAACTACAGATAACTGAGAGAAGCTGAGAGCAGGAGAAATAGTCTTCCGCAGGGAAGAGCACACCAAGTGGTTATATAATACCAAATGGTCAGCCCTGAAAACATACATAAAAGTGACATTATACAGACTTGAGTAGGTTGCATTTAGAAATACATATGTATATACATATATGCATGTAATAATAATTAATGAAAAAGAGTCCATGAATTTGCTAGAGAACAAAGAAGGGTATAGGTGAGAGTTTGGAGGGAGGAAAGGGAAGGGAGAGATGATGTAATTTTTATTGTAATCTCAATAACAAAACAAAAATTCTCCACGAAAAATAATGTCATTTCTTAAATAAGTAATACCTGCGTTGCAATTATTCAGTGTTAAATATATCAAAGTCTATAATCCTGTAAAGGATTTTTTGGTTTGTTTTTGTTTTATTTATTTATTTATTTATTTATTTTTATCAGCTCTAGGTGGTTAAAGTCCAGCTCCGCCCCTCCAGAGTATTAACTTCAACCTTGCTGTTTCTCCATCCACAGAGCAGCCAGGCCAATGCTCATATTGTGTATGAATATTTCCAGAAAGTGCAATAAACCCAGGTGCCACTGGCCAGGGAAGAATTTAGCTATTGGTAATCTCTCATGTCATGTGCTAGGTTTTAATAATGCATAATGAAAATGTGCTCTGCCAATCAGTCCTTATGCACTCACTCCACACAATTTCCAAAATCCTGCCCGTGACTTTTGCAATCATCTCTTCCTGAGACGGAGAGGTCAGAGCAACTGGGCAGGGTTGCAAAAAGGCAATTAAGGCAGTTCCCCTGAGTGGAGGAAAATGTCAAGAAGGATAAAATTCTACTTAGCCAAGATCAGGCTGACACGAAAGTAGTGTTCTAGAAACCAGAGGGAGCACGACTGAAGGAACAAATGTTCCTGGTTGAAATTTGTTTCCAAATTTTCCTGGAACTCCTCAAGGTCGCGGGGATCCAGAAATCAGAGCACACACTGTCTCTCCAGGTACACCAGGGTGGTCCAAGGCCAATTCAGGATCATCTTAGGGGTTTTTTGACATTAGAAGTTGAAAAACTTTGCAATTTCTTTCTTAAAACAATACTTTGGAGTGTTTGTATCCTGTGCTACCCAGTAAGGAATAAAGTAGGGTTGTGGGTTGTTTTTGTTATTGTTGTTGTTGTCGCTGCAGCAGCAGCTGCTGTTGTTGTCTTGAGATAGGCTTTAGCTCAGGCTGGCCTGCAACTCTGTATGTAGCCCAGGCAGGTCTCAAACCCTCATAGATAAGTCTTCTTGCCTTAGCCTCAGCCTCTTGAGGGTTGAGATTACAGATATCAGCCATCATACATGGTTTAAAGTAGTTTTTCATCTTAAAGACTTGTCAGGTAGACTCTCACATTTCACTGCCAACCCTATTGTCTATGAAATGTTTATAATGATGAATCCCAGCTACAAGATTATTAGAGAAGACTTGTGGGGCCAGGAGCCACATAGGTTGTGCTAAAATTGGAAATGCAACCACTGTTAATATTTGTCTCTTTAACTTTTTTTTTTATGAGCCCATAAAACAATAACTACACGTAAACAAAAAGAACCAGAAGAATAAAATCTCCTGGTATGGTTGGGAATGAAATGGCATGGGAAGGAAGTCATGGAAATGGAATGCCATAGATGAGCTGGAATATCCGGGAGATAATCTGGAGCTATTACTCATGGGTTCAGTTTGGCTTCCTCCTGTTTCATTTACAGCTTTTCCTGCAGGTCCTGTCCCTCAGGCAATAGGAAATCCTATCCTCTCACCAAATGCCTCTAGAATGCACTTTGTATGTCCTTATTCAGTCAGCTAACCTGTAATTACTTCCCAAGTAGATCAATGCTGAAGTCCAATGTTATTCCTCTCTGTACCCCATTCCACCCACTTCCTGTTTTGCACTGCAGGACTGCATTCTGGGAGCAGGACTCAACCAATGAGAGGTACTCTAGGGCAAAGTTGAGAGAGTTGAATAAGAAGAGAACTTTTGAGTATTTTCTACCTGTCCCTTTCTGCTTTAAGTGATGTCATTTGCACTGTGGCTGTATCTCCTGTGGTATCACCTTGGTTATGGCTCCATTGGAGTTCCATGGCCACATTAACGTTTCATGGCTTCAGCATGATACACTTTCTATCTACACCAGGGTTCTAAGATTCTGATGCCATCATGCTTCTACCGCTTTGTTGAGATGGACTCTGTCATGGTTCTACGGCCCCATTGTGTTTCCGTGGATCCACCAAAGCTTCACAGATCTATTGGGACCCAGTGCCTCCTTTGGAGGTTCCATGTCTCTGAATCCCATGGCTTACCATGTTAAGAACCAACTGTATTACTATTTACTTTTTCTTTCATAAGCAACTTTAATAATCCTTCATTGACATAACTTTTAGAAGTACAGCAGCATGCTGAGCAACCACTTCCAGCAGATCCAGGTTTTTATTTACTAAATACACTTCTACTAATCCATGTTAAACTAAATATATAATTCTAAAATGCACCTCCTGAAATAACTATTGTCCTACAACTAGTCTGCACACCAATTTTCAGGATCTCTGGTGTCTAATGAATTAAGGACACACATCCTTTCTTATCACCTCCACAGTAAGTTCAAAAGAGAAGGCTCACCTTACCTTTTCTGCTCATTGGTCCTGGAGGCACAGTACAGCACCCCTCAAGACTGGATTCTTGAGTGACACTTGCTTTAGCTTTTACCTTAACCCGTTGGTAGCTGAATGGATAACTTACTCAACCTCTCCATGCCCCACATTACATATCCGTACAACTGGGGCAACAATATGTAATGCACCTGCTTGCTGTGATAATTCTCTGAAGAAAGTATTCCTACAGATCTTAGGTCAGGGTTTAATATTAGCTGTGACAACTCTTCCACTGTTAGCCTTTGTTCCAGTCACAGTGAACCACCCCAGAAATGAGTTTTGCACCCATCTTTGTGCCTCAAATGCTGGCTTGCTTACCCAAAACTCAGAGTCCTGCCCTGTGCACAATTATGTATGATGCTAATTTCTATTTCTTTAAAAGATCTTTCTGCTGCCCTCCCTTTACTGGCAAAAGTCCATCCTTTGGACCACAAAGGGCTGTTGTGTTTTCCTTTTACACACAACAGAGTTGGTCCAGGGAGTCACATGTCTACCTCTTGTGCTGTCCTGACTTTTTATCTTTTGAGGTAAGGAATGCTGCCTTCATTGACACATAATAAATACTACCAAACCAAAGCTCCCTGGCCCTATAGAAAAGATGTCCAACAAAAGCTGTTTCACCTGACGCCAGTTCCAGGCTGTGCTCTCTAAGCACTGGCTGCCCTAGATTTACAGTTCCTATCATGCCTTTTAAGTGATGTGCATGTACAAGATAATCCCCAAAATAACCTTTGCCCTAGTTCCACAGCTTAAGGAAAATAAGTATTTTCCTTATGTGTATGGTTGTTCATACTTTTAGGACGTCAATTCTGTGAAGCTTAACTCTGCCCTGGATGCCCTCTTTAAGTTATACAACACCCTCAAATAGCACCGTGCTTTACAGTTTGTAAACTGCATTTGGTCCTGAGCTATATAACATGCTATGTTCTTCATGGGGTACACAGAGCACGGCTCTCTTCATGTTATAGACACTGGAACTCAGACAGGATAAGTGCCACCTTCAACAACATCCCACTCAGCACATGTAGGCCTGCCTGGATGAAACATGCATAATAGCTGACTCAAATCTGATTCTCTGACCTAGCCTCTCAATGAGGAGCTGTAACCATGGCAACAGCATACTGTGAGGCTATAGTCAAACAATGGGAGTCTGAAGTGATATTCTTAAGTTATCCTGAAGAACTGCATCTCCCACTTTACTCTTCCACCCACGTCCGCAAATACAAGACCCAGCCTCAGGTGCAAAACTCATGTAAAGACTGTATTAGCCAATGACAGACGAAAAGGTCCGTGCCAGATCAGTCTGAGTCTAGTACTTTTTTGCTCTATGTGCAGTTTTGCTCTTGAACAATGAAAACTTATTGAGTGTGTGAGCATGGGTACTTTTATTATTATCATAAACCCTGTAAAGAGAATACATTTCATTTCACTGACAACTGACCAGAAAGTCGCTGATGACTGTATCTGGATACGCAGGAAAAAAAGTAATACGATTGCGTATGTCCCGTAGACTGGAGCATGGAGTATATTCTGGGACACAGAATGTTGTAAGACATTGCCATGGGTCCTTCAGTATAGGAGACTCTCTTTCACCCCATCAGATAGCTGCTGGAAGACAGTACCAGATGAATGGTTTGATGGAGAGTGTCTTTGGTGAAGACGGCTGGCACACCTGAGATGCCATGCTTTGCCAGGGTGTAAACGAAAGAGATTAAAAGGCTTGATTCCCTTGTCCCAACTTAGAACAAGGTAAAGTGCCCTCCCAGTGCCTCAATGTCCATCAAGTAGGTTTTAGCCTTCATTGAGTTGGCATCTCAGACCAGTGACTCCCTTACCCAGTCCTGTTTCTTCCTTCACCCTGGGCATGGACCCTCAAGCATGCTCTTTTAAATTTCCTGTCCAGTAAACCTCCTAGGGTCTATATCTAGGGACCCTGACAGCATAGCTTTTTAAGTTATTGATTTTCAGTACCTTATTATCAAACTTTCCTGGTTTTATCCTTCAACTATATCTTCCATAAGACAATTTCCTTCTCATTTCTGCAGCTACCTGAGCTACTGCTAAGTGTTGACTTTCAGCACCAGCAAACGATTTAGACAATGACACGTGGCCTCTAAGAAAGCTCCCCCAGGAACTTCCTGGCTTGATGAGGAAACCCTCATCAATGCTCTTGAACCTTAGAAAACTTAACAATCAAACACAAAGGTTGTGTAGCCAGTTCTTCCTAAGCCTCCGTGATCTCTTGTGCAATTATGGCCTTTAGCTTCCCTGGCTTACTTACAGTGTATGCCTCAGTACCAGCCACCACACCCTTGCAAAGAATCAGGCCACATCTTTCCTCTGCTCAAAACCACCTTGTCAGTATGTAAGTGCTGTGAACATCTTATTTTTACTCATGATCTTCTAAATATGTCTTCATACACTCTGAGCATGCTTTATCCTCAGGGACTTTGAGTTTCTTTCACACTTTGCCTGTAGCACTTGAGCCCCAGAAAGAGACACACAACCTCCTTATTTCATAGAGTCTCTCTGCTCAGCTGGGAGAAAGGTCATCCAATATGGTTCCTCCCTACCTGGTCTCCTATTGCTACTTAAATTTTTCATAGCACATGATATTTCTATGTAGGCTGAGAAACTTTCATCTGAAACCCAATATGGTCACAAATACAAAATTTCCTAGTTCTTGCATGCTGCCATAAGTGGGAAATTCCATACCTGGCTTCATGACAAGTTATGGTCAAAGCAGAGGTGTAGGTCAGGCATGATGGCACATGCCTATAGTACCAGCTACTCGGGGGTGGGCGGTTTAGAGGCCAGAGGATCACATGCATCCATGATTTCAAGGCTTGGCTGAATACTTACAGTAAGAAATACCTCTTAAAAATTAACGTTAGCTATGCTAAAGGCATTGTATAGCATTCCCTTCAGGCTATATGTATAAGATGCATCATGCAACATAAAAGCATTTTGTGTTCAGTCTTTGGTCCGATCTCCCAGTTTTCTCATTATGAATATGCAAATACTTAAAAATTCCAAAGAAGAAACATTTCTCTTCCCAAATGTCTTATTTTCTTTTCCTGTTGTGACGAAACACTCTGTCAAAAGCAGTTTAAAAGAGAAGGACTTTACTCTAGCTGGCAGGTCAAAGTACAGGACACCATCGTGGGGGAAATCAAGGCAGCAAGGCCTTGAAGAAGCTGATCACATGACACCAGTAAACCCAGAACAGCAATTCAGGCTAGTGCTCAGCTCCTTCCCTCCTATGCAGCCCAGAAGCCCTTATCTAAAGAATAGCCCCACCTACAATAAAGTGAATCTTCCCATATCAACGAATGTAATCAAGACAATCCCTCACACTCGCCTAACAGCCCATCTCCGAGGTGATTCTAGACTCAGTCAAGTTGACAACAAGCATTAGCTACCACCCTGTAAACTTTGGAGAAAGAATCCTCAACCAGTACGCTCACGTTTACTTATTTCCAGTGCCCCTGTATTAGTCTGTAAGTTCCTTGAGTGGAGGATTTTGTCCTGTTTACTGTCATAGTCCCAGTTTCTATGTTACCACATGGAATAACTCATGGATTCAATTGTAAGAACAAAAACCTTTGATTTCCATTAAAATCTCTGAAAGTGGGGGCTGCAGAGATGGCTCAGTGGTTAAGAGCACTGACTGCTCTTCAGAGGATTCACACAGTTCAATTTCCCACAGCCACATGGCAGTTCATAACAGACTGTAATACACATAAAATAAAAGAAAAATTGTTTAAAAAAATCATTGAAAGCGTATAGGAATGGGGTGTTGAGGAAATACAGGGAGGAGCTTCCTAGATACTGTGAGAATCCTGGTCCCTTGAAAGTCCTGTGAAAACAGCTCATAAAGCTGGGAATTGACTCTGGAAAAGATGCAGCATGCACCACTCTGTGTTTGAGAGCACTGGCTAGGCAAGGGGCTGCGTGAAAAATACATGCTTCATTCATTCACATCCTAACTCTGTGAAACTTTTGGACCTGTTCTAAGTTTGAGGGGCCTCTAAGCATGAACCAGGAAAGGCTTGGACTCCTGCCTGGATGAGGCCCCGTCCATTCTCTTTGATAAAGATTGAATTGCTTTTCCAGTTAGAATCTTGAAAGACCAGAAGAGAAATGTGCTTTTGGAACTACCAGCTTCTGAGAGTTCAGTGGTTTAAAGCTGATTCAAATAGAGCTCCAAGCCTCAGCTATTACCTATGAATAGATTAGTTGTCTTCAAATCTACCTGTGGATAGATTAGTGGTCACGAATGGAGCTCGAAGCCTCAGATATTACCTATGGCTAGATTAATGACAATCGTATTTACATATGGCTAGATTAGTGGTCCACAAAAGTATTTATCTTTTGCACAAATGTCAGGATTCTTAGGCTTTTTGCTTTTAACCCTGGATATCTGGCAGAGCAAAAAATAAAAAAGCCATCAATAAAAGCTGATGTATTAGAATGCTCACCACGACACACCTTTTGAGGGGTACAAATGTATTTGCAGCTATATATTTCATGTTAGAGCTGGGGTCTGGATTTGGAAAGCTGATACCCACAGGCTTCGCTGAGTATCTGTATTCACGGTTACTTATTTCTCAGGCACATCTCTTCTGTGATTTGAAGGAGGGACACTTTCTTAATTTATCCTTATTATGCTTCACATGGACAGACGGAGACGTAATTAGTGAGTTGTTTTCCTTTCTGCTACCGCAGCTCAGTGTTTGCCTTGTTTTGTTTTGTTTTGTTTTGTTTTGTTGTTACAATACTGCTTGTGCAGGCAAAGTACCAGACTGCGTTTCTTCCGGATAAAGGCTGGCCTTCTACTACTGACTGAATGATTTTACACAGTCATTTGTCACCCAGAGGGATCTGCCTGGAAGAGGGCCTTTGGAGATACCCCATCCCCCCCCACCCCAGTATAAACCGTTTATGCTTCTTAAATTTAGAAGAGTTATATAATGAAATGTTTGTTGCTTAGGAAGCTGAAGACACCTGAGATGGATAGACATAGACAGACACAGAAAGAACATATCAGATACTACACACACACACACACACACACACACACACACACACAGACACACACACACAGACACACACAGACACACACACAGACACACACACACACAGACACACACACACACACACACACACACACACACACACACACACACCTTCTCCTTATATGAGGTAAATTTAATGGGTCCAGTCCTGAGGGTTTCTTGTGATCTCAGCTGCTGTGATTAAAATGGGAGTGTCTATTGTGTTCAAAGCCAAGTAAACCACAACATCCACAATCCTTTTCAGCCCTGAGGTTCCCTACCACACTGACTTTAACCATGTGGACCTCTCACACCCATCTGCGCTCAACTACGTCTCATCTCAGGATTACAGCAGAGTTTAAACCTAGATTTTCTGTGAGTCACAAGACACATGTGCTGTGAGTCAGGTGAACAGACCCTGTGTGAAATTTGAACAAAAGTACTGAAATAAGCATATCTAGTTTTAAGTCGCTTTGGCCAAGATTTGTGTCCTTGGTCCTTGTATGACCTAGTTACAAACAGAGCCATCTACCATTTAACCTAGGATGGTGAAATCTAACATTGGGATAGATTCTATTCACGTTACTAAAACCAGACAAGGGGATGAACAGAAATGCTTTCTGAAGGGAAGGAAACGTATTTTGTCTGTTTAGTCATCTGTCTTTGCTCTTCATTAATAGCACTTTTTTATATCCTCGACAGTTAAGAGATAATAGACCTGACTCCATCTTATGATATCTGAGAGATAGAATGTGTTTACTAAAAGACAACTCTCCAAGCTCGTTCAATTTGGCATGAAGTTCTATGGATTATGAAACTTGAATACATGATATAGCCCAGAGATTCCTAGGTTCTAATCTGCTCCTATAATTTCACTTGTCTAGAAACTGGGTATACAGCTCAATGATAGAACACATACCAGGTGTATACAAATCCCTGGGTTCAGCCCCAAACAAAGAAAACAAATTAAGAAGTCTCTACTTTTCCACAAGTTTGTGTTCTATAAACAGAGTGAAAAAACTTATACATGATCTTCAAGGTGGTCTGACTGTTCCATGATTCTCAACATATCGAAAGTAGTAGGCACAAACGAATCTGGACACTGCTTGGCTTTAGACAAAGCAAAAGGCATCAAGCACTTCGGTTAATTTTGTCTCAGGGAATGACAGCATTTCTAACTGTTCAAAAGTTTAGGAAATGGATCTCTCTGTGTTCAACATAGAAAGAACTCAGAAGTGACCTCACAGACTGGTTATGAAACATGGCTCTCTTGGACAAAGGTCAATTGCTCAAAGCTGTTCTCCTCCATCCCCCTCAAGATCACCAAGTCTCTGTGCTTCCCAATTCCACACTTTTTCTGTGAGCTTATCTCAAATTCTCAGGGCTATCCAACCACATGACTTCTTTGGGCTTCTCTTTTACCCCGGCAGTGCTTCCACTTGGGAATATTCTTTTCTCTGTCTGTGAGTTCAGTCTGTTTCTCCCAAGTGGCCTTCTCCCTCGCAAGCCACCACTTTTCAGCCATCCTGGTTGGCATCTCCTTTTCATCCCTGTTCTGAATATTGGCTGGGTCATCTGTCTTCTCTCTTTTCTGGCTGTACCAGTTTTCTAGATCACCACATCCAACCTAGGGTAGCTAACACTGTCTGTTTGCTGGTAATCCTCAAATATATGTCTTTTTGCTAGACTGCTTCCTGAACGTCAGAAATTCATATGAAGAGTGTTCTGAATATTTGCATTTAAATCCGCAAGTAGGGACTCAAATGGCAGATATCCACACTAGAAATACTGAGTTTTTCTGCTCCCTATTTTGGCTTTTCCCCAGCTATCTTCTCCATTACTATCCATCTCCATTAATCCAGTTGTAAAGTCGCCTAAAAGCATCTTTTTTGTCTGTTTGTTTGTTTTTGAGACAGGACTTGCAATGTGTCCCTGATAGCCTAGAAATCCCTATGTAATGCACAGTGGCCTAGAACTTGTAGTAATCCCCCTGTCTCTGCCTTCTAAGTGTTGGGATTGTAGACATGTGTCAGAACATCAAACTTAGAAATCATTCTCTGTTCTCCTTGCTTCCCATATACTCTGTGTAAGTGATGCTGTCATTTCTCTTAACACTGACTACATTTTAAATACCCTTTTAATTCCATAGGGTCTATAAGCTTTGCCTCTCTATCCCTCTATCTGTCTTTCCATAGCTGACTAGAATGTTCACTGACTTTTATTTTTCATGTCACCTTTTGTTTTTCTGTCTATTAAGGATCCAGGGAATGGTGTTAAAATAGAGCACACACAACCCACACACCCCTCGCCGCCACATCACCTGCTTAGTTGTTCATCCTAAACTGTCTCCCATCATGATGTTTGTTCTACATGAGCCAGACGGCTATTTGGCTACTGTCTTCACTGTCAAATCCCATCACTGGGCATAGATAGACAGTCTGCACATATTTGCTGAATGAATGAGTGATCTGGTCATGCTGAAAACAGCTAATCTCATTTTTAAAAAATTTCTGTCTGGGTAAATAGGCACTCTGATGAAAACCATCCCTTTAAGCCTGAGTGTGGTGGCTCATAACTTTGCTCCCACCTTGTGAGAGGCAGAGCCAGGTGGATCTCTGTGAGTTTGAACCCATACTTGCCTACATAGTGAGATCCAGGCCAGCTGGGGCTACATAGTAAGATCTGACTCAAAACAAGTTTTCTTTTGGCTGATCTAGGAATTGAACTCAGAGTCTTGTACACTCCACTACTGACCTAGAGCCCCAGGAAGGATACTGTTTCTTCTTTTCAACTGTCTATGCCCAAAGGGAAGCACTTGCCCTCTAGGTGAGCTGACACACCCATGGAGATACAGACAGATGCATTAGCAAGATGCATTAGCACAGGAGACTCATCGTCTCTTACCTTGTGGGATCTTCTCAGTTCGACAGCTTGGAGGCCTGAAGCTTGTCTTCTTTTTTCATTAATTATTTAATTAATTTACTCTATATCCAGATCATAGTTTTCCCTCTCTCCTTTCCTCCCAGTCCCTCCTTGTCTCCTCGCCTCCCCACACCCCTTTTACTTTCTCCTCAAAAAAGTGGAGGCCTCAACCTGCCTTGGCACATCAAGTTGTAGCAGGACTAGGTGCATCTTGTCCTACTTACACAAGGCAGCCTGGTTATGGGCAAGGGATCCAAAGGCAGACAACAGAGTCAGAGACCACCCTGCTCCTGCTGTTAGGGGTCCCATATGAAGACCAAGCTGCACATCTGTTACATATATGTAGGGGAGCTAGGTTTGTCCCATCTGAAGCTTGGTTTCTATAGCTTTCGTCAGGATGGACTAGAAGTGACATGTCTTTAGAGGAAAGTTTCCCAGAGAAACTAGCGATCTGTTCTGGAACTGAGCTTGTTTGATGAGAGGAAAGGCTGTACAGCATAAACTGGGACCCTGGGTTTTTGTTTCATGACATGTAACTGTGAACATCACTAAGACTACATTCCCACATTTGTCTAAGCCTTTGAGTACCAAATACTAACAATGAGAACAACATGCAAAAAGTGGACTTAACTTAAATGAAAGCAAATTGGGCATGTTGTCCTTCTCTTTGTCTACAAGGCAAGATGTCTATAAAAAAGTTGACTATAAAACATAGTGGTGACTTTGGATTTAGTTTAATTCTAATTAAATTAAACCATGTTTTTTCCCTACCTTCTATCTCCAGCTGTCCAAATTTTATTAAGCTTATAATTACTGCCCCTGGTAGAGGGGTGCATATGATAGGAAGTCATATTCCATGAAGATATACATATGTATTTCTATATGTCATCATCCTGAGTTTCTTTTTTTATTTAATTATTTTTATTGGATATTTTATTTATTTACAGTACAGATGTCATCCCCTTTCCCCATTTCCCCTCCCTAGAACCCTCTATCCTATGCCCCCTCTTCCTTTACGCTTTTACACCATTTTGATTACATGCATGTATTAAGGTCAGTTCTAGGTTGAGGGTCTAGCAATACAATAGATGCAAATAGTCGGGGAACAAGCAAGACAATAAACACACATAGTGAAAGAGAAAGCAAGGCATTAAACCCAGTTACATGAACACTCTTGTGATCACTATTTCTACAGGCTTATCAGGATGACCAAAGTATCTGAGCCTACTTCTCTATCCTAGCCCAAGGCTATTTTCATGTCTAAAGCCTACTACCTTGTTCTAGTCTAAAATTTAGAATCCTGTCTGAAGTTACTTCTTTGTTCTGGCCTAATACTTAGATTTCTGTCTGAGATTACTTCTTTGTTGTAGCCTACAATTTAGACTCCTACCTGAAATTACTTCTTTGTTCTAGTCTAATTTCAGATTCCTGCTTGAAGCCTATTTACTTGTTTTTGGCCAATGTTATCATTATTCTTTAAATTCATAATCTCATTATGCAAAGTTAACATACTCAGAG
>JANHMN010000003.1:150324851-150343535 GCA_030674055.1 Rhabdomys pumilio
TATAATGACAATCATTGTAAATTTGAAAAGTAATACTACTCCAATAACAAGCCCCTTTCCTTGTCCTTGGCCCATGTCAGCTTCTTGCCAAGCAGCCCCAAAGGCTCTCCACCTCTCTCCTTTTTTTATTTTGTTAACAAGACTGAGCCTGTCTTAGGTTTTTCTGACACAAATGCCTTCCTTACAAGTCATGGAATATGCATTATCAAAGTCAATGCACTTATGTCTTAGGTTGGTAAGGCTTTGTGCAGAATCTTACCCATCCTTGGCTTGCCAGACTGTTAATTTAATAACTTTGTCTGGAGGGTCCATTTTCAGGTTTAAGCCATGTACTTTGGCGGCCAACATGTTGATGTTGTTAAAGATAAGCTTTAACACATTGGGCAGGAGTAAAAGTATTCTCAGACAAGAAGGGCTAGCCTGATCAAGCTATATATGCTATTCCTGAGGTTTGTCCAAAATGGAAATACTGAGCTCAGGCCATGGATAATTTTATCAGGATTATGTGCAGCATCAAAAGTCAACAGAGCATCATTCTTTAAATTCATAATCTCATTATGCAAAGTTAACATACTCAGAGAGGTATTAGGATTATGCCAAATATCTTACAGGTGTCTTTAAACTTTTTTGTAATTATAATGACAATCATTGTAAATTTGAAAAGTAATACTACTCCAATAATATTTGTCATGACACTTGGGATGGCTCCTAACTCTTGAACCCTGAACCTCCTTCAGATAATTTGGATGGGTTATGGAGCATCATTCATTGTTCCAGATACCTATATAAATCCTTTTGTGTACTCAATACATTAGTAACATTTTTTTGCTAGATGGTTAACAAAAATGATTGTCTTAACTCCTTGTGTCAATGCTATTGCAGAAGCAGTGGTGCTAGCAATTAATGGAATTGAAGCTGTTATACCAGCAATAATCAAGCCTGCTACCCTCTTGCTTCTGCTTAAAGCCTAACTCACTTTTTCTGGCACGTTCAGAGAATCAAGGTTTTCTAATACTTAGCGCAGTGAGACAAAAGCTGGTTGATAGACACCCGTAACAGATATGCCAGGTTTCAACACACTAACATAATTGGAAATTATACAGTCAATGTAACTTACAATAAATGCTGTAGAAGAGACAAAACCAATTTTAGCTTGACAATTAAAAGAGCCTTAAAACATGCACTAACCCTTGTTTGAAATCCAGATCCTGTCCCAACATTATCTCTTGTTATCCTAACATCATAGCGAGCTACAGCTAGCTTCCAAATATGTCTCTGACAAAGTCCAGATCCAGTCTTCCAAAAGTAGACTGTTATTTCCCATATTGGATTGATTTCTAGACCAGTACATGATTGAGTCCTAATAGCTGGTCACCTTTAAGAAGAATACAAGAGACATAGTTTCTCTTTTTGGTTCTCTATCCCACAAGGTCTTAAAAACTTGAGGCAAGGCAGCTTGTCCCATCTGGGATATAGTCAAGCAAAGATGGATCAGGAACATATGTCCAATACAGCTCCCTAGTCACCCTTGTCAGGACACTCAGCAAGCTCACAGGTCAGCATCATTCTTAGTCTCAGCAATAGTATGTCTCACCAATCTTTTTAAAGTTCCATGGGCCTCTTCCATTTGTCCTTGAGGATTATATGAAATTCCCATAATAAATTGTTGACCAAAAGTCTTGACTGCTCAACTACAATTGCCAGACCCATTATCTTTTTTAAAATTGGATATTTTATTTATTTACCCTTCAATATTCTCTCCTCTCCCATACCCCCAAAACCCCTGACCCTATCCCCCTCCTATTACTATGAGGGTATGCTCCCACCATCCTCCCATTCCTGCCTCCCTGGTCTCGAACTCCCCAACACTAGGGAATCCTAGTGTTCAGGCACCAAGGCTGTCCACTTCCACTGATGCCAGGCAAGGCCACCCTCAACTACCTATACAGGTGGAGCCATGAATCCCTCCCATTGTGTTCTTGGGTTGGAGATTTTAGAGTGGCTACTCCAGCTTGTTTCTTAGAACCATTTGCTTGAAAAATTGTTTTTCAGCCTTTTACTTTAAGGTAGAGTCTGTCTTTGTCACTGAGGTGGGTTTCCTGTATGCAGCAAAATGCTGGGTCCTATTTATGTATCCAGTCAATTAGCCTATGTCTTTTAACTAGGGAATTGAGCCCATTGATGTTAAGAGATATTAAAGAGCAGTGATTGTTGCTTCCTGCTATTTTTGTTATTAGAGATGGAATTATCCTTGTGTGGCTATCTTCTTTTGGATTTGTTGGAAGAGGATTACTTTCTTGCTCTTTCTAGGGTATACTTTCCCTCCTTGTATTGGAGCTTTCCCACCATTATTCTTTGTAGTACTGGGTTTGTGGAAAGATATTGTGTAAATTTGGTTTTGTCATGGAATATCTTGGCTTCTCCATCTATGGTAATTGAGAGTTTTGCTGGGTATAGTAGTCATTTGTGTTCTCTTAAGGTCTGTATGACATCTGTCCAGCATTTTCTTGCTTTTATAGTATCTGGTGAGAAGTCTGGTGTAATTCTGATAGGTCTGCCTTTATATGTTGCTGGGCCTTTTTCCTTTACTGCATTTAATATTCTTTCTCTGTTTTGTTCACTTGGTGTTTTGATTATTATGTGATGGGAGGTATTTCTTTTCTGGTCTTGTCTATTTGGCATTCTATAGGCTTCTTGTATGTTTATGGGCATCTCGTTCTTTAGGTTAGGGAAGTTTTCTTCTATAATTTTGTTGAAGATATTTATTGGCCCTTTAAGTTAGGAATCTTCACTCTCATCTATACCTGTTATCCTTAGGTTTGGTCTTCTCATTGTGTCCTGGATTTCCTGGATGTTTTATGTTAAGAACTTTTTGCATTTTGTGTTTTCTTTGTCAGTGTGTCAATATTTTCCATGGCATCTTCTGCACCTGAAATTCTCTCTTCTATCTCTTGTATTCTGTTGGTGATGCTTGCATCTATGACATCTGATTTCTTTCCTAGGTTTTCTATCTCCAGGGTAGTCTCCCTTTGTGATTTCGTTATTGTTTCTACTTCCATTTTTATGTCCTGGATGGTTTTGTTCAATTCCTTCACCTGTTTTGTTGTATTCTCTTGTAATTTTTTAAGGGATTTTTGTGTTTCCTCTTTAAGGGCTTTTACCTGTTTACCTGTGTTCTTCTCAAATACTTTGAGAGTGTTATTTATGTCCTTCTTAAAGTCCTCTATCATCATCATTAGAAGTGGTTTTAAATCTGAATCTTGCTTTCCTAGTGATATAGAGAATTCAGGACTTACTAGTGTGGGAGAACTAGGTTCTAATGATGCCAAGTACCCTGGGTTGCTGGTGCTTAGGTTCTTGTGCTTGCCCTTCACCACCATCTTGATCTCCTTAGTGCTACCTGCCCTGTCTCTGACTGGAGCCTGTCTTTCCTATTATCTTGGTTGCATCAGAACTGTGTGGGGTGGGTGTTACTACTGGGGTTAGAGCTGGGGCCCAAGATCTGTTCAGTGCTCAGGAGCAGACAGAAAGGAACCAGTGCTGTGGGCCAGGAGTGAATTCCTGGGTCCTAGTGGGTCCCAGTTACTCCCTGTTTGGGGCTGGTGTTGCTATCTCCTTACCTAAGATACTGCCCGGGTTAGAGCTCCTGGGAGGCCTGCTTCCTCTGGGTTTTGTGAGATTGAGGCCAGAGCTGCTGCCCAGGATCTGCTCTGTGCCCTGGCCCAGACCTGAAGGAGCTCATCCTGAATTTCTAAACTACTATGGTCAGTCTTTCCATCTTTTGGATTCAAATCTGTACATCCAGCCAACTGTGGGTTGTTGTAAATATACACAGGAAACAAGTTGTGACTGGACTAAACCTGTTCAAACCTGTTCCTCGTCTTCCTTCCCTAAACAATACAGCCCATCTGCAGGTCTCACACCATACTACGTGCTGCTAGCCATCTACTTATGACTTAATGCACCACCCATCAGTACATGCAGAGGTTACAACCATCAGTACATGCAGAGGTTACAAGCAAATACTTTATCACTAGATTTTTGTATCATCTCCGGGACCTAGAATCAAACTCCTTGAAAACACTAAAGGATAGCTGTATCATAATTTCTTAGGGGGAGGTGGGAATCCAAAAACACGAAAAGAAAGAAAACAAAACAAAAAGAGCAACCATAGAAGCTTCAGAGTAGAAACACCCAGCACCACTTTTTCCCTTATTAGGCAGCTGTTAAGAAAAGCCCTTTGTGCAGCACAGGCCATAGGAAAGCTAGCCGCTGGCTGCTGGCCACTGGCCGGTCTTCTCAGCTTCTACACGACTGTTACAGCTGAGTCAACATCCATGGACAGACTGACAGCAGGAAAGAATCCATCCACAGAATTCATCAGTGAGTTCAGTTCTGACTAAGTACATTTCATTAGATCGTTAATCCTGAATTGAGCTCACATGAACCAAATGATGATTTTATGTCCATTCATTCAATTAATTGTAAATCCTCTTCACAGGGTTAGGGCTATCATTAGAGAAGGGGAGGGGAGGGGAGGGGCAGGGGTGTGCAGAATGTGTTGGGTTAGAAATTGTGTTCATTTAAAATTCTGATTCCTTGTCAATCTAATTTTGCATTAAATTTGAGCTTTTAAATTAGTACATTAAAACATTATTGATTTTGAGCACAGGGATTATTTTGATAGCACTTTCAACATCACACCCAAGAGGATGAGAAACTGTGGATTTTGGCTTCTAGAATCTCAGCCTCATGGGAAGGAAAGGCTGTCCTTAAATACGACTTGTTGAGCAGAAACTACAGGGTCATGGCTTTGGACTAGGTTCTTGAACTAGAATCCAAAAGTTCACGTTAAAATTCAAAATGGAGTTATTCATGCTCTCTGTCACTAAATCAAAATTAGGATGTCATCTGACCTTTTTTTTTCTATCAGGATAAAGGAATAACAACCCATGTCCAAAGAAGATCAGTTTCTATGAGCACAATAATATCATTTTCTTTTTGAAAAATTTAGTGTGTGTGTGCGCGAATGTCTCTGTGTGTGTCTGTCTCTGCCTCTGTCTCTCTGCTTCTGTCTCTCTGTCTCTGTCTGTCTCTCTGTCTCTGTCTGTCTCTCTGTCTCTGTCTCTGTCTCTGTCTCTCTCTCTGTCTCTCTCTCTCTCTCTCTCTCTCTCTCTCTCTCTCTCTCTCTCTTGCCTCATGGACCCTGTGGATGGCAGGTGCTTACAGAGGCCAGAAGAGGGAGTTGGATCCCCTGGAACTAGAGTCACTAATGGTTGTAAGCCACCAAGTGGGTACTGGTGATAAAGGTGTCATTCTCTTGAACAGACAGTGCTCTTAACCACTGAGTCATCTCTCCAGACCCATGTTCCCTGACTTAGTCCTATGAGAACTGAACCTGAAGCTAACTGGTCAGTTTTTCTAATGTTTTCTGTCTTTATTTCCAGTTACCAGGGAAGTAACTTTGAAACAACAGATCCACATTTTTTTTTTTTAAAGCCTAAGCATCTGCTTTGTTGTTTGTTTTCTATTCTGTCTCTGAAACCTTTCTTCTCATGGAAAGCTTATTCTATTTTATGGAAGGAAGCGTTGCTGGATTCTAGGATTACAAAATAAAACCAAGAAATCTTTAAACTGCACTATAATTTTGTCCTTCGACAGATTGACAAAGGTTTTTAAGAGAGGTTAAAAAATAATGATAGTGCTTTGTATCTGATGAGCCAGAAGCGGTACCACAACCCTCTGTGCCCTGGCTCTGCCACTTCTGGCTGTGTGACATCAGGACGCTGTTGCAGGGACCTCCCATGCTCATCAACTAGAAGAATCAATATTATGGAAATAAATGGTTATACTACCAAAACCAATCTACGGATTCACTGCAATCCCCAACGAAACTCTAGTGCCTCTCTTCACAGAAACAAAGGGGGAAAAAAGAAACAGAGTTAAAAGTCACTGGGGGCTGGAGAGATGTCTCAGTGGTTAAGAGCACTTCCAGAGGACTGGTGTTCAATGCTCAGAACCCACATGATAGCCCATGACCATCTGTAAGTCTAGTACCTGGGGATCTAACTCCCTCTTCTGACATGAGCCACACAAAAGTTACTGGTATAGGCAAAACATCCCATACATAGAAAAGTCATATGGAAGCACAAAAGATTCTGCATCATCAAATGATCCGAGCAAAAACCACGTGAAAGGTATCACCATACCTGATTTCTACCAATGTCCGTCTGAATATGGCTCATTTCATTTAACATAATGATCTTCAGGTCATGTGTCATGTCATGCCGCACTCGGTCATGTGTCATGATTTTATTTTTATGTCTAAAAAAAAATCCACTGTGTGTATGTATGGCGTTTTCTTTATTGATTCATCTGTTGTTGTGTGTCTTGGCTGGCTTGTATTTTGGCTATCACTAATAAGACAGAAATAAACATGGATGCACACACATCTATGTGATGTGTTTTTTTGTTTTTTTGTTTTTTTTAAAAAGGACAAGAACCCTATTACCCAATGTTGTCACTCTCATTAGAGTTAGGCTGTGAAATAAAATGAAGTAAAAAAAATCAGCTAACGGCATTCATTTTAATACGCTATCTATCACCCTTATTATCTTTCTTCTTCCTAAAGTTCATATCTTTTCAAAAAAGATTCATTTATTTTATGTATATGAGCACATTGTCACTATCTTTAAGCACACTGGAAGATGGCATCTGATCTCATTACAGATGGTTGTGAGTCACCATATGGTTGCTGGGAATTGAACCCAGGACCTTTGGAAGAACAGCCAGTGCTCTTACCTACTGAGCCATCTCTCCAGCCTATATTCATGTCTTATGAAAAAATTGCAAATGTTTAATTATGTATGGTTCCCATTTTTTTTAAATAAAGACTATCATTCACAGTGAGCTGCAAGGATTAAAGAGAAAGTCGGGGTCTATCTATGAATCAAAAGACATGCTTAGTACACAGAAAGTGCAAAGATGGAAAGAGAGACTAACTTAACTCTGCCTTTATTCTGAGGTTAGTAACTTTTGTAGCCCTTAGGTTTATATGACCTGTCTTGCTCACATCCCTAAGGCAAGTAGATTGCATTTCTACCTTATTTTTGCATAAAATATCTCTGACTCATTTTCAAAACAAAGCCATTAAGAGTATCAAAAACGTGACACTGGACTTTGTCCAGGCACCACAAGGCAGTCATGGGGACTCTGTGTGGGAGACTCTCACACAAGTTTTCAACTTAATCTCATTTAACTTGGAACCAAGCAGAAAATTCTTCTCCTATCCCAGGCCCCTGTGCTATTTCTAAAAGAAAAGATTGGCGTACATTCTTCTCAAATTAGACTTTTCCGGTGGTGAGGTTCTATGTACAGAAACTTCTAGAAGAAATAAAGTTCTTATATGGTTTTCTTAGCTACACCAGAAATTGTGGACAAGACACAGTGCAGAGAAAATGTAAATAATAAAATTTCTATCTCCTGGGTTGGGAACGTAGTTTAAAATTATAACTTGCTGAGTATATCCAGGATTCTGGAGTCAATCCCCAGAACTGAAAAAAAATTAAGTGAATAGAATAAAATAAAATGTTATTTTTTCACAGAATTCAGATTAGAATAGAAATCTTTAATAAAAAATGGATATGCTTCCTTGAGTCTCTGTGGCCTGTTCGGCATACCTTGTTTTTTACAGCACTAAAGTGAGACCCAGACCTTAGGGCTGCTCAGAGGTTTGAATTACTCACCATAATGCATGCAGGCCAAGACTCAGATAGGAGAAATCACTCCCGTAAACTGTAGCTGTCTTCCTAACTACTATTGTTTATATCACTAAGCTTGTTGGGAATCCATGCCAAGCAACAGGGAGACCAGAGAGACAACGAGTCCAGTGATTCTTCATCTTTGAGAGCAAATCTAGGATAAAATCCAGGACCTATTAGTTCTCTGGAAATGTAACAAAAAAAAAAAAACCTCCCATCTCCAACTTCTCCATTGGTAAGGAGCATCTTCCTTATTGGGTCACTGCAAGAAGCCAGTGAGCTGAATGAAACTTCAGTGCAGTGTCTAGCATATAATAAGCCATTCATAAGCCATTTAGAAGATGACAGTCATCATTCATCTTCCTACGGAGTCTTCACCAATATCAACATACTCTAGAAATGCCCACTTTGGCTTTAGAGTTTGTTTAGAAACCCTGAAATGAGATGTAATGGCAAACTTAAAAAGCATTACGCTCTGCTTGTGGCCCAGGCCATCTCGATGACAAACAAGCCGCAACACACCAGTGCCTGGTAGCAGAGACCAAACGGGAGACTGACCCTCTGGTCCCTACCGCTCACCCTCAGCCTTGCTCAGTGAACAAATGTCTCCAAGAAGAGGATCTGAGATCATCCCGAGTCTCAAACTCAGAGTGTCTTGGGCACAACTGTAGTTAAGTGCACTTGCAATAAAGTCATGGCGAATACTGTTTTTTTTTTTTTTTAATTTTAATTTTGTTCAGCTACCAGCCCAATAATACGCTCAGCACTTGGTGGCTTGTAAATGTGTCCAAACTTATTTTATGACAGGAACACATTCACAAAAGCACAGAGAGCTTCCTGACAACCAAGATGACAAATGAAAGGGGCTAATTAAAAACGTAAACTAGTTTTGTCCCCCTTTCCTCCTTTGGTGACATTTTATTTGAGTGGCTGCCTCTGTGGAAAGAGAAGGCGCTGGGGACATATTAGGAATAATAGGAAACATTCAGAGCCACCCGCTTCCAGTGCTTACATAAGAATACAGTTCTCATCCTCTCTCAAACGCAGCTTAACAGCATCGACAGACAAAAGGGCATTTGAGAATGACAGAAATGAGAGGCATCACTGGCAATTATTGACATGGTCTCTAACTCACAATGGTCAAAAACTTGGGATTTAAGCTTGAAAGCTATCATAATTTCCCTTTAAATTTAACACTCTGTAAAGCACATGTTAATGAAATAGATAAGTCCTAGTTTATGAGCCCAAGCTTGGAGTGAATCGTACTGCACAGCTGTACAGGCTACATCTCCAGCCTCACTTCTCCTGTGCTACTCAATACTCAGGACAGACTACAGGAATGCACTGTAGTTTATGTCAACAACCAGGATGAACATCTGTCCTGCCCTACAGAACTCAGGATCTATTCACGTTTCTCATGTTTTCTGTGTAGCAACTATGAGTTTAGGAGGACACTGTCAGCATTCTCTCTCTCCCTCTCTCTCTCTCTCTCTCTCTCTCTCTCTCTCTCTGTCACACACACACACACACACACACACACACAGAGAAAGAGAGAGAGAGAGAGAGAGAGAGAGAGAGAGAGAGAGAGATCAAATATTTCCCATTAACATTTGTGAAAAAGGGAAAACATTTTCAGAAACAAGAATGAGATTTGCTACACTTACTCCCATATTTAAGGGTTTGAAATAAGGTTTGTAATAAAATACAAAGCTTTTCTGTCAATAAAGTTTATACTTTAAATTTTCTCTTTGCGCATATGGGCACGCACACAAACACACTTTTTATAATTTTACAGAAATATAATTCTCTAAATCAGTGGTTCTCAACTTGTAGGGTATAGCCCCTGATGGGATCAAATGACCCTTTCACAGGGGTCGCCTGGACCATGAGAAAACACAGATATTTACATTATGATTCATAACAGTCTCAAAATTACAGTTATGAAGTAGCTAAAAAAAATAATGTTATGGTTGGGGGTCACCACAACATGAGGAACTGTATTACAGGGCCTCAGTGTTAGGAAGGGTCAAATTGGCTGCTCTAGACACTTAGAAGAGAAACACTCTTGGATTGTAATGGTAAATTAGACTCAACCCTAAGATACAAGCAAGCACATGGGATGGCTTGTTGAGAACTGCAGTGTGTTAAAGCCATCCCATCATAAGCACAGCCCCAAACAACACTTCAGCTCTCCTTGGCAGCAAGGCAGAATGGTTTCAAATAAGGCATGGAAATTTCTCTAAACATCTTGCTAAGTTATAGATCACCCTGCTGCACAGCAGCATTGCGGATCTACGAGGGATGGAATGAGCTCTGGCCCCGGGTGTCTGGTAGGACAGCCAGCTTGCAAGCACACTGATACGAATGTATTTTCAATTCTTTTGCAGTAAGACATAATGAGATTGAAGTTCAGGGGTATGCCTTAAAACTGCCAAAGTATGATAGGTTGGGCCTTGAAGTTCCCTGGAGTTTTCTTCCAAGATTACAACGAGGCTTCAGCAGTGAATCCTCCAACTGGCTCTGAGAGCTAACTCTAATCTGTTATGGAAAAAAAATAAACACTGAGTATGTTTGCCTGCCTCTGCTGATGCCTTCCTTCCCAAGGGTTTGTGACTGCATGGGACACACATTAGCTGTAACTGAGAAACTGCGGGCAGAGTTGGGATCTGTAACCCCACCAATATTTTTTTACAGGTTCTCCATGTTCTCTAGACTGGCACAAAGTCTGCCAGTCTGTCTTCCCTGGTGCTGACCTCTGCAAGTGTACAGGTGCCATCCTACATAGTAGGGGGGTATGGTCCAGAATCCACAGAAGCTCCAGTCTTTGAAGCTGGCAACACTCTCTGTGTTGGTTTGATTTTAATTACTGTAAACTTACTCCATGGTGTGAAGGTCAGAGATAATGGCAATGGCTGTGCTTGCTGGGCACTGTTCAGTCCTGCTAGCTCTATGTCACAGGCCCTAACTGTTGTGTGACTGTGCCATAGGGTTCCCTTTCCACTTCCCTCGGGAACTAGACTATTTTCTGTCACAGAGTTCCCCCAAGCCCAAGTTGTACCCCTTGATTTGAAATCTTTCTGCGGAATCCTCTTTCTTTGCTTGATCCTTCCCCCTAATCTGCAAGCAAGGTCCGGTCACCACTTCCTAAACAAAACAAAATAACTGAATCTCTCTTCTAATATTCAAATCTTTTTGCTGAGAATTTTTCACCAAACAATAGGCTCCATTCAATATGTTCTGCTTTTGCTGTGAGCATTCCACTGAAAACTCACCTGCCAAGCACGCATGCTCTATGAATGGCCGGCCAAGCCCAGTGGTCAAGCTGTATGATACCCTCTCTGTGCTGCCCAGGTTGAGGTTGATTTGAATCCTCTCATTGGCAGGCCCAACCCCTTTGGCTGCTATTCTTTTCTCTTTCCCAGTTCCTTCCACGCATTCCTCATCCTGTCCACTTCTTTCAAGCTTTTAGCTCCTTCCTATACCTAGTCCTTAACCTGAGTGTAAAGTTCCGTTCTCGGTCTCCTGCTGTTACCACTTAAAGTAAAGCATCCTCCTTAGGTGTCCCCATCATCTGGGATCAAGATTTTGGCTTGAGCTGGGCGGTGGTGGTGCACGCCTTTAATCCCAGCACTTGGGAGGCAGAGGCAGGTGGATTTCTGAGTTCGAGGCCAGCCTGGTCTACTAAGTGAGTTCCAGGACAGCCAGGGCTACACAGAGAAACCCTGTCTCGAAAAACCAAAAAAAAAAAAAGAGATTTTGGCTCGGAGACTCTGCAGCCACTGTCTGTCCAAGGAGCAAATGATTTTCAGATTCCTCTTTCCCCCATTGGTTCTCGAAACTTTTCACTGAAGAAAAATAAATCAATTGCTAGGACAGCAATTAATTGACCACTTATCCACTGACAACTTGCATTTTTTTCCAGTGCAATATTAAAATGAACAGTATTGGGAGATAGATTGACAATTATCTCCAAGCCTCTCAATAATTTAGATACAAAATGTTTTGAGACCCTATTTTGAAATACAAAGGATGTTTAACTTTTCCATTCTCTGGAGACAAGGGCAGGTCATTCCTTTATTGGCATGCATCAAACACATCATGTTTTATGTTTGCTGATACTATAATTCAATACCAGTTCTCCAGCCACACTCCTCACTGTCCTGATATTTGTTGTGAGCATAAAGTACATCGTGTAACCTCAAGTCTCTAACAGTGGCAGGCTTAAACAGGAATGGATGCTACTAGAATGATGTTGCTTCCTTTGATGCAACAGCTGAGCATCCATCTCCCTCCCCAACCCAGATGGTTTCCTCATCAGGTTAGAGCAATCAGGGTGAATTCAGTAACATAAGTTAGAGTGAAGACATCTGCCACGTAATACCATGCTCTAGCTTTTAAAAAAAATTCCAAATCTTGGACCAGTCTATTCTCTGATAACTACTTTACAGTTCCTAAAAGCAGTTATTAGGGGGCTGGAGAGATGGCTCAGCGGTCAATAGCACTGACTGCTCTTCCAGAGGTCCTGAGTTCAATTCCCAGCAACCACATGGTGACACACAACCATCTATAATGAGATCTGATGCCCTCTTCTGGTGTGGATGAACAGAGCCACAGTGTACTCACACACATAAAATAAATAAATAAAAAGAAAGAAAAAGCAATTATTCAAAGAACTTAAGTTTTCTCAGATGAGCATGTGAATGAATTGAGGGAGATAAACAAAAATTAAAATAGATGTGGTCTGAGAGAGTAGTGGCTCGATTAAAAAAAAAGAATAGTAATTTAAGGCTTATTCCAGCTATAGTGCAGTTCTGTTGACCTTAAGGGAGCATCCCGTGGCGTACTGCTGAGCCCAGTCCTGAGATACTCTGTTGTACAATCTCTGTCTTTGTTTTAGATCTGTGCAGTCTCTAGCATGGGATCATCTGGGTTGGATCACACAGCAGTGAACAAAAGGACAAAAGAACGGTAGACATATTAAGGCAGGAGACACTAGGATCTGAGACTATCAAGACCAATGCTGCTATTACTGTTAGTATTTGAATAATAAATTTTTGAACATGAGACCTTAGGTGGTTTGAGAGGCAGTCTGTAGAAAAGTGAATTACAAAACAAACAAACAAACAACAAATAAATAAGTAAAACAAATAAACAAAAAACCAAAGCCACACCACCTTGATATGGGCTGTCATTGGGTCTCATAATTGTGGTTTGCCAATGAAATATCTGATCTCTAACTGAACGTGTAGAACAGTGCGGGAGGTCTCAGCTTAAACCACTAAGTTCCTTACTAATCCATTTCAGCACCATAGTCTGTGATGTTTGCCTTGCTCCTCACTATCCTGATATGTACTCAAAGGTTAAGCCCAAAGTCCTGATTATCCTGGAGATAAGAAAGGAGTTGTCTCTTCTTCCACCAGCTCTGCCAGACCCAGGTGCCCGATATGTAGGAGGTGAGAGAACCCCTCAGCAGGTGAAAGCAGAACAAACTTTAGAAGTTTGCATTAACACCTACTAGAGACACTCCCCCCACACACTTGGATCTCTCCTAAGTAGCCTGGAAGATTTAATGTCCTTTCCTATCTTAGATATGATGTTCTTCTTGAATTTGTTCCAAATCTTAGTGGCACTTTCTCAGAGTAGAAATCTGAGGGCCACTTTCCTTGCCTCATCCTGGATCCAAGGACATCTAGCAAGTCACGTGAATCCCTTTTGTAGTATAGTACTCATTTCTCCTCTCTCTCTCTCTCTCTCTCTCTCTCTCTCTCTCTCTCTCTCTCACACACACACACACACACACACACACACACACACACACACATGCTCCAGTTCCTCCTTGTACCACCTCTCAGACCACTGGACAGTCCTCAGGTGGTGTCCCTGTTTTAAGGTCCCCCCTACATGGAGTAGTAGCCTCATAGCTACTAAACACACAGGTCCAGGTATGGAGTAACCAATATCTAGTGGGAAAGTCATAGAAATAGTTCTAGAAATACCTTGCATCTCTTTATTCCCATTCAAATCTCTCTAGAAAGCTTATTGGTGTTGGAAGTTAACTGATTCCCTTCGAACAAGTTCCCTTCTGTCTTACTTAAATGGCCGCTTTTGTCATTTGCAATTATAATCTGTGACTATAAACAGTTCTTTCTAATCCCTCTCATGAATTACACTTATCTAATCCCGTTGGTCTATCACTACCACCGAGGACAGAACCTGTGTCTATGAAGTCCACATACTTGTACCATATGCAATGTGTCCTCCACCTACCAATATAGCTCCCCAGCAAGCACTGAAAAGCTTGCTGATAGGATAAATATTCTTTAACAGCCCTTTTCTATGGAATAATATTTGTTCATGGTATTATGGACTTCTGGCATTATACTGCTTGGTTATTTCATTATCCCATTCTTAGCCTCAAAGTACCCCAAACACATTTCACTTTCTCGGGAAACAGGAAAATCAGACATTCCAGCAGATCTTACTGACTGCAGTCTCTATTCTCTGGTTTCCCCAGCTGTCACCTTCCTACATATGGATTCCCTTCCTAGAGCAGATGAATATCCATCTCTGCTTATCCCCATGAAAATGAGCACTACTGATATCTCATACTTGAACTCCTTAGAAATGCCATTTTCAACAGCTAATACTCTTTGGCCAAAAACTACTTCCCAGAACCAGCAGGAGTGCTCTCAAGCCCCCACTGTGGTTGTTTATGATGGCGGAGGGTCAAGACATTTAGGCAGCCTTGATGGAGAACAACTCAAGAGCTAGTTGTCCACTGACATACCACAGACAAGGCATCGGTGAATCGGTGAATCGGTGAGTTAAGCTGGATACTACTTCATCGTTGCATCTGCAAACTACAATGTGAGTCTTTAAAGCCTTTGAAGTTATACAATAGGAAAGGCTACTAAACACAACCCAAACTTCTTTCACTACAAGGAAAACTGTTGAGGGCTTAGTTTTCTTTCTACTCTCAAGACATTAGAGATTGATTAGGTTCAAAGTATTTGCTAAGGCCAATTTGTATTTGTACTCCCCATCAGGCCTCTAATGAGGTGAAGAGGTAGAGGCTCCAATAGGAGACCCTAATAACAAGAATTTACAGGATGTAAAGTGGAGAGCTCTGTGTAAAGGGAGGGAAGGGAAATGTCTCGTTGATCTGGGAGGCTTGTGGAATGTTTTATCAGTAACTGGGATCTAAAGCATCTGTAGCATCTGTATCAGTTACCTTTGCAGTACTACAATAAAATGGCAGAAGCAACTAGTTTTGCATATTAAAAAAAAAAGAATCATTTGGTTTTGCAGTTTCTGAAGGTTCAAGACTAAGATCAGGTAGCCTTGTTCATGTGACCTCTTGATGGCAATATACCATGATGAGAGGACACAGAGGAGCAAACCAGTCATATCTGGAACTGACACAGTAAGAGAAAGGACAGGTAGGGTCCTATCATCCTTTCCTAGCACATGTCTCCAGCATCTAAGAACTTCCCCTATTCTGTAGCACTCTCCCAGTTCTAGACACTAGGGGCCAAGTCTTTAACTCATAGACCGCTCAGTTGGCATAATTAAATAATTAAGCCACCATCAATCTTTGGCAACATTTAAAGTAGGTGGGAGTAGGACAAGGGGAGAGAAAGGTAGGCCCAGAGACTAGGACAAACAGAGACATAGACAAAGAGAATAAGGATATGTTAACAGTGTACTAAGGATCAGTAGGAAGAAAAGGACAGAAATATAACTGGAAGCAGATCACGAGGGACTGTGAATGCTGAGCTAGGCAATTTAGGGACAGACAGTAACTGTCAATGGTTTTCTAATGAGATGATGTCTCTTCTTTACTGTACCTACAGGAACTATGGAATGGCAGTCATTCCCATGTTCCATTCAGAACCACAGATGCACATTAGTCTGTCCAGGAGCCAGCCAGTAAGCTGTAACAATGTGAAGCCTGGTCCTGTTACTGGCCAAATAAATCAGAATCCTTTGGAGTAAGAACTAGACATGGCTACTTGAAAAGAAATGTTCAGGGGCTGTCCAACCAGTGTTGAGAGTGACTGTCTAGGTGAACTAATCGGGGAATGAGGCATGCATGCAGGACAGAAATTTCAGACACACTAAAGCTTTTTGCTTTTCAATAACTTCATACATTGCCAGCAACGTGTTCTTCAGTATGCAAAGGTACTACTTCTGCCAGCTGATAGACAGTCAAACTCATCAAGTCTCCAGACTGAAGTAAATACATTTTTGTGATATGCTTGATTGGGTAAGCATATGAAAAAAACTTGAGGAAGAGTATTAGAAAAATTGACAGATGTGAAAATCAAGGTCACTCATCTGGAATGCCCAAGATGGGTTCATTACCAGCTGTCTCTACTTATTGAAATACTCCAACCTTTATTAGCGTAGCTGAATCTCACTCAAACTCTTGACCATCAAGTTTGTTAGATAAGATAGAAATAGGACCAGGCTTTGGGTAACCTGATAAAAGAAACACTGATATTTTCTGAATAAAGGCTCAAGAATCAGGACTTTGGACCTTGAGAGGTGGCTCAGTGGTTAAGGACACTGGCTGCTCTTCAGATCACCCGGGTTCGATTTTCAGCACCCACATGGCAGCTCACAATCATCTATAACTCCAGTGCCAGAGGACCAGACACCTCCTTCTGGCCATGGGATCTGCATCCACACGGGGCACAGACATACATGCAGACAAAACACTCATGCATATAAAATTAAAATAAATAAAATTTTAAAAAAGAAACCCAAGATTCCCTCCTCCTCTCTCTTTTCCCTTACTTCCCTCTCCCCTCACCTCCTTCTGTTTTTGTTGAGATAAAACTTCACTCCTGGAACTTGTGTTACAGCCCAGGCAAGTTTTAAACCCTTGATCTCCAAGCTATTGAGTGATAAGATAAACCATCACACCCAGAAAGAGCCAGAACTTTTGTTAAATATTGTATTGTTAAATTTTGTAACACACCAGTTACAAAACACAGTCACTGTAGGTTAAAAAAACCTCGAGGATGGCAAGCCAAGCATAAAGTCCCATGACAGCATCCTTGACTGACTTCTTTAATTAAGAGAGGGAAAATATTCTAAAAATCCCAAGACATTCCTGGGGGAGAGGTCCTGGGTCCAGAGAACCGCTCCTTAGTCAACATTCTAATCTAAAAGGAAGAACTCAGCCAGGACATTGGCCTAGAGAGAGGCTGGCCATACTGAGAGCCTCTATCCCATAAGCCAGCCAGGCAGAAGCTGTCAGGGCTAAACCCCAAGATCAGGAAGGACATCTCCTAAACAAGCTGAAAGAGGGGAAGGCCAAGGTTAGGGGCCTGCCTGGAGCTAAGGGGTGAGCATCAGTACAGCTGGGAGTCTCAAGGTGGTACCCACACCGACAGTTACAAGAAGCAGTTAAGGTTGAGGTCCCAGCTCTGTGAGACAGATAAATGGAGAATAGGCTGGGGTGGGATGAGGAATAAGGATGGAGAGAAAATGATGTAATGAAAACCCCTGTGAGCTGCTGAATGAGACTACAGACTAAGAGTGAGACGCCATCTCATTTCATCACACACATGTATGTATCTTCCAGGCACACATGTTAGATGAAGCTCATAAAGGTTTAACATAGAAGAAATGATAAGAAAGTTAACCCTCTGACTGTAGCAAAAAGCAAATGGCAAAGCTAAAAGCAAAACACAGTTACAGTGTCCTTCACATCCTCCATACCCAGCAGCTGTACTAGAAGGCTAAACCAGAAGAAGGAATGTTAATCTATAATGTATATAATCTTGCTAGGATAAAATCTGGTATCTAGTGTGAGGATCAGGTTATGTGAATCAGACAGTTATCCCTATGTGGTAGTGTGTCAGTGTGAACAATCTTCACAAAAATCTTACAAGACAGGTAGTCTTATTACTCCTATTTTATTTATTTTTTTCATTCTATTTTATGTGTAGGTATTTTGCTTGCAAGTATGTCTGTGCGTCATATATGTGCAGTGCCTGTAGAGGTCAGAAGGGGGCATCAGATCTCCTGGAATTGCAGTTATAGATGGTTGTGAACTGCCATGTGGGTGCTAGGAATTGAACCCAGAGACAGGAAAATCATCCAGTGCTCTTAGCCACTGAAGCATCTCTCCAGCTCCTTCATAGCTCTTATGAGGAAAAAAAAATAGCCATGACTTCTGTGCAGAATAGTTTTATGTCTACTTGACAAAAGCAAAAGTCATCTGACAGGAAGGAAACTTCAATTAAGAAAATGCCTTTATAACACCAGGCTACAGGCAAGCCTGTAGAGCATTTTCTTAATTAGTGATTGATGTGGGAGGGTCCAGCCCATTGTGGGTGGTTCCATCCCTGGGCTGGTAGTCCTGGGTTCTATAAGAAAGCAGGCTAAGCAAGCCACTAGGTAGCATTCCTCCATGGTCTCTGTCTCAGCTCCTGCCTCCAGATTCCTACCTTGCTTGAGTTCCTGTCCTGACTTCCTCTATTAATGAACTGTGATCAGGAAATGTAAGCCAAATAAACCCTTTCCTCCTCAAGTTCCTCTTGGTTATAGTGTTTGGTCATAGCAGCCATAGAAGCCCTAACTAAGACAACTACACTTGAAGGAACAGTTCCTGGTTCTAATACAAGCTAGCCATCTAGGCTTCTAACAACCTGTTCAAGCTGTTTCTTATGAAAAGGAACTGACTTTGAAGGTGAAGGGAAAATAGTAGAACACAAAAAAAGGCACAATGCCATTTTCATGGTCAGAAGCTCAATTCAGCCAGTCAACTATGTATTGAGTTTCAACTATGAGCCAAGATCTTTCCTCTATACTGAAGACGACATGCAGGTCTTACAAATTAGACAGAATATATGTATACCTATACTCATACCCATACCCATACCCATACCCATACCCATACCCATACCCATAC
>JANHMN010000003.1:150352485-150429997 GCA_030674055.1 Rhabdomys pumilio
GAGAGAGAGAGAGAGAGAGAGAGAGAGAGAGAGAGAGAGAGAGAGAGGTGCCAGACACCTCATATGCCTTCCCCTATTAAATTCATTCAATGTCTCTGTAAAGTGGATGTTGTTATTGTACTCATTTTCAAATACAAAACAGACCAAGAGTGGTCTTGAACAATTGACTTGTTCAAGTTTACACTTCTGGCCAATAAGCCACCAGACTTTGATCCCAGCAGTCAGACTCTGATGGCTTTGCACTCTATAAGGCATGCTTCTTTTCAACAGAGGCTTACTGCTGCATATGCTGGGGGAAATGACCTGCGCTCTGTGTCTACTGTGTATCAGCCCATAATATTTGCCTCACACTGGGATTGGGCCAACCCCAGTATTATTAATCATGTTCTGTGCTTTGTCTAGCATCCTGGAGGTTTGTAAATTCAGGTTTTACAAGAGAGCCAAGTAACCAGTGATGCTCCTTGCAGGAGTTCCTGTAGCTGTTTGTTGTCTTCTCCCATAGCTGGAGAAAGCTCAGGAAGGAGTTTACCTGGGGGAAAAAGAAAGTAAGCCAGGGTTGCACTTGCACCACATGCACTGTGTTGCTCCAGCACAGGAGCTGTTTGTAGCACCCACATTCCTTTCTGTGACTGGCTTTCCTGTAGGCTTAAAATTTTCACAATCTACTTTAACAAAGGTTCTTAAATGCTTTAACCTCCACCACCCACCTGAGGTAGTGGAAAATGAAAGGTTAATAGGAAATGGGGTCTGTGGACCTGTTTAGAAATAGTTCTTTGGAGGCAGTTCCAATCTCCATTGTCAGCAATACAGTCCTCTAGTAAAACACCAACACAATCCGGCAGCTGCAATCTACTACTCACGAATCAGCGATGGCACTTGGATCCAGAAGAAACCTCGAGGCTCCGCCAATCAGTCCGAGTCTGAGGAAGCAACAAGAATGTCATGAGCGGTTCTTTGGGGAGTTACTGTCTATGAAGTCATGACAAGCGAAGAACAGAAATGTGATGTAAGGTGAACCAATACCAGAACATCATCAGCAAAGACTAGCTTGGTAGAGCACGTCGAACCAATGTCAGAGCCTCCTCCCATTGTCTCTGAGGTCACATTTATGTTCTTTCTAAACATCATACATTCTTTCACGTATCTGGTTCAGCACAACATCCTTTCACCTGTCTGCCTCAGCAAAACATCAGATGGCATAACTGAGTTTCCAAAGAAACCAGGCATTTCTACTTCACTCTCCCTTCTTATTCTTGTGTAGTATCCTGGGAAGATAAGTTCAACAAAGCTTTCCTGAGTGCCCACTATGAACCAGGTATCATACTTAGAGCTAGAAATCCAGGTGAACAAGGCATAGTGTCTATCTTGGAGATACAGAGCTGGCCAATGAGAAAGTAATTTGAAGAGAATGTGTTGATGAGGTAAGATAGAACACAGTCATACAGGATGAACAAGGAGTTGAGGTCAGTGTTCTATTGCTGTGCAGTGAGTGGCCATGACAATGGGAACCCTTATCAGGGAAAATATTTAATGGGGGCTTGCTTACAGTTTCAGAGTTTAGTCCATATCATCATAGTGGGAAGTACGGTGGCAAACAGGCAAACACGGTGATGGAGACGGAGCTCAGAGTTCTACATTTGGATCTGCAGGCAGCAGGATGAGACAGAGAGAGAGAGAGAAAGAGAGAGAGAGAGAACAAGAGAGAGAGAGAACAAGAGAGAGAGAACAAGAGAGAGAGAACAAGAGAGAACCTAGTTTTAGAGAACGAGAGAGAGAACAAGAGAGAGAGAACAAGAGAGAACCTAGTTTTAGAGAACAAGAGAGAGAGAGAGAGAGAGAGAGAGAGAGAGAGAGAACAAGAGAGAACCTAGCATGAAGTTTTGGAATCTCAAAGCCCACCCCCAGTGGCATACTTCCCACAACAAGGCCATATCTATTCCAATGAAACCATGTCTCCTAATCCATCTCAAGTATTGTCATTCCCTGACAACTAAGCATTCAAATTGATGAACCTAAGGAGGCCGTTCTTTTTAAAACTACCACATAAAGGGTCAGGGAAGTAATACAAATAAATGAAGACTGCCAGTACCAGGAAGGCAATGGGAGTTTCAGATATTCTGGTGAGAGGACAAGACCAAGGCCAGCTAGAGGCTACCTGCTCAAAAGAAGATTAATATTCAGGTCTTCATGAACAGTTCTTGGTTTTAAAATGTTTGACAACTCACAACAAAAAGAATGGATTTCTCATTGGAAAACTACACTGCTCACCTTGCTAGAGTATGTAGCCAGCACACATGGCCAGTTCCACCATAGGAGAGAAAGTTGAGGCAGACAGTCTTACAACCTTTTCCAAAACCGCATTCCTCTAAGTGAGAAGAAGCCATTGGGTTTCCTCCTACCTAGCCAGTAACTGAATGGGCAGAAAGACTCTAACAACTACAGCAGTAAGTCAGAAACACAGTAGTCATCATACATTAATTACGACACTCTCTTATGTTAGGCATTTTTGTAAAACATTGATATATATTTTCTCTTCTCTTAGCACCTAGGTCTCCACTGATATATGTCAAGACGTTGTGTTTGGAGTTTCATCTCTCATCGTTCCTGTTTCTATTCATCTCTCTTTTTCTTCCTTCTTCTCCCCTGTCCTGTCTCTGCTATGTGTCAGGTCCAAAGGAAACTCTATTCCACAAATTCTGGTGGTTAGACAAAAGCCAACATTCCTAAGGAACTTGTGAAGCTGATTCCTCTCGATCAAAGGAGCCATTGCCCTTATCACTGGAAGAAGAGACAAATGGATATCTGTGGTGCCTATTAGCATAACAAAGTTCATGCTGACCCCCAGGCTCCCTCAGTATTGCAAGTACCTTTTACTCATTTCAGAGTCTATGCTAGAATCCTAGCTCTTCTCACATCCTCCTCTACTCTAAACTTCTCCAGCTCATGGTGTTCCCTTCTTCCAGTGTCTCACTTATCTTTAGAACCCTGCTATTTTGCCTATACACTCTCTTGTTCTTTTCTTTGTGTTGGGTCCCATTCCGGCCCTGGTTCGGGCCTCATGGAATATCCCGAGCCTGGCTCCAGTTTCTGTGACCTTGTGGGAGAGGCTAAGCCTGGTTTGAGTTTTGAAACCTATCTCAATCACTTCTGTATTGGGGTGATTCAGCAAGATATGTTTGGCCCTGCCTCTGCCCCATCATTGCTAACGTAGAGTTTTGCCATTGACTCTGTCAGTCGCTTCATACCCTCCATCACCTTTCCCCTACCTCCTATGTCATCTCACCCCACCAAAAATTGCCCTCCTTATTCTACAAGTTTATATAAGTGAGAGGATGATGCAATAAAGTTGAGTTCCTGCTTCAATAAGAACCCAACACTCACCATCCCACTCAGCTCCAGAGAGACCTGGTGGGCCTGGGACCTCTTTCTCCTCTCGCCTGGATCTGCCGGCTTTAAGGAGCTGACATCTTTGTCTTCTTCTCTGTCTTTCCCCACCTCTCCCTCTCTCTTCTGTTCCTGTTACTCTCATAGCCAGATACAGTTTGATGGCCATATTCAGTTTACTACTTACTCTATGTTCAGGACTCTTCCAGATACCTTTAGCCTTTCTCTTCTTCATATCTACAATAAAAACCTTTCTCTTAACCATGCCATAGAGCGGTCATGTTGTCAGGTTATACATTTAATGATTAACATCTTTTGCCTCCAAGTGAAACCTTCACTTTCAGGAATAGGTTACATAAGCCAGGCATGATGGCACACGCCTTTAATCCAAGCACTGGGGAGGCAGAGGCAGGAAGATCTCTGAATGTGAGGTCAGGTTGGTCTACAGAATGAGTTCCAGCCCAACCTGATCTACAGAGAGACTTCCAGGACAGCTAGGATTACACAGAGAAATCCTATCTCAAAAACCCCACAAACAAAACAAACAAACACCCTAAAATTCTAAACAAACAAGAGAGAGAGAGGGAGAGAGAGAGAGAGAGAGAGAGAGAGAGAGAGAGAGAGAGAGAGAAATGGGTTAATAAAATTAAGTTGTTGGCCAAAGTGGCCAAATGGAAATCCCCAAACAACTTGATCTATTGCCAAGGTTATCAATTGCTTTCCAGAAATTGATGGTAAGATCCTATTTCTGAAGACAGAACTTGCATGTCTATTAAACACAGAGAAGTCAAGATAGTGCCTAACTGGAGTACTCCTACTAAGTAGTATTCATACTCCACATGCTACCAGAGGACAGAGGGAATCACCAACCAGCTACAAACTTTTTGCAGTGAAGCTTATGAAAAGCTACAACACTTCTACAGTAGTGACCTGAATGTACCATGTGCAGTGCAATAGTAACACAAAAACTGTGGCAGTAAGTAAGCATTGTTGGATTTAAGATCTACTCCATGAGGTGAAACCAATGATCAACACAGCTTGGGTGGCCAATAACCTGAGGCTAGATAGGCAAATGGTCACAAGGGAAGACCACATACTATTGTTCTGCTAATAAAACAGCAATAAAATGACTTCTAATGACATCCTGCTATACTCATAGATCCGAGACTCACCTAGCCATCATCAGAGAAGCTTCTGCCTACAGTAGATAGAAACTAAGACAGAGACCCACAACTAGACAGTGTGCAGAAAGTGAGAGACTTTGGGATACTTAGTGTAAATTGTGATGTCTCCATCAAATCCTCCCTTCAGGGTTCAAGGAACTCTTTTAAAGAGGAAGCAGAAAGAGTCTAAGAGCCAGAGAGGATGATGATATCACGGAGACAGTGCCTTCCAGACAGAAAAGGACTGATACACGTATGAACTCACAGAGACTGTGGCAGCATGCAGAAGGCCTGCACAGGTCCAAGCCAGATGGGATCTCAGCACTGAAAGGGGAAAGTGGACATAAGCTTCCATCTCAAGTGAAGAATCTATCTCCAATAATGCTTGCAAAAAGGAAATTTACTCTCTCCAACAGAATCTTACTGGTCATACAAACCACACTTATGAGAAGGACGCATACCCAGCAATAAATGTCCAACACTAAATGAACTCAATGGTATTTTTGGAGATGTTTTTTCCTTCGTGATATTTTGCTTGAATATTATGTTTTCCAATTTTGTGTTTTTATGGAGTTTGTTTACAATTTCATGTGTGTCTCTGTTTCTCACGGCTTTTTTTCTTTTGAATTCTGGTTTGTTTTTATTTTCCTGTTTGTCTTCTAAAAAGAGAGAAAGAGGGCACAGAGTTGGATGGGTAGGGAGGTGGCGAGGAATTGGAAGGAGATGGTGTAGGGGAAACCATGATCATAACATACTGTATAAAATTAGTTTCACTAAAAAATAAAAAAATAATAAGTGGCATCAGGAAAAAAAATTGACACATCAGAATCACAGGAAATGTGTACTTTAACTGACAAGGACTGATGCACTCACTTTGGTCCAGTGTACATTTTCATGTTTTCCAGAAACGTTTTAAAAATACTATATTATTCATCTATGTGTATGTATGTATCTGTGTATATGTATATGCCCAAGGAGCTCAGATGCTCTGGAGCTGGAGTTACAGGCAAGTGTGAGTTGCCTAATATGGGTGCTGGAAATTAAACTCGAGTCTTCTGCAAGACCAATACATGTTCTTAATTGCTGGGCCGTCTCTCCAGTCACACACAGCTCACCAGTGACTTTAAAAATGTATCTTTATCTGACTTTTACAAGTTTCTGTAATTTTCCTCAGAAGTCAAAAAAACTACATGTAGTCAAAAAGACTACATTTGTAGTGTTTAGCTCTGTTTGTGTGTGTGTGTGTGTGTGTGTGTGTGTGTGTGTGTGTGTCTGTCTGTCTGTCTGTCTGTCTGTCTGTCTTTTGACACATCATTATACACTGTCATGTTGAAATGTGCTGAAAACAATTCCAGGTTCCTGGTTTGTCCTGCCAGCGACCTCTGTTGCATTCCAGCAGGAGGTGCTGTCTGTGGGCTCTGCCCTGGGGCCATCGGTGTCTCTTGGTTACTGCCCAGCTGCAGCTGCCTCTCACCCCCAAAGGGCAAACATGTGCCTGCTGCAGGTTTGAATCATGAATCATTGCAGGGAAGGAGACCCAGGCCAGTCCGTTCTTACAAATCTCCTCTTATTACAGAATATATATAGTCCGCTGTTCCAGCTGCCCCATTCACATGACCTGGACCCATGAAGTCAGCATTTCTACTAAGGGAACATTTAAAGGAAACTGGTCCTTAACAGATGCTTGCTCGTGCCACTCATCTTTTCTCTATCGGCTTACTCCAAGTTCCAGCTTGTCACCAGACAACATCCTTCACTATGACTGGTTTTCTTTAATCTAAATTCCTGGCTGATAGGTCAAAGTGAAAATGCTACCATTTCTAGGGAGTGTGTAGCAGGCCAGGCAATAAAATCAATGAATAGAGCTACAAACTCAGTTCCAGGAGTTGAATGACTTGCCTAAAAGCACAAGGCTGGGACATGAATTTCTCATCAGCTACCACCAAAGCCCATCCCCTCCAAACCATCCCCTAGCCCCAGGCCGGCTTGAACATGAAATGTGACATGTCACCTTCTCAGACTCTCCAGTGCTTTCTCCACAGTTACACCTAGTGGAGACCTGACTCCCAGCATCTCAATAGTTCCTTATTTGGAAATGAAGTCACTGTAATTGCAATGAATTAGGGTAGACACCTCGAACTAATATTCACGATGTCTTTACACAAAGAGAGATTTGGCCACAAACATACATACGGAGAATGAATGTGAAGATGAAGGCAGAGACCGCAGTGATGGTTCCACAAGCCAAGGAATGTTGAAGACTGCTAGTAACCCCAGATTTGGAAGCAACAGATCCATCTTAATGTCCCTCAGGGAATAAACACCACTGACCCTTCATCGCCAACTTCCAGCTTCTAGCACTGAGAAGCCATGTGTGGCTGAGCCACCCAGTTTGCAATACTTTTTTAGCAGTCTAGCAAACATTCTTGTTCATTTCTCAAGACCTGGTCCAACTGTTCCTGCTGTTCCCCTAAGCCATGTCTCAAGCTGCTCAGGCTGCTCAGGCTGCTACAACGAAGTGTCTCAGACAGGTTTTATGTAAACAGCAGATTAAGTTTGCCACAAACGGCTCTGGAGGATGCAGTCCAGTGAGGGGTTGTGTCTTCAGTTAGCCATCCTCTCACTTGGCCCTCACATGTCATGAGGGATAAAGGGTCTCCTGGAGACCTTTCATAAAGATGTTAATCACCCATAAGGGCTCTGTTCCCATCATCCACCCATTCCCAAAAGTTCTACCTCCTAATACCACTACCTTAGGGTAAGAATGTAACATTTGAACTTGGAAGGGTGTCCTGGATGTGTGGGCAGCTGGGTTGGGGGTGGTGGTGACACAAATAGTGATACCACAGCTCACTGTAATGCAATCACATTGTCTATGTCTCTGGTGTTTACAAGAGAAGCTTCAGTTTTAAGGGCAACTTAACCCACTTTCTCCCTGTGCTCAGTAATTGCATGCTGAGGTAAAGACTGAGGAATGCCATATCCCTGTTGGTACACCTGACCCAGTTGTTTACCAAAACTGCAATTCCTTGATTAGCAGAAAGAGGACTAAGATTTTGGTCGCCAGAGAGACAGCCGTGGAAATGAGTCAGCTGCCCAGATGTGGTTCACAGAACCAATCCAAAGAGAAGCAATAATCTCAACTGGTTGCAAAGGGAGCCCTCTGGTATGAGAGCAGAATATGTTATAAACCAGAAGTGAAAGGCTAGCTTTAACAAGTCCACAGTTATGAGAGGCAGGAGAATGGGGCAGGGATGGAAGAGAACTCGACCACTAGCAGTCTAGGCTTGTGTGCTAGAGGGAAACAGATTATGAAGCAGCTTAGATCCTGCTGTCTGAGACTGTTCCAGATTGGACTCCTCTCTGAGTTGAGGAGAAAGGCTGAGCAATTAGAAAAGCTGGAGTAATCTCTTCCCTGAAAGTGTCATAGAATGCTGGGCCCTCGGTAGCTCTATGGCCTGTGTTAATGCTGACTGTTACAGAGGTAAGAAGAAATCAGGTGGATGGTGTCCTCTTCCCTTGTAGATCAGCACCCTGTTGGCACTTCCAAGTTTCACACTGTGGGAAGGTGCAGCATGGCTGCTGCCCTGCCTTCACGAGCTGCTTCTTGAGCACTTCCATCTTTGAATGGCCTCTTAAGTTTTGGAAGCTAAGGTTATATGTCACCTCTTAGGATCAAGGAAAAATAGAGGAACCCAAAATTTGACTTTTTGGTGATGGTGGTGGTAGTGGTGTGTGTGTGTGTGTGTGTGTGTGTGTGTTGCATACACAATACTACAGAGCAGTTAAGACACAGTATAATTTCTAATGCCAACTCTTTCAATATAAAGGGCCCAGCACCAGGTTAATAATGTTGAAGGATACTGGTTCTTCCAGATTTTTCCAAATACCCAAGGGTTGATTTAAATTAAGAATTGTGGTGGTTTGAACAAAAATGGATCCCATGGCTCCTATATTTGAATGGTTGGTTCCTAGCTGGTGGAACTATTTGGGAAAGATTGGGAGGTAAGGCCTTGTTGGAGGAGGAATGTCAGTAGGGGTGGGCTTTGAGGTTTCAAAAAGCCAACATCATTAAAGCTTATATATTAGATGTAAGCTCTCAACTACTGTTCTAGTGCCATGTCTGTCTGTTGTCTGCCATGATCCCCACGTTGAATATCATGGACTCCTCCTCTGAAACTGTAAGAAATTCCCCAATTAAATGCACTCTTTTTTAAGTTGCCTTAGTCACGGGTGTCTCTTCACAGCAATAGGAAAAATAACTAAGACAAGAATGTTCACCTAATATTATCATCATCGACAAAATTAAGTAGTAGTAGAATTCACAGGAGAGACATAAAAGGCTAGTTAGCAAGCAGGACCATTTGTTTAGAAGTAGGAGCAGAAGGTGCCAGGTGGATTGGGTTCAACTTGTAGCTTGTCGCTTACTGTCTGTGACTCTAGAACACATTACTTGGTCCCTGTGTGCCTTGTTTTCCTCATACTTAAAAGTGGAAATAGTAACAATGCCACTTGGCAGGGCAGTCGCAAATACTTGTTTGAATTGCATTGCCCAAATTCTTCGAACTGTGCCTGGCATGCTCGACAAGTACTGTACACACATTTGCTATTGCTTTCTAACAGCACAAGCTTTTCATGGGTCCAGGCTAACACTTGAAGTTTATTAGACAGTCTACCCATCAAAATAGGCTTGTATATGGGATCCTGCCTTTGGGATGAGGGGCCATAGAAATTAAAAATGTATGTATGCAAATTAGACAATTAATAATCTGCAGTCTTGATGCTGTGTCAGAAAAGATGAATGGTCTCCACTATCAAGTGGATGCTATTTTCAAAACCAGCAACTAGGACGTTAAAAACAGTCATGTGGAAAATGGCTCTAGGATTAAAATAAAAATCTTTTCTTGATGGCATGGAGTGTTTCAAGCAAAAATGAGGCTGTGTTTATGAATCTGTATTTTACAATGTTATATTTCTAGGAGCCAAAGAAAATTACCTTGAGCTTGCATTACAGCTCAAGGGATGTCCAATAAAAATGCATTCTGAGAGAAAGCAAATGGAAGAGAAGAACAGAGGGGAATTATTAAGTGATCTATCTTGCTTTTTAAGCAACTAGAAGCCCCTATAAATTCCTCCCTAGACCCAAAATGTTGAGTTTTAAATTACTCATTTAACAATTTTATACATACTTATATTGTTGTATGGAAATTGTATTTGTTTGGTCAATTGCAACAAGTTAAATTAAATATCTGAAATTTATCTTAATGATTTATAATGATTCATATGCTTCTCAGGGACACTGGCTCCTCGCCTGTAGGGCTCACTGTAGAGCAAGGCAATAGGTCTGGAATGGCTTCTAGCTGTACTGATGCCCTTAGGCTGCCTTCTGCATCTCTGATGTTTCCATACTGGGTATCACCAGCATCTTTCAAAAGGAGAGTCCTCCACTGGAGGTGTCACTCATACTGTCTTCACCAGGCTCCTGTATCTACTGATACTTTTGTTGTTATACTTTTCCCAAGGATTATTTTTTTTCTTAAATCTTGGAACACACCCTTTAATAACTCTTTCAGCAAAGAGCTATGTAGGAGGTGTTTCTGATGTTAAGGTCTTGTTTCCAACTGGTTTTTGATCTATTAATAAAGATGTCAGGGGCCAATTGCTGGACAGAAGGAAAGAGGTTGAACTTCCAGTCCCCGAAGGCAGGCTTAGAGATACAGGGGAGGAAAAGAGATTCGCCATGCTTTGGAGGGAGAGAAAGTGACCATCCATCTGAGTTCTGGATGTATGTGATGTCTTGAGTATATTTACCCAAACTTTGCTTTTTCAGAAACCATTTAAAAATCTACAATAAATAATTATTTGAAATGTACAAGTATGTAGAGAATATGGAAGACAGCAAAGACAACAAACAAATAAACCAACAAAAACACCTTGGAAGCCCCAAAGAGTTTGACCAATAAAAACTGATCAAGCAAATTGAAAAAAAAAAAAAGTCAAACCGAAAGCTGTCTCACTTTTTGTTGAAAGGTCATTAAGAATATAGAAAATGAGCCATCAGACAGAGCTATTCATGGGAGTGAAGAACATGGCTTGAAACAGGGAGGACCAGAACAATAGAGAAACACTGCTGCCCTAGACTCCTGCTTCACCTCTTGTTCCTGGTGACGTTTCCCCACCCTTGCAAAAGAATGAGATTTACTTTCCATAGAAATCTAGACAAAGTACAGTGGGCTGGAAAGTGCAGGCTCAGTTACATGCATGTGTCCACCACAGCATCCATGGGCAGGGAATGAGGACACTGGAGACTGAGACTTACTTCTGAGTTCCGTCTACTCATTTAGCTTCCAGAATTTCATGTTTCATTTAGAACTTTCTCTCCTGGAAAAAAAAAAAGATCTAGAAAGAGAGAAAAGCTATCTCTCAGGGCTCTGATGGGTTCAAAGAACCTTAAGGTCTCTAAAGCACATGGCCCGACCAGAACACTGTCCTTGGCACTCACTCAGAACCTCCCATCAACATTTTAAGTCTCCCACAACTAGACATGGTCAGACACCCAGGACAGAGAGGAAGGACACTAATAAGCAAGATAGAGATCAGTCAGGCAACTACAAACAGAGAAAATAAAGAAATAAAATAATTTTGAGGGAAAATAAACTATGTTGCAGAGAAAACTTCAAAATAAAGTTATTATTAATGCCCTTAAAGAGATGAACAGTGATATGAAATCACAGAAACAAGATTGGAATGTTACTTCAAAAGCCACATTCAGGGAACATAAAAGAACTCTTAGAAATTGAAAACATAGCAGAGTTGAAAATTTCAACAGAAAACATGGAAGGGCGTGTTGACCTACCTCCTAGGAAACAGAGAAAAAGCAATGGGAAACAGAACAAATGATTATGCAGAATATAAATATGTATTATTTATGTCTGCTTTTACATAGAAACATATTAAATACTACACTATATTATAGAGCATTTTGTTAATCAGGAAGCAAAGGCAGGCAGATACCTGAGTTCAAGGCCATCCTGGTCTATATTGCAAACCAGACAGGTTACATAGTGAGATCCTGTCTCAAAACAAAACAAAACAAAACAAAACAAAATAAAACAAAACAACACTGTATTAAGTAATGGAGGAAGGTCAATATCTGCAAAGAGCTGGAGAAAAAGAGAACAAAGAAAATGAATGAAAAAAATTAATAATTTAAGAAAAATTCTGTGACTTTCTAGAATGAATAGCTCATAAAATTCCCAGAATAATGCATGAAATAGACACCAACTGAGGTATAGCTTTATGAACTACCAGGGAAAAGGAAACAAGAAGATCTTAAAACCCTCAAGGCAAATTAAAGTCACACACACTCAAAACACCGAACCAGACCTATAATAATGTAAATGTCAATGATGACTGAGCTAAATGAAACTACATCATGACAGTTAAACTATGGCCGACTGGAATGTACGCATGTTCTCTCTCTCCCATCCCCCACCCCCTGCTCTCTTTCAAGGTACCCAATGGCAGCAACTTAAGGAAGAAAGGGTTTATTTGAACTCCGGGTTTAAGAAGGGAAATGGTCTACCATGGCAGAGAAGGTGTAGCTTGCATGCATTGCACCTGTTGTCAGGAAACAGAGATGAACACTCATGTTCTTTTAATTCACCGTAGGAACTTAGCCTATGGAATCACGTACCATGAGCATTCAGGGTGAGTTCTCCAACTTCAGTCAAACCTCTCTGGATACATCCTTACAGACTCCCTCAAAGATGTGTTTCCAAATCTTCTGATATGGACATACTTACTTTATCATATTCTGGCCTCTATTAAAATTGACCAGGTTTATTGACAATCTATTGGCTCTTAGTATGGAATTTATATTTTCTGACCCCTTTAAAGGCTTGATTGTGCCATTTGCTTTATATAGTTTCTCTCAGTTTCCAATAGTTATAGTGAAGATCTAAGCCTTGATGAGGGTTTAGGATCTTTTAAGAATTCCTGTAGTGGGGCTGGGGGAAATGCAGCAGTCTGTAAAGTGCTAGCCAGGTAAGCCAAAGGCCCTGAAGTCAATCCCCAGTAAACCATAGCCACCCACACCCACAGACAGACAAACAGACAGACACACACACAGGGAGAGAGAGAGAGAGAGAGAGAGAGAGAGAGAGAGAGAGGGAGGAAGAGAGGAAGAGAGGGAGAAAGGAAGGGAGAGAGAAAGGAAGGAAGAGAGAGAGGGAGAGAGGAAGAGAGAGGAAAGGAGAGAGAGAGGAGGGAGAGAGAGGGAGAGAGGAAGAGAGAGAGGAAGAGAGAGAGGAAGGGAGAGAGAGAGGAAGGGAGAGAGAGAGAGAGAGAAAGGGAGAGAGAGGGAGAGAGGAAGAGAGGGAAAGAGAGAGGGAGAGAGGAAGAGAGGGAGAGAGAGAAAGGGAGAGAGAGGGAGAGAGAGAGAGAAGAAGGGAGAGGGAGAGAGAGGGCAAGAGAGAGGGAGAGAGGGAGAGAGGGAGAGAGAGAGGAAGGGAGAGAGAGGGAGAGAGGGAGAGAGAGGAAGGGAGAGAGTGAGGGAGAGAGGAAGAGAGAGAGAGAGAGAGGAAGGGAGAGAGAGAGGGAGACAGTCCAGTACAGGGTTGGACAGAGACAGGGTAAGCTCTGAGTTCAGTAAGAAACCTGTTCTCAAAATATGACCTCATTCATGAGTGCATATATACACACAAACATTCTCTCTCTCTCTCTCTCTCTCTCTCTCTCTCTCTCTCTCTCTCTCTCTCTCTCTCTCTCCCCACCACAAAGTTATATACAGTGCAGTTGCATGTTGAGCTAATCAACAGCCCTGAATGAAAACATATGCCCACAGGTTAAGTTAATAGAAATAGTCAAAGAGCCTTTGGAAAACATTCAAAGTCACCGTGAGTAATGAGTCTTTCCCCAGAAAGAGTGCACTCAGTGGCTATGAGGATACGAAATGCTGTAGATCCGAAAGAGAACTGAAACCCATTGGGGCTTGTGATTTCTTCCAGGAGCTACTGAGAAGTAGCAGGGAGGATTCAGTAACACTTCCCCATCTTCTCAGCACTGCTTCACTTTCTCTTCCACCCTCATTTATAAAGAGCTTAGAGGAGAGTCCTATGATCTGGCTGTCACTGCTATTCTATGCGAGACTCAGTAGTAGTAATGGAAATGCTTGGATTTGAACCCCTAGGAATTCATCTTCCCTGGAATCAAGGATAGTAGAATAGATTTGTTGACAGCAAAACTACCAAAAGCATGCTTTATTTGGAGAAAGAGTTTCAGGATCCATTTTCTTCTACTTTAGAGAAAAAGACATTGGCAATGGAAACATGAAGGAAGGAGACAGTAACCAAATGGTAATTAGCACAGGGTATTTTGACATGCCCCCTCCCTGATCTCCCACTGACCTTGAGCAGACCTCTTCAGCTTGTGATCATGTGGTTTCCCTAGCTCTACAGTGAAAACATCACAGTAGCCTTACCACCAAGTGTTTGGGATGCTCTAAACTCATTAAATTCACTGACTACGGACCAAGAGTGCTAAATGTGGAAGTCAAGGGCAGACAACTTTCCTTTCAAACTCATAGAGAATCTGTAAGACAATATAGTCAGCAAGAATCATCAAATATTCACTTTTGTGAATTAATTAGTATTAATTAATTAATTAAAGCATTAATCCAAATAATGAAATGAAACTTTGTGTATAACAGCTCACACAGTCCCTGTTATGGCTTTCAAAAACCTAAACACACGGGTTCCCAATGGTTGTGCTACTCCACCCAGTGCCTCCTGCCTCCTGTTGTCTTGGTGACCTGTTGGTATTGAATACAGAGGAAGGGAAGTAACTCTGCAACTGGGCAAGAGGAACTAGTCTTCCTTTCTTGCCAGAACTGTTGTTTTCCTAATCTTGTTCATCCTTATGCAATTAAGCTGCCAGATTGAATTCCAGCATGAATCAAATGCATAGCATTCGAAGACCTCTCCGAAATTGAAGAAGCTAGCCTGATCCTTTACATACAAGTGGCATTTGTTTTACTTTAAGAGGAAAATGATAAATCCATCAAGACTTTCAGGCCTAAATTGCTTTCAAATACCTTGAAGTTAATTAAAGGAGGACAATATACAAAAGAAGGTGACCTTTTCCATATAAGCTATAAATATGCCATTGTTAATGAATTTCATTACAGCAGAGAGTACAATAAGCAATTGTAGCTTAGTCCAGCATTTGACTTCAGATGACGGATTGGTAGGTCGGTAGTTATCATTTTAAGCAGTAAAAATATTGTTACTATGCCATTCTTCTAAAATGGACATGAACATTAAAAATAAATTAATATATTCTAAAGCAATAAGTTTTTGTTTAGACTTTAGGGGTTATATTAATGATTTATTGTTCTTCCTTCAGCTAAAAATGTTAATCAGAGGGGAAGAATTATGGTGTTGACTGGGTTACACTAAATCCTTCCTTGGAGTTACATGGACCTTTATTATGTTACCCTGTTGAAGGGAATTTGCTTTACATTGATGAATAGGTAAAACAAAATTTGCCATTGTAGTGTGAGGGAAGAAAATGCTGTATTTTAAGAGCAAACATCTATTATAATGTGCTGACGAAGTCAAAGTAACCATCCTGAGCAGTTAACGCACAAGGAAACTTCAGACTAGGGAAATAACGGCAGAAAGGAAATGTCCTAATTTTATATTTTCCTAAAATCTGATCTCAAGTTCCAAGTACTTTCCTTCAACAGTCCTAAGAATCTTTTAACAGTCAGTCCAAAAATGAATTGAAGGAAAACAAAAAGCTGTCTGAATGCCCAGTCTGCTCCTATTAGAAACTCATGGTTAATTCCATGATTAACAAGTTTTTCTTTGTTAAGCCTTACTGATCCCAGACCAGGCTGGCTTGGTGGCAGAGTATTTACTCTGTGTCAGGGGCTCACTCTGCGCCAGTACTGTAGTGGTACAACTACTAACTACAGCTTCAAGAGTATGATATTTAGAATCAAATTGCATGGATTCAAATCTCAGCTACATCAATCAATGGCTTTGGGACTTGAAACAAATTCACTGACCTCTCAGAACCTCACTGTCCTCTGTAAACATGAACTGACACCAGCCACTCAGTCCTACAGTTAAACAAGATAAGGCATGGGAAGTGATTAGTATCGGCCTAACACACACTAAGTAATAAGCACTAAGTAGTATATAAGCTTTGATGATTCAGCAAATTTCATCTATTTAACTGATTGACTACTCGGAAGTAAGGCAAGGTATGCTCTTAGAAACCAAGGGAGAACTAAGTAGAATTCAGTGATTTCTCCCAAGCACTCAGTCTGTCCCCTGGCATACAGTACAAAGACAGAACAGTATGAACCTGAAGTAAGCAGAAACCATGATGTGGTCCTTAACACTGGAAAAGCAGTGCACAAAAAGAGCACAGAAGGGTCCAAAGCATGCTGGAAATGGGAAATGGGAAAGAGCCTGGATTTGATTTTTAGCTTGTTCACTGCAGTGAGCTAAATAGCTGTTCCCCAACATATGAATAATCTTTAACCCCATGAATCTGCCCTTGTAAAATGTGTATGAAGTCCATACTCTCTCTCTCTCTCTTTAGGACAATTGGTTTCAAATGAAGACATTCGTTTCTGAATATTGACCGGTAAATAAGGCCATAACCATATTAAGTACCTGGCAGGTTTTCTGGTTTCATTTCCAGGGCCTCTTTAAGCATGCCAATCTTTTCCATCTTGCCTTCAGAATTTTGCTGCTGTCCTCTGTTGTTTATTATATTGTGCCACTATAAAAAGCTAGACTGCCATGTATCCCAGGAATCTATAAAATATTGGCGCTGGGAGTGGGATAGAGGAGATTGTAAAAACAGAATAGATGGAAAAGGGGGGGCACATAAAGAGCCACAAACCCAAGGTTCATCAAATCTGGTGTCAGAGAGAGCTGCAGAAACAATGACGATGTTAAATGAGGGATATTTTTCTTAGGTGGAGCGGTTCCTTGATAAAGGGTAGATATTGTGGGGATTTATATAATCATATCGTATATCAGGGTGTTTCTCCCACCTCAGAATTTCTGGTGGGTCTGAGAAACAACAGAGCCCCAATAACCACAAAGGGTCAGAAAATCCAAAGCTTCCTCAGTCAGGACTCAAGTAGAGGTATTTGGTCCTTATTGAAAGTCTCTAGGTTTCTAAAAAAATATGGAGTACCTCACCTTTTCACTCATCTCAAACATTTGTCTAAGCACTAAAACATAGCATATTAATATGGTGCTTAAATGCCTTCTAGGGATTTAGACAACTGCCCTTAAACACAGGAAAGCAGAATCCAACCTCAAATTTACACAGATAACAGGCCAGAAAATCAGACAGATCTGAAAGTGCAGTTGTATTAACAAAACCCAGAGCATCTGAGAACACTGTTTTGTGAGGATGTGGGACTTTTCTGTACATGGCAACTGTCAAGTGTGTGTATGCTCTACACAGCTCAGTGTGATAATATCTGTCATCAACTTGAATACTTCTACAATTTAATCCTGTAATCTTACATACAGGAACTTATAACACAAGTATGGTCAAACAAGTTTAAAATGATGTATGTTTAGCAATGCTGGAAATATTAAAAGCTTGAGCACAGGGCTAGGGACATGGCTTAGTGTTAAAAGTAGTTACTGTCTGTGTAGGGTTGCTCAACTTGACATAATCTGGAGTCATCTAGGAAAGGAAACATCAATTAAGAAAATACCTCTATTCAATTGGCTTGTAGACAAGTGTGGGGGGGTCATTTTCTTGATTAATGGTTGATGTGAGCGAGCCCAACCCATTGTAAGTGGCACCATCCCTGGGTAGATGATACTGGGTTGTGTAAGAAAACAGGCTAGGTAAGTCACAGAGAGCAAGCAAGTAAGAAAGCAGTATTTCTCCATAGCCCCAGCTTCAGTTCCTGCCTCCAGGTTCCTGCCTCCAGTTCCTGTCCTGGCTTCCCTCAGTGATGGACTATGATCAGGATGAGTAAACCAAATAAACCCTTTGTACTCCAAGTTGGCTTTGGTCATTATGTTTTATCACAGTTACAGAAAACAAACTAATGCACCATAGTTTCAAAGGATCTGATTTCTGTTCCCATTATCAACACTGAGAAACTCACAACCACCTGTAACTCCAGTTTTATCTGGTGCCTTCCTCTGACTTCTGCAGTCAGTAGGCATATACATGACACACATATATACAAACAGGAAAATTTCTCATATGCATATAATAAAATAAATAAAACAAAACAAGTTAAAAAATTTAGACTCCTAATGTTTAAGAATTGTAAAGACTATTAGGACTTTTAAAGTTAGATTAAATTTTAAATTTACATTATGAAGTAAACATGAGGCCTTGGGGACAGTGGTGGAAGGTGACTAGAAGTAATAGGTTTGAACTCCTGAATGGATTGCAACAAATAAAATTAAATAAAAATGTCAGTTCAGAATATGAAAATGCTGGAATTCCATATGAAAATTCCATATTAAAATATGGAATTCAATTCAATTTTGAGATAGAAATACTGAAGATGAACCAAATTGAAACAATGTAAGTGGAACTTAAATAAGTCAAATGCAAATCTCAGTGGACACCCTGTCTGAGAGAACGAAACACAGAGGTGATGGAGTGTTAGGACTTGAAGATAAAGTGGAAGAATTAGAATACTCAGTAATTAACAAAGATAGATTATTTAATACATATAAAAGAAACATGGGAGATCTTGGGGACACCATGGGGGGGAAAATCTACAAATTATAAGCATAGACAAAGGAGAACTCAATACCAAAGTCATAGAAAACAATGTCAATACAACCATACAAGGTATTTCTCCAAATACAGAAAAAGAGATGCTTATCTACGTACAATGCTAAATAGACAAGGTCAAAAACGAAAATTTCTACATCACATTATAATTAAAACACTAAATGTACAGAACAAAGAAAGTGTGTTGAAAATCTGGAACAAAATGTCAAATATAAAGGCCAGTTTATGAGAATAACAGATGACTTCTCAGGAGAAGCTTTAAAAAAGCAGAAGAATTTGGAAAGAAGTAATCCACTATCAAAGACCACAGGTGTCAATCCAGACCAATGCACAGCAAAACCAGTTGCAATAACGAAAGCAAAAGAAAAGCTTTCCATGACAAAAGTCATAGAAAAGTCTTCTTATAATCCTATGGGATTTTCTCTAGAATAGATCATGATCAGGTCATAGAGCAAGTCTTAACAAACATAGGAAAGTGAAAATGACTTTTTATATCCAATCTGACCATAATATAATAACAACAAAAGAAACTATACAAATTCATGGAGACCAAACAATAATAACATCAAACCTATAGTCAATATCATGATAAAATAGAGAAAATCTCGAAGCAGTTCCACTAAATTCAGGAATAGTCAACACAATACTTGAAGCCTTAGCTATGACAATAACATTAGAAAATCAAGTGGATACAATGACTGGAGTCACAGAGTTTCCCAGAGTGGAATAGCCTTCAGGATTTAAAGAAATGAAAATATGAGTGGCCTAAACCAAGAAGAGCTCGAATGTCTCCCTCCATCTGCTCAAAACCAGAACAATGCTGCTAGTAGTCCCTAGAGGACACTGTGACCTTCATGCCACATTGCACAGAGGCATAACAGGTCACTCACTTCACAGGCTTCCTCTGTTCATAATGCCTGGTAGTGTGATGGCAGTCCTCTATCTGAGGGTATATGCCTCCATTGACAGTCTCACAACACAACTGCCAATGGGTAATGTACTTACTCAACTTTAGTGAGGTTTAATATTTTGGTCCTGGAGTTGGCTTCAGGAAATGCAGATGGTAGAGAAATAAGTTAGTGTCTGTTGTGACCCGAGCTGCCCCACGCTTGGTGCCAAAATGTTGCGGACCCGTGCTGCTGTTCTGGTCTACAGGTCAGGGTTTAGCAAGAGAGAGTGTAGGGGGAAGACGCGAAGAATAGAGACAAGCCAGAGGATTTGTAGTCAAGTCTCACGTCTCTCACATCTCTTTTATTGTCTATCTCATTGAAGGGCTCCCCTCTTATTTTTCTCTCTTATTTTCTCTCTCTTATTTGTCCCTTATTTTCTTCCTGACTCAATTTCCCCTTGACTCATATTCTCTCTTGACTCATATTCCCTCTTGTTGTCTCTTATTTTCTTCCCTCTCTGAAGGGAAGTCCAGGGTATTTATAGGCTTTTGCCACGTGCCTTGCAGGTGTGGATATGACATAAGCCTTACAGGCGTGGATAGCAAGTGCACCTTACAGGCATGTATGGCGTGGATAACACATGGATAGCAAGTGCACCACATGCCTTGTAGGTGTGGATACCACATGCTCCTTGCAGCTGGGGGCACTAAACAGCAAAACAAGATATGTGGGATATCAGAGTGTGCTTCAGCTGTTGTAGGCTGTTGAAAACCAAGTCTCATGTCAGGGTATATGGCTCAAGATGGCTGCAAAGCTGATAGCTGCTTTCTAGCCACTTTTTGCTTAAAGTCGGCTCCCAACAAGTATCTACCAGAAAGGCACAGCTGGATCAATTGAGAATATAGAACAATCTGCAAGACGAATTGGCTTGATCTCTTCTAAACCACTCTGGTGAAGACGTAACCAATGGTCTCATGTACTTAGTCTAGTTGTATCTGCTACTCAGGATATATGCACATCCCCAGCTTAGAGACCAACTTGTCCACTCCACTCCCAATGCCAGCCTAAGTAAAACTCATGAACTCTTCAGGAGTTGAATAATCTAACATGAACTGTTCAAGAAACAACAAGACATGATACTGTTTTGCCATTTAGGACAAAACAGTAACACGTTGATTCCATGAAATCATTTGTTAGTACGCTAGTGCTCATTCTAGGTGCTATGCACTCAGGCCCAGTTGTAACGAAATTATAGAGAAGCAGAGAAGAGTCAGTCATACCTTCACAGTCACGTTGTTTTCAAACTAGAGAGGCTGTGGTTTCTTTTTAGCTTATTAATCATCTGAGTCATGAAAGCCCCTGTAAACGTTCAAAATTCGTTTGTGTACTTAAGGTAGCCCAAGACTAAGTTAAAGTCACAATGTTAAGATAGCTAGTTGTATGTTCAAATAAGCTAATTATAATAAAAAAAACACCTAAGGCTGTTAGAACATTTGCTCAGCAAAAGTGGGGCTCAAATAATGCAATCAAATTGACTACATTGCCTAGAACCCCAGTGATACTATTTCCAGATCATTTCATTAGTAGAAACATTTGTAGCCAACTGATTTGGGACACCCTTGGCAAAGACATAAGTGGCAAATATCAAAAGAGCATAGCTCCTTTTCAGAGAAGGGCCATTTTATCAAAACGTTGCAAGAAATTCCAACATTAGAGGAGTTTAATGGTTTTATTATCCCCACAGAAGAGCACTAAAAGATGTCAAGTAGTCTTAGAATCTGCTGAGTTTAGAGGAAATTAGCACGACGTTGTACACTGTCCTTTGCCTTGAGAAAGAATAAACATTTAGAAGAAATTAGAAGCAAAGAGGATGGCTTCTGTTTTTCTGTCTGATGGGTCCCGATAAATTAATACTCTCATACTCTGGCTTAAGGTGTTACTTTCTCTTTAAATAACATCTGATCTTCAGAAATAAAGATCTTCTCAGTCATGCTTGCTCTCAGGAGACACCACAGCTGGTTGTCCAACTCACAGAGGGGCCTCAGCCTCTCACTGTGATGATGATTTCCAAGTAAATCATTGCGGCAAACACAGCATTTTACCTCTTTGTAATATAACTCTTGATATAGTGGGATTTTTTTCCTCGATACCAAGACCAGTCTAGTCCTTAAAATATTCATCCCAGTATAACCACTGGAGGTTGAGGTTCTCAGCCTGTAGTTCATGACCCTTTGAGGGGTTGAACGACCCTTTCACAGGGGTAGCATATCAGATATCCTGTGTATCAGATATTTATATTACAATTCATAACAGTAGCAAAATTATGGTTATGAAGTAGCAACAAATATAATTTTGTGGTTGGGGGTCATCACAACATGAGGAACTATATTAAAGGGTCACAGCATTAGCAAGGTTGAGATCAGTGCCCTAGAGAATGGACTTGAAGTCTCTCTACCTCTGAGTTCCACTGAAGAGGCCAGTTAGTCCTTGGGCCTTTGTTTCTTTATTTATAACATGGAGATAAAGTAGCATTAATTCTCAGAACCACTGAAGGACTATGTGAGAAAAAAATCATGATGACCCTCAAAATTTGATCTTCATGCTCCCTTCCCCCTTGGTGCTCAACATGTGCTACAGATATATTTATGGAAGGGCAAGGCAGCCTTTTTGAGGGATTGTATGTCATAGTTGGTGACAGGAAGGCAAACTAATACAATGCATTATCTAAGATCTGTGAGGACTTACACTGGGTTCCTACATTCCTCAGTGGATCACAGGATACAGCCCTTTGGAGGGTAAAAATCCCTCCTTCAGCAAAATGATCTACTATCACACCGTTCAGTGGCCAGCATGGCTTGGGTGACACTGCATTCTCTACAGCTGCTGTTAGTAACAGCAGGGCCTGTTCACATTGTACTTCTGTATATGGTTTTACTCTTCTTATATGTAAATTAACACTGCAACACTGTTTCCATCAGGTCTAAGTTCTAAAGAAACGAACAGGATGTCCCTAAGGTCCCTAGGCATCTATCAGTTTAGGTCAAGCTAGTTTCTTGAGATTTATGATAACGGCACTCCTTACAGAAGGAGCAGAGTTCCCACTTGGCACGAGGGGGAAAACAACATTAGTCTGGGTATCCATTGCAATACTATAGTTCTGAAAATGAATGGGAAGGGGACTGGAAAACATGGAGTTAGACTGACTCCTTGTTCCCGCACACTGGTGGTCACTGCTGCACTAACCACAAACCCAGGTTACAGAGTCATCCTGTGGTCATCTGTGGATGAATGAATATGAACCTGTGGTTTAGGACCCGTAAGGCGCTCAACAGCTAAGAGTTCTTGCTATGTAAGCCTGATGACCTGAAATTCATGGTGGAAGCTGAGAACGAACTCCCTAAAGTTGTCCTCTGATCCTGACATGCAGGCATGGGCACACATGGACACAGGACACTACAGATACTACTAACACTATTAATGCCATCAACACAGTCACTAATAACAATAATAAATACCTTTAAAAAGGAAAATGTGGCATATACACACAGCAGAGTACTACTGAGCAGCACACAAGAGTGAAATTATATCACTTGCAGGGATAGAGTTGGAACAAAAGAGCCTCATGTTAAATGAAACAAATCAGATTCAGAGAAACAGAAGGCAAATGTTTTCTAACATATGTGATGTCAATTTTTTTTTTTTTTAATTTATAGGGTTAGAAGGGTGACTCCTCATAGGCACAGGGGTGGAGGCAGGGAGGGAGACAAAAACAGTTAAAAGAGGAGTGAATATGATTGAAGTCCTTATGTGGAAATGTCACAATGATATCATGGAAATGATATATGCTAATAAATTTTTTTTAAATCACTGGCAGTGTTAGGAAGATGGCTCAGTGGGTAAAATGCTTGGTGCACAAGCACGAGGCCCTGAGTTCAGATCTGCAGCATTCACATAAGAAAAAAAAAAAGTCAGGGGATGGCAACGTGTGGCTGTAGCCCAGGGGAGCAGTGCGGTGGAGGGTAGAGGCAGCTGCTGCCCTGAGCTTGCTGGGCAGTGGGTGTGGTCAAATTCCTGAGCACTCGATACAGGGAGAGACCCTGTCTCAAAAAACAATGTAGAAAGCAGTAGTGGAAGATACCAACATTGATCTGTAGCCTCTGTACACACACACACACACACACACACACACACACACACACACACACCCAAAAGCAATAGATTTTAAAACTCAACAGCTTTTGAGAATGTATTCCTATGGGTCATGTGCTGCCTTCCTTCCTGCCCCTGTTTTGTATTCTTTCCTATGTCTGACAATTTATTGACTTTGTATTTAAAGAAAAACAAATTCAAATATTCTCTGGATTAAAGAAAAGTCTTATTGTAGAACTCCTGGAGTATGACTGAGTGACACAGAGTGCATTCACTGTTAACAGTCTCCTCACCCCATGGGCTGTATTTTTAGGAAATGTTTTTCACTATAGAGCCAGGCTGGTGCTCTCAACAGCCAAGCACCACGGAATTGGTTTTTGAAAGGGGAAAAAAAATCACACTATTAAAACTTTTTTTTTTTCAAAAAAGAAATCACTGAGAGGCATTTGCTCAGTACATAGCCTGTCGGGATTGAAGCAGCTGAGGACACACTAAAGGGGCGTGGCCGTTAGAGGCCAAGGGAAATTCTGAAGCACAGCAGAGCCAGCTCACCACCCAGCCCAACCACAGCCATGGAAAGAACGTGAAGATTCAGACACACACACACGCACACACACACACACACCTCAGAACAAGCTCAAATACCCAACAGTGTCCGAACAAGGCAATCTTTAAAAAAAAAATTTTAAAGTGACAACTTTGCTGTTTGGATAGAAAGTATTCTACTTTATTAATATATTTATTTTCATAATTTGTACATTTACTTTTTAATCATTTTTTTGTGACTGAGAAAGCAATTTGCTAAAGCATTCAATGTCCCTATCAACTGAATGGCTTGCCTTCGTCAACATTTATATTATAATATCACTTTCTGGTTACTATGATGTCTACTTCTTTCTGCAGGTTTAATTTATACATAAGATATACAGGTTGTACATTTATCTATAGAGTTCCGTGTGATATTCCAATATGTCCATATGTTGTATCACCTTTAAACCAATTAAACATACACATCTTCTAAAACATTGATAATTTCCTTGTGATGAAAACATTCAAAACATTTTGGGAACCCCATTTTTTATCCCTGGAACTGAGATAATCTTGGTGGTCATTGAGTGACTTACAAACCTTCAGAGACCCAAAGATGCTGCACAGAGGGACAGATGTCCTCACTCACCACTGGGCGAACGGTTGAAGATCCTACCATAAAACAAGAGAAAAGAATGAAAACTTATTAACTCAAGCTTTATGTAATACGAGAGACTTCCGAAAATGAAGACCCAAGAAGACAGGGACAGCTATGTGTCTTTCAGCTGGGTAAATCTGATGAAGAGGGCAGGAAGACAGAAGTGTGCCTCAAAAGGGGGGTGTACTCATATGGCAGTAACTTGTCAGGGTCTTAGCAAAGACTGTGTGTGTACAGTGAGATTCTTCTCAGTTTCCTTCTGTCTTCAAACACAGGAACTATGTCTTCTTCCCCTTGTGCATTTTAACACTGTTCCCAAGGTGTAGTTTATGATAAAGTTAAAAAATATTTTATTTAATAAATAAACTCCCTTATGAAGGACATTGTTTAGGTTCAGCAAAGATGAGGAAGCCTTAAGGCAGCACTCACAGTGCCATAGTTTCAGAAAATTATACCAATGAATGCAGGTGTATGTCCAGAATACAGAAGCTAATACCTTTAACATTCAGAGCAGTGGGTAGAGACTGTTTACAGACTGAGCGAATGAGGCTGGAGAAGGGAGAGATTTTCCCCTAACTTACCTACAGCCTTTAGCATCGTTCCTGGAGAGGTCTGTAGACAAACATGGGCTCCTCGGTAGACAATGTTGGCTTTATCAGTTTCCTTACACCATCAGCTGGGAGGCAAGTGAGGCCCAGAGATGTTGGGTCATTTTTATTTCCCATGAATAACACAAGCTGCCTTTCATGTTACTGTAATGTTCCATGTCCTTTGAAATGTCCCTCAGAATCATGGTCCCGACAGCAATAATGGCCACAAGTATGCAGCTAATATCCTGGCAACTCTGCTGAGAGCTTCACAGAAAGAACTTATCTTCATTCCCATTATCATCATGGAGAAGCCATGATCCTGTCTGCTTCTACAGGAGGTCACTGAGGCTTGGGGCCATCCTCTCTACCACCAGTCACATAGCCAGAGTCCTGACTCTGAGGTTGTCAACTTCCTAGGTTGTCATCTTTGAGTCACTCTTTTCCAAGTCCTTTGCATACAACTTAACATTCAGACTTTCCAACGACTCAGAAACCAAAGCTGGTTTCAGACCAAAGACAGCTTCCGGCTAGGGCTGTGGTTTTATCATCCCAGAAGCACACATAAAAATGGTGTGTGACCACTCACAAGGCCATAGTTTCAGAAAAATATACCAATGAATGCAGACGTATGTCCAGAATACAGAAGCTAATACCTTTAACATTCAGAGCAGTAAGTGAAGACTGTTTACAGACTGAGCGAATGAGGCTGGAGAAGGATTTTCCCCAAGAACATCAGCTAGGAATGAGTAGAACTAGGATTTAGAGCCATCTGGGGCTAAGAATCCTTTACCCGTTGTCTTCTCAGTCCCAAGTGGTCTATGGTATTGGTCCATGACTCTAGAAATCCTGACTTCCCCAGGAGTCCTGACGGCTAATATGATACACATTTCATTTGCTTTAAGATGGATGGAGACTCTGGAAAATAATTTTTCCCTATTTTGTGAACAGAAACAACATTTAAGAAGTATGATTCTTCCGCTTCCAATTTCCCATAAGAAAGGTCATACACTGGGGTATGTTGACCGAACCCCTGATGGTGATGTGCTGTGGAAATGAAGAGATGTCACTGAAGAGAAACGGCTGAAATAGTCAACAGGGAAGTGTGTTCTTATCTGGGTCACAGAGGGAGAGGAGATTGGAGGATGGAAAGGTTTTCAAATAAGAAACAGAATAAAGGCTTCCGTTTGTTTCAAAAATTTCTAATAAATTTGCTCATGAGTCATCTATATCAAATAATGAACCTGTTTCCCTCTCAGTAAAATCTGGTGGCAAGAGCCTTAAAGCTCAACCACACAATATCTGTTAGTCTTTCACCTCTGGCTTCTCTCCCTTCTCCAAAGTTCACTCATCTCAACTCAGAGGGAGAAAGAAAAGAAAGCAAATGGGTTTAGTTCTTCTAAGCTAACTGGCTGATGGCTTTCCCAAGGTGTACACAGTTTAAGAATCGGCACACTGTCCAATGGGAAATTCTAGGGAAATTCTCGGAATGAATTGATCTTTACAAAAGCAGACCATGACACTAAATTCACAGTGAGAAATTATGGGTTTTTCACTTTACCATCCTGGTCACTCTAGGAGTCCATATTTTACGGCCCGGGGAAATCAAGCCTCTTCATTGGTTGCTCAGGTTGTCAGGTACTGAATTAGGTGACAGACAGGAAGGAATCCTTGCTTATATCATAGTATGAGAACTGACAGCTTCTGCTAGGGGAACAAACAGGCTAGCAATACCTATTAGCATCACGATCATTTTATGTCAAAGTCTTAAGGATTCCAGGCATCCTGAGATGGTTCTATGATGACAAGGTGGGTTTACTACTGTAAACACAGATCTCAATTAATCCCAAGTGGCCTGAAGCCTGAGTCTATGAAAATCCTGATGGTGAACAGAACTGGCAAGGAATTAGGTATTAATAACAGGAATGGGAAATCTCACTCCTAACAAAGACAGCCCTTTGCCCGTTCCTCATCTTCTTCTCACCCATCTAGAGCCTCCAACATCTCTAACCAATAGGATTTACTTTGATTTACAATTTCAGAGAATCAGGACAGTCATGCCAGGAACTGCATGCCAACTAGATTGGGTTGTTTTGTGGTTGTAGTAGCATGCAGTGTCGGGAGCATGCAGTGAAATCCTTTCTAAGTTACACACCTTCAATTTCCTGTGACATACAGTAGGGAAGGAAGAGAAGGACAGAATAGCAATACTGGACCAAAGCAAGGTTGAAACTCAGCAACACGAACATCAAACCTTGTAACTCCTCGTCCAGCATCTGAAAAACAGACATCATCTGGCTCTAAAGATTGGTGTGACTCTTCCTCTATAGGTCTGTCGTCTGTGTTCCATGTGACCTCTCTCCTGGGCCAGCTGCACTCAGGACCTGCAGCTTTCTTCAATCCATCCTCCTGGCACTTAAGACGTCTTGGAGTCTCTACCGAAGCATAGGTTTCACCCTTGCCACTTTACATGTCAGCCCTTCAGGGTCTTTTTCTGGGACTCCAGCTCATTGTCTGACCATCTCCCCCCTTTTCCTGATGCTAGCCTCTGTGAACCTGTCACTCTTGTACTAGACTGCACCTTATAACAGTTTGACTTTACAGAGCAAATGGGATAGCCACAGGGGCTTAAGTTATTATTTGGTCATTCACCTATCTATCTGCCTGGTTTTTATGCATTGTAAATCTTTTAATAAGACAAGTTATCTATCGTTTCTATTTCTACCTGACTCTAGACACATATTATAGTAAAAATGTAAAGTACAAGACTGAGTGATCTAGAGTGGTTTTAGTCTAGATCATCCTTTCTCATTCCTTTGCCAGGCTCTATCAGCCCAGCTTTCTTTCCCCCCAGGTACCAAAGGAAGTTGCACCTCTCTTAGACCAATGAGCAGTGAGTGACTGTGAACAGAGGCTATTTGTTCTGCAAAAAGCAATCATGCGGAACAACTTAAAACAGGAGTGATTTCATCACAGCCCTGAACTTGGAACTGGAAAAGAAAGCCTTAGCCACAGTGCTGCTTCCCAAGAGAGAGGAAAACCATACACCCTTGCCTGCTCCAAACACACACCGCTTTACAGAAGTAGGGCTGCATTTCTGGACAAACTGTTCTATCTACAGTTCAACAACTGTAAGGGGGGGCAGCCGACTCCTCACTGTTTGTCTCTCAAAGTGGCACCTGCAAAAATTACTTGCTCCAAGTTCAGTTTTTTTTTTTTTTTGAATGTTAGCCAAGCAATTACCATGCAACCAATAGCCTGCTAGCCAGCTTAGCAAATGCCAACCCTGGCTACACGTTGCAATCATCTGTGAAGCTTTAACAACTAGAATGTGCCAGGATTCCATATCCAAAACAGTCTCACTTACTGGAGTGATGTTGGCAAGAGTACTGTTAAGAGCTGTCGTAGTGCTGGGACTGGACAGCTAAGGTTGCAGCCACTCACCTAGAGGCTGGGGGAGGAACAGCACAGTTCCTTCCTCCTCTAGTCCATGGTCCTTGGCTCATTTGTAACCACCATCAACATTTTACTGTGAACAGGCAGTAATCAACTCGAGGTTCACTCAGATGATTGCTTCTGTAGCAGAGATGCACTCTGCTGGCTAAATGAATGACCCAGCTCTTCCCCCTGTCCCGCCAGCTTCTCTGATTTGTTTCTGTGACTCTTCCTCACAAACACAATTTCCTCATACAGCTGGAGTAGTCCATTCAAAGCTGATAGCCAATGTCTCCTTCCTAAAGCTCTCCCTGTGCCTAGTTTGGTGATTGGCTTGAAGATAACAGAGCATCAATCTTGGTTCAGCCAAAATAACCCAGCAGAGCCGATCACAGGCAGACCATAAATTTTATCCTGGGAGACATGCCTAGTGAGGTGCTTCTGACTAAACTGTTTATAAAACATTACTGAAAAGACTATTTTTGATCACATGAGACAGACAAAAATATCTCAGTTATTTTTGTCTCCCACCCCATTGAGCAGGAGTCCACGATGTTTTTCACTAGCTCTGAGCCTGGGTCAATATTGCCCTGTGTAGGAAATGTTGCAGGAGTGGCTAAAAGTGCCTTTGAGGAGCTTACATAATAGTTGTGGGTACATCCCTGAGCCCTTTGGGCAGGAAGTAGGGCAGGTGATTCATATCTGTTTTTCTTCCCACCATAACCCAACTTACCCCATCACAATCTCTTTGATACCCATGTAGGGATGGATGTCTGCCTTAGTGACCCTGCTTGGGGATAAGTCTTTTGTTATCTAGAGTCCTGTCCCAAAGCCAAACCTATTTGCCTTCAGCCCCTGCTACAGAATGATTGATCAATAAAAGGAAGCCTCCTTGCAGAGATATAATTAGCAGTCTAGGAAACAAGCATTTTCAAATCAGTCTTCCTACACTCCCCACTTTCTCTGTCCAATCTGAGACCAACACACATAGTTACAATAGAAACAGTTATAATTTGGATATAAAGTACTTCCCCAAAAGCATTATATGTTAGTGACTGGGTCCCTATCTGGTAAAACCAATCACTGAGAAGTGATTTGCTCCAGAGAACTTTGACCTGAACAATGGCTCAATCCCTTGGTGGTTTCATAGCATGATATACCATCCACAGTATTGTTGGGAGGTGGGGTCAGCTGGAGGAGGCAAAAATCCAGGCACTGGGATATGTCTGGGAAAAACACACCTTGCCTTCTCTCTTTCTCTACCTTTCTCCTTTCTGCCTCCTCTCCTTCTCAGCTGTTTTGAGGAGAGCAGCTCTGCCATGTTGTGATGCTCTGCCTCAGCATGGCACTAGAAACGGCTGAGCTGACCGTAGATTGATGCCTCTGAAGCTGTGAATCAAAACCAAGTCCTTCCTTTGAAATTGTCTCTGTCGGGTGCACTCGCAAATCAGGGCAATTCTCCTTGACAGCTACTCCTGCCTTGACAGATTTGCATCTTTATAATGACACCCATATTTTCCTCTACAGCTCTTTAAAACTGAGATACTGCCAGCCTTGGTGATGTAGGGCTGTAATTTCAGCTACTTGGGAAGCTAAAGCGGGTGGGTCAAAGGTTCAAGGCCAGACTACTACACAGTGAGTTTAAGATTGGTTGGGTAACTTACTGTCTCGAAATAAACAGTAGAATGATAACTGGAGATGCAGCTCAATAGCAGAGTGTTGCGGTTTGGTTTGTTGCTATGCACTGTAATGCTAAATTCTGGCCCCCAAGATCTGGTTGCCCCCAGGGATAAGGAGACTCTCATTTACACCAAATGACGCTATGTAACCTTCCTCCTTAATTTAAAACTATTGGTTGAATAAAGATGCATACACTCTACAGTCTGTATCTGGGCAGAAGAGAGGTGGGTGGAGCTTCAGTTCCCAGACTTGGGATCTGAGGTAGAGACCAAGAGAAGAGAAATGAAGAGAATAGAAGGCACCACAGGGTAGGTGGATCATGAGGGCATGGCCATGAGGGCCTGCCAGTTGGAGTAAGAGTGGCCCAAGCAAAAGTGGCAAGTGATAACATGGAGTTATTGACAGGGAAGTAGACAAAATATCTTAGAGGGTTGATATCTGCCCAGCTCTAATGCTTGAAGCCTTATGAAACCTTATATTATAAATATAAAGGTTTTGTGTCTTTTATTTGGTAAGTGAATGATCAAAAAGTTGGGGTAGAAACTCCCAATTAATATTTGCCACAACAGTAGAGCACTTGTTTAGTATGTGGAAGGACCTGGACTCAGCCCCCAGAACCACACACAGAGAGATACATGTACACAAACACACACACACACACACACACACACACACACACACACACACACAGACTATGCCCATGTTTTCTATATTTATTATGGTTTTACTCTGTACCCATTACAAAATTATTTAAAAATACTAAAACAACATTCAAAGTATACAGATATGGATATGTCTTATCAATTATTAAAATTAAACATAAAATATTTTTCATGTTTCTGAAATTTTATTTTTCAGAGATATTCAACTTAAGTATTAAAATTAAGTCAGTAGACACATAAGTTATTAATCTAAAATATTAAAGTATTGAAATGATTCTGAAATTAAAATAATGTCTATTTAAATTCACTGTCTTAATAAATATATAAGTATCTTTAACTTTAACCTATTCAGAATTCTAGGACTCAGCATCTATCTTATCGGTGAGGTACAGAGTATGTAACATTATATTCATTTTATGACCACATCTGCATGAACACAAAGATAACAGGAATTATTAAAATATTCCCAAGCATTCTTCAGCTGCCATGTTGAACTATTTTATGTGCACTACAGTAATTTTATATGTACTTTGAGATTGACTTTAGCCATAATAGGCAGAGAAGGGGAGAGAGAACCTGTGGAGACCACCTCCAGTAGATAGGCACGGCCCCTGGTTAAGGGATAGGGCTACCCACCCATCTCAAAGTTTTTAACCCAGAAATGTTCCTGTCCAAAGAAGAAAGGAACATAAAATATAAAAGACTAAACAAAAGGCCAACTGGGGAACGCCCTATCTGAGGATACAACATGTCTGCAGACACCAAACCCAATACTGTTGCTGTGGTCAAGAGGCACTTGCAGAGAGGGAACAAGTATGGCAGTTCCTGGGGATGTCTGGCCAGCAACTGACCAATGCAGTGGCAGATGCTTGGAGCCAACCATCAGGCTGAACTCAAGGAACATGATGGGGGAGCTGGCAGAAGGACTGGAGGATCAGAGGGGGATCACAACCCCATTGGAAGAACAACATAGGCTGGCCTGACCACCCAGTTGCCCCAGAGACTAGACCACCAACCAAGGAGGGATCTTTGGCTCCAGATACACATGTAGCAGAGGATGGCCTTGCCTGACAGCAAGGAAAGGAGAGGCCCTTGGTTCTGGGGAGGTTTTATGCCCCAGAGTAGGGGGATGCTGGAGCGTTGGGGTAGGAGACTGTGGGTGTGTGAGGGAGCACTCTTAAACAGGCAAAAGGAAGAGTGAGGGCAGATGTGGAATGGGGGAGAGGCAATGGGGGAGTGGGATATCATTTAAGATGTAAATGAATGGAATGATTAATAATTTTTTAAAAAAAAAGACATATATATATATATATATATATATATATATATATATATATGCACTTTGGGTGAAACATATTGAAACACGAGAAGCAAGAAACTCGGTGTCTTGCAGAGGACCTGAGTTCAGTCCCCAGCACCCGTATGGATGCTCACAATCATCTGAAACTACACTTCCAGGGGATGCAACAGCTTCTTAACACATGTACATACATGTACAGATACATACATACATACATGAATGCAAACAAAACATATGTACACATAAATAACTAAATTAAATACATCTAAAAAAAATAAAGAAAATAATTATTCGGGGCCACTGATAAATGATCAACAAAGGTTTATTATATTCCAGATACTTGACAGGAAGAATTTGACCTGCTAACTAATTTATCTTAACTTCTAATGTTCAAATACTCCCAATATTCCATAGTGTCTGTCTCTGCAATTATCACTCCCAAGCCTTTCCAGAATTCTGAGGACAATTTGCAGCTCTGACTCACGAACACAAGAGATACAGAGAAGCATCTGCTGCATCCTAGATGGTGTAGGTCACAAGACTCTTGTGTGTTTGGTTATGGGCCTTGCTGAGTCAGTGCCGAGTGTCAGCCAGGAGGCACCTCTGCCATGTGCTCCCGATCCGTCCACGTGTTTGAGTGCTCTGTTGCTCTACGGTGTGGGACTCAGACGGAGCCTCTCTTGCCCACACGTCTCCACAGCTATCGGTGGCTAAAATAAGCTCTCAACCACAACGGGAGAGATTGCACAATTGTAAAACATCTAATGCTGGAGAGTCTGCTGCTTGCCGCAATAAGTAATTTGGACTGTTATAATAATAAACATATACCCCTCACCATAACTTGCAACTCAACAAAATATTCTGAAAACCAGTTAGTTTTATTTCATTTTATTAAATGTTTGGCTAGCGTGTGATGACACGTGTTTCACTGACACGTTCATACGTGAATTATGATGTTGTTCTCTTGTTACTATTTCTAGTCTTAAAGGACCCTTCACACCGACTCCTAGAGCGGGTAGCCTAGTTTACATCCCTACCAACAGGGTATAAATTTCTTTCCTCACCCATTTCCCAGTATTTATTTTCTTAATGACATCCATTCTACCTGGGGTAAAATGGAATCTCAAATTCTAGGTGTCTAGAAATGTCTTTATTTTCCAGGTTTTGTAAGTATGGGTTTTCAAAGCATTCCTTTGTGATCCTCTGAATTTTGTGGGAATCTACAGCACACCCTCTATTCATATCAAATCTCCCAAAGTGACCTTTCTCTCTTTCCTTTGATTATACTGGGTAGGGGCTTGCAAATATTGCTTTTTTTTTTTTTTTTCAAAGAACTGGCACTTTGACCTGCGTATTGCTCTTTTAGCTTCTATTTCACTGATTCCTGTGGTGATTCTTGTCTGGTCGTTGTTATTTCTTGCTATCTACTGCTCTGGGGTTTGTTCTATTCTCTTTCCGTTCTTTGCTCCTCTGTAAGACAGGGCACACAGTAGTTTATTTATTTGCTGTACAGTTAACATTTTTAACACAAGCACTCAGAGTCATAAACATTTTTCTTGGTCTTGCCTCAGATGTGCTGCGCAGGTCCTGTGAGTTGTGTTTTCATCTGGTTCATTTCTAATCCCCGCCCCAGTTTCTTCACTGATGAGCCACCGGCCACCCAACATCACACTGTTCAGACTCCAAGTGTTTGAGTAGCTTTTGTGATTTCTCTCATTATTGATTTCTAGTTTTATTCGACTGTGATCTGATAAGAGGTAAGTTATTTCAATTGTTTCATATTTTTAAGACTTGCTTTGGGACCTAGACTATGATCCATCTTAGAGAGGGGCCCATGGGCTTCTGGGGAGAAGATGCTCAGAACTTGTTACTATACACCAGGCAGGAAGACTGCCGTTCGATGAACAGGAGAGAATAGAGGTGGGTCTTAGGGCTGCCTTGGCTCTAGCTGTGGAATTCATTAGTGGAAGATACTGTAAATTGGAGGTGTGGCCTTGTTGAAGTCTGTGTGGCATTCTTGGAGGAAGTATGCCACTGGGGGCAGCCTTTGAGGCCCTCAGATGCTCAAGGCAGGCCCAGTGTGGCGGTCCCTTCCTGCTGCCTGCTGATGCAGATGTAGAATGCTGTTATCTCTCCAGTGACATGTCTGCTTGCACTCCACCATGTTTCCTGCCTTGACAACAATGGCCTCAACCTCTGAGCTGTAAGCCAGCCCCAATGAAATGCTTTCCTCTATAAGAGTCATAGGGTCTCTTCATAGCAATAAAAACGTAACAGGAAGGGATTCGTGAAAAGAGTACAGGAGAATTACTGAGCTAAAGAGATAGAATTGAAAAATCATAGTGACAAAGATAGCTGGAGTCTATAGGGCAGAGACAGAACTCCAGATGCCTGCTCAGTGTTCATCTTGAGTCACAGAGAATCATAAGCCTGGGGTTCATAGGGAAGATGAGGAGGTGAGCTCACCTTCTCCACAACTCCCCACTGAATTTCTGCAGACCCATCTTTCACAATACATAGGTGTGATCTGTTTTCTTTCCTTTTCGGGAGTTTATTCAGATCAGCAGAGCCTTTAGACGGCTGGGCTGCCCACTCTAGCTTATTCATTGTGAAATGAATCAGGAACAAACCTCACATGGCCAAAGTAAACAATGATAAGAATAGACTGGGGAAGTGAAGACCCTCCTTTTTACGATCTGCAGAACTGGAAACCACATCTTGTGACTAAGTGATCAAGATCAGACGTGTAAGAACACAAATCTCTACCTGTCAGCATGTAACCAGCCATCTTCTATGTAATCTACCCCTAAATCAACTTGCCCACAAAACAGTCCCATGCTCCGCCACCTTCCAACCATCCCAGCACCTTGCCTTTTAACTAATTGCTTTCCATTGCACAGCAAGCAGACTATCTACAAAGTGAATGTTGTCCGGTACATTACTCAAATTTCACATCTGCTGGAATTAGGTCAAGGAAAGAATGGCTTAGAGGAAAACTGGGCAATTTCTATAGCTTACATGGTCTGGAGACATTGATGTAACGATCAGCCAAAAGGGGGTACTGAGGTAATCTATTAGAATGTCAGAAATGTCACAGCCTAATGGAAAGACAAACCATCTGTAAGAAAGTTTACTCCAAATTTCTCCAAACGAATCTTTAAGTCTTAGAAGGAAGAAGGACTCAAGTCGAACTAGAGTCCAAAGTCTAACATTTAAAAAATAAACCAAAACAAAAGCAAACAAAACAAAGCCAGGTATTGTAGTGTACTTCTGTAACCCTAACTCTGGCTGAGGCAGGAGAACTGTTACATTTGAGTCCAGTTTGAGATGTATTGTGAGACCCTATTTAAAGAAAAAGAAAAGGACAGAAATGGAAAGCTAAAAAGAAGAAAGAGTGGGCTGGTAAGCAAGGTGAGGATTCCTGCTGCCAAGTCTAACGGCCTGAGTTTGATTCCTGGAACCCAGCACATGTCGGAAAGAGAGAAACTGCTCTTACCTCCATACTTGTATTGTGGCGCATCAACATTTATACACACGCACACACACAAAGAACTAGGCAGTGAAAACAGAAGGAAAAGGTGACTTTGCTCACTAATAAAGGAGAACTGTAAACACCAACCCAGCTACGAACCCTTTGGTCTACACTAGCGACCTGCATGTAAGATACATAGGTGCAATAGTTAGGCAAAGCTTGTCAGAGTAACCAACCAATATCTAATTAGATTTGTAATGGCTACAAGAAATCCCAGTCTGTGCTAGGCATCCACTTTGGTACCTGATAGCTGTTTATCTCTGACTAAGTTACTACAACATAACTTCTCTACAACCCTGACTCCTTTACCTCCACCCAGAAGTGTGCATCCACGTGTTATGTGTGAGGTGTTATGACTAACTGCTGTTTTTCTTTGTTTCTGTGGCTTGCTTGTGCAGACATTCAAGGACTATTTTAAAGGCACCCTGCCCATCTAACCTAGGCAGAGCAGAACAGCTCTTGTGGTTTCTTCTTTGAAAGTCCTTCCTGTACTTGCTTCTGTGTGGCAATCTCTGATTTGAGCTGGAGACTGCAGCCCTGCTAGAAGTTTTAACAAATTTGACTAATTATAATTTGAATTGAGTCTGGTTGTCTTTTTCCAGTAGTCTCGAACTCTGTAACAGATTTGAAACTCACTCCATGAAATGGAACCCATACCTGACACTGCTTTGGTAGCTAAGCACCTGATATTAGATAGGCCAGTGACCTCGGGGAAGACCAAATACTACTCTTCTGCAAAAGGAACATAAATGACTCCCAACAACATTCCGCTATACTCATAGATCAATGCCTTGCTCGGCCATCATCAAAGAAACTTTGTTTTGCAGCAGATAGAACAAATACTGAGACCCACAACCAGAAAGTATATAGAGAATGAAAGAACATCCCTAAATGGGATGCCACCATCTAATATCCTCCCTAACGGGTTTAGGAAATCCTGTAGAAAAGGAGGCAGAAAGAGTGTGAGAGGGGGTGCAGGACACCAAAGAAACAAGGCCCTTTAAAGCCACAGGATCAATACACATATGAACTCAGAGACTGAGGCAGCATGTACAGGATGGGTATGTACCAGATGAGGTCCTGAAGCTCAAAGGATAAATGGACACATGTGTCCATCCCTAACCCAGAAGTTATCTCCAACTGATACTCACTTGCAAATGAAAACTTAGTTTTCTCCAAGGGAAACTCACTGGCAAAACAAGCCACTCTTAAGGGTAAACTGCATGCCCAGCAAGCAATGGTCAACACAAAACAAACCCAACAGCATCTTTGGAGGGTCTTGTCTTATAATTTTGAGTCATGGTATCCTTTTTGTCTTTCTTTCTTTCTAACCTGACAGGTCCTTTGTGTGTCGTTGCTATGTAAGCATATGTTTTTATGGGATTCCTGTGTGTGTGAATGTGCATGTTCCTGTATCTTGTGTTTCTTGCACTTTTTCTTTGGCTCTTTTTTTTTGTTTGTTCAGACCTATTCTAATTTGTTTGGTTTGTTTATCTTATTTAATTTCATTATTACTATTATTCTTTAGAAGCCCGGTTGTTTCCTAAAGAGAGACAGAAAGGTTGTGTATCTGGTTGAGAGAGGGTGTGGGGAGGAGTTGGGAGAAGTAGAGGGAAGGGTAACGCTAATCAGAATATATCGGATAAAAAATCTATTTTCATTTTTTTTAAAAAAGAAAAACTGCTTTATCTTGTTAAAAAATAATATAGGGTTTTAAAAACTTAAATGACAAGAACTATAGCAACACAGCTCAGGGCTTGGGAGATAGCACACTGGTAAAGAACTTGCTGTGTAAGCATAAAGACTTTAGTTAGGTGCCCACCTAAGAGCCAGGGACATTGGTTAACATCTGATTGGATTTGTAGCCCACTCCAAAGGAGGGAATTCATGTCTGGCACTGGAAATCTAGTCAAGAACTCATGTTTACAGAGGTCATAGGCCTTAGGGGAGAACCTTCTACTTACAGTTTGCTAAATGGATATAGCATCAACCTGCTTTTTAAAATATTGAGCTATTGATGAATGCTGTCACCAGAGACCCCCACCTCACCCAGAAAATGGCGCTTAATACAGAGACTCACGATTGATGAAAGCACAGATTTGAGTGTCTCTGGAGTGCTCAGGCCAAACTGGTGGCATCCACATCATGTCACTTCCTCCCAAGACTCAGAGCACATCATGGAAGATAGAGCAGAAAAACCATTTAGAGCCAAAGGAGAAGAATGACTGCTTAGAAACAGTGTCTCCTGGACACGATAAACTCACTCATGGCACTCATGAATTCACAGAAGCTGTGGCTGAGTAAGGGCTGAACAGGATCAAGCAAATCAATAGACCAGTAAGGAGGTGGGAGGGTCTTATAAGATCCCTCCCCTAGCTGAGGAGCTAGCTATTAGCAGTTGATACCTTCTGTGGATTCATCATTTTTCTTTGGGTTTGTGGCCCTGGTAGGTTGTCCATGTTCTGATGGGTACCTTATACCTATGTGTATGTATGTATATATATAATTTTTTTTTTCAAAAAGAGAGGGCATGAAGTTGAGACTGTACATGTGGTGGAAGGGTGTGGGCAGAGTTGATGAGAAGTCAGAGAGGAAACTATCAAAGTACATTGTATGCAAGAATGAAGTTTCCAAAAAATAAATAAGCATGCTGTATTTTTTTTTTTTAAGAAATAGGTGGTGCAAGGCTGCTACTAACAAATAAAATAATTTTCAAACTCTGATATTAAAATCTGTGGTTCCTTCCAGTCTGGGCCTGAGCATTGAGCAGATCCTGGGTGGCAGCTCTGCCCCCACTCTCTAGGAATCCAGAGGAAGTGGGGCTCCCAGGGGCTCTCACCCTGGCATTATCTTAGGTAAGGAAAAAGCAATGCCTGTCACAAACAGGGAGTAACTGGGACCCACAAGGACCCAGGAAGTCACTCCTGGCCCAGAGAACTGGTTCCTTCCAGTCTGGGCCTGAGCACTGAGCAGATCCAGAGTGGCAGCTCTGCCCCCAATCTCCAAGAATCCAGAGGAAGCAGGGCTTTCAGGTGCTCTCACCCTGGCATTATCTTAGGTAAGGAGAAAGCAACACCTGCCCCAAACAGGAAGTAACCTGAACCCACTAGGACCAAGGAAGTCACTCCTGGCCTGAGCAGATTTTGGGCCTCAGCTCTTACCCCAGTAGCAACACCCATGCCACACAGTTTTGAAAAAAACCAAGATAATAGGAAAGACAGGCTCCAGTCAGAGACAGGGCAGATAGCACTAAGGAGATCCAGATGGCAAAAGGCAAGCGCAAGAACATAAGCATCAGCAACCCAAGGTACTTGGCATCATTAGAACCTAGTTCTCCCACACAAGAAAGTTCTGAATTCCCCATAATACTAGAAAAACAAGATTCAGATTTAAAATCACTTCTAATGATGATGATAAAGGACTTTAAGAAGGACATAAATAACACTCTCAAAGAATTTGAGGAGAACACAGGTAGACAGGTAGAAGCCCTTAAAGTGGAAACGCAAAAATCCCTTAAGGAATTACAAGAGAACACAACCAAACAGGTGAAGGAATTGAACAAAACCATTCAGGACATAAAAATGGAAGTAGAAACAATCAAGAAATCACAAAGGAAGACTACCCTGGAGATAGAAAACCTAGGAAAGAAATCAGGAGTATCACCAACAAAATACAAGAGATAGAAGAGAGAATCTCAGGTGCAGAAGATACCATAGAAAATATTGACACAACTGTCCAAGAAAACTCAAAATGCGAAAGGTTCTTAACACAAAATGTCCAGGAAATCCAGGACACAATGAGAAGACCAAACCTAAGGATAATAGGTATAGATGAGAGTGAAGATTCCCAACTTAAAGGGCCAATAAATATCTTTAACAAAATTATAGAAGAAAACTTCCCTAATCTAAAGAACAAGATACTCATAAACGTACAAGAAGCCTATAGAACGCCAAATAGACTAGACCAGAAAAGAAATACCTCCCATCACATAATAATCAAAACACCAAGTGAACAAAACAAAGAATATTAAATGCAGTAAGAGAAAAAGGCCAAGTAACATATAAAGGCAGACCTATCAGAATTACACCAGACTTCTCACTAGATACTATAAAAACTAGAAGATGCTGGACAGATGTCATACATAACCTTAGAGAACACAAATGCCAGCCCAGGCTACTGTACTCAGCAAAACTCTCAATTACCATAGATGGAGAAACCAAGATATTCCATGACAACACCAAATTTATACAATATCTTTCCACAAACCCAGCATTACAAAGGATAATAGCAGGAAAGCTTTAATACAAGGAGGGAAATTATACCCTAGAAAGAGCAAAAAAGTAATCCTCTTCCAACAAATCCAAAAGAAGATAGCCACATAAAGATAATTTCACTTCTAATAACAAAAATAACAAGAAGCACCAATCATTGTTCCTTAACATCAATGGACTCGATTACCCAATTAAAAGACATAGGCTAATGGACTGGATACATGAACAAGGCCCAGCATTTTGCTGCATACAGGAAACTCGCCTCCGTGACAAAGACAGACTCTACCTTAGAGTAAAAGGCTGGAAAACAATTTTTCAAGCAAATGGCCCTAAGAAACAAGCTGGAGTAGCCATTCTAAAATCTCCAGCCAGAGAACACAAAGGGAGGGACTGGAGTAGCCATTCTAAAATCTCCAGCCAGAGAACACAAAGGGAGGGACTCATAGCTCCACCTGTATAGGTAGTTGAGGGTGGCCTTGCCAGGCATAAGTAGAAGTAGACAGCCTTGAAACCTGAAAGTTTGAATTCCCTAGTGTTGGGCAATTTCAAGAGCAGAGAGTTGGGAATGAGAGGATGGTGGGAGCACACCCCCATAGTAATTGAAGGGGGGGATGGGATAAGGGGTTAGGCATTAGTGGAAGTAGAGGGCCTTGGTACCTGAAAGTTTCAATTCTCTAGTGTTGGGGAATTGAGAGCAGGGAGGTGAAAATGGGAGGATGTTAGGATTACACCCTCATAGAAACTCCCAGAATTATATGGATTAGACATGACAGAGGCAGGCTGCCAGAAGACTAGATTCCAGAATTCAAACAAAAAATTATCTTGATACTAAAATTTGTTTTGAGAATTGTATATTGCAGAATACACAGCCTTGGTATATCTACTCATCAAGTGAGCTGAGCAGACCTGCTCGAAACTCTGATGTCCTGGAATTCTAGCTGGATGCAGTGAAGACACAGGCTTATCAATTTATTCTTCCTCCTGCCCCTCTTCTAATATTTCAACACCCATAATCAGCTTGAAGAAGTTAATGAAGAGTCAGTGCCCCTATTCCCTGGGCTTGGGGACTGAGGTGGTTAATATTGGGCTCTTTCTAGGGAAAAGTAGTGGTTTTGTTGGAACAGGGAGGATTAGCTAGGATTTATTGCATAGCCATAACCTATTCGTAGAAATATGTATAATTGTTATTAAGATGAAGTTATAATTTCTTAAATGGTACAAAATTTACTTTGATTTCCAATTGAAGGTTTTTATTGGTACTAGCTTCTTATTGATATGAAGTGAGATTAATATTGTTACTCTCATAGGCATTGTGCCTATATAACACATTTAGGAATACAAGGTTTAGACCCAGTCCTTCTTTAAGTTTTTAAACTTATTTGAGATGGTTAACCTGTGAGTTAAGGGCCTATAGCAAATTCATGGCTCTGAGTTTATTGTTAGGGTGTTTTCTATATTTTATTTAGCTTAGAAGAGTTAACAAACAATAGTCCAGATTGTCTTATATGGATAGTTGGTTTTCAAAACATCAGAAGTCCACAGAATTGACGTTACAAACATTTCTGTATTAATGTCCATTTTGATTAGAGAGCTCTCTGCTCCTGACAGCTTCCTGTCTTGGATTCTAAGAAAAAACTGAGCACCTTTGGAGTTACTCCAGTTGTGGTGAGACAGCCACTAGACAAGAATTGCCTCTTTTCATCTACAGACAAATCACTGTCCAGAAAAGGACACACTTGCGAAATAGTCGACTGACTATATCTGCCAAGACAGAGTAATCAGCCCTTAATAATTCTGCATCACTTGGTCTGTCAGATGATCCTGGGCCAGAAGGCTGAAGATCAGATGCTCCAACGTTTTGTAGTATAGGGACTGTCCAGGTGCTCAGTGGTCTCTATAATTTGGCTAAGTTTTAGAAGCTATGCTTGGTGCTTCTCATAATTTCAATTAACTCAGTCATTCTGGATTTCTGACAGGTTTGAAGACTTATAGTCTCATAGCCAATCCTGGCTATTTACTTTGACAGAAAAGGTTTGAGAGGATGGTTTTCAGCTGACATTCATTCTAAAGCCAAGAAAAAAAGCCAGGTTCAGAATTAAGTCTTCTAGTTAGGAGGGACAGTCTTTTAGTTAGGAGGTTCTGTTTAGTCAACAAAATGATGGACTGGATATTAGGTCTATCTTGTACCTTATTGATACAAGTTAGTGTTGTTATGCTCTAATTGTATTCTAAGAAAAAAGTTTTATTTTAACAGTAACGGTGATATGTAGGAGGAGCTAAGGTGGGAGGAGTAAGGAGAGGAAGATAAGGCGTAAGGAGAGGAGGAGCTAGGTGACAAGGGGTGGGGGGGGACACTGAGGTGGATGTTTTTTGTGTCCCCTCCAGTCAAAGATAGTTGATATATCTAGGTTGGGTATTGGGTTATACTTCTGATTGATATTGATCATTAACAAACTTATAAAGCTTTTGATTAACATTTAAAAAATAGTATAAAAGCAAAAAGGAGAAGTGGGGGTGGGATAGGGGTTTTCTAGGGAGGGGAAATGGGGAAAGGGGATGGTATCTGAAATGCAAATAAAATATTCAATAAAGATTTTCACATTAAAAAAAAACTTAAGTCAGCTTTAAAAATAATAGTAACAACGAAATCAGCCCCAAGTAGCTGGGAATCCCATAGTTTCTCAGTCCTGGAGGCCCAGATGCTCAAGGATGCTTTGTGTTATATACATGATTTATATATGCATAAGTGCAGTACATTTGTAGGGATGCTCTTTTGAGTATGTTTGCTTGGTAAGTTCAGAAATCGTGGTTTATTCAATATGTCCCTTGCCTATTAACAGCATCTTCATTGGGAAAACTTTGATGTGCTAAGTTACTTTAACCTGAACAAGATACTGTTTCTATCTATGTTCAGAGAATCTCGATATTTACTCCTGGTTACTCTCTGGCGGTAGCATTTTTAAAGCAACTGACAGCGTTTATTAGTAAATTATCTGACAGTACTTCAAGGAACAAAAGGAAAGCTGCAACAGAGATACTGGATCTGATTTGCCCACACAGAAGAACAAAAACCAATCCTCTTAGAGACAAATAAGTATTGCTATATTAAAGAAAGTTAAAGGGGAAAAAAATCACCAAGCCTTCTTTAAATAAGAAACAATTCTGAGAAAAAAAATTTGTAACTTGTGGACGGGCATGATGGTGCTTACGGAGAATAAAGAAGCTGTGCTTGAGATACATTCTCCCTTCCCTCTCTGTCTCTCCCTCAGAATCCGTACAGGATGCACTCTCTGCACTCACAAAATAAAGGGTTCCTTTCTGGAACACTAGAGAGAAAGACAGAGCAAAGTGACATGTTTTTTAGAGGCACATGGCATCTTTGCTTTTGGTTTCCTGGGGTCTATGAAACTTGGCCCAGTTCCAGGTGTCATTCTTGACAAATTCTGGAAGATCTGCAGAGAAACTGAACTGTGATGTTTCTTCCTACACTCAGTTTAAAGCTTTATTGCTTTCTGGGAGATACATTTTCCCCCTCAGCATTATTTGTCTCCTTCTGTAAGATATATTACTACAGTCCCTGGCCATATAGGGGAGCCAATAACAGTTACTTATTTACTTTTTTTTTTTTTTTTTTTTTTTTTTTTTTTTTTTTTTTACACAAGTCTTAGGAAGCAGAAGTTAAAAATCTGATGAATCATTGCAGGCTTTTGGAGCCAGAAGGTGGCAGAGAAGAATGAAAGCCATGTGGAGGTGTGCTTGCCTCTCCCTACACCACACCCTGGTCAGTGCAGAGGAAAAGTCAGTGAGTGGGAGGGGGGGCGTGGGGTCTCATCTCTAGCTGCCCAGCCAGCTCTGGGCTATGCAGAGCCGTTAACCTTCAGTTAATGCTCGGGATGCTGCTTGCCCCGGAACACTCTATCTTTGTTCTTCCCATCTGGAGGACTCAGAGTTGGAATAGGAAAAGGGCCTCTCGCAGTCGGGAACAGTCTGTGCTTTACTGCTGCCACACCCAAAACTAAAACAATTGAGTATTTTTCTTTCAGCTGCTTCATTCAGCTGTCCATCATCCTAAGAAAATTTACATAAACATAGGCCTTAAATTGAAAAGAGGTACTTTGGATAACTGGAATTTGAGTTACCCATGTGCCTTTTCGGCGGCAGGCAGACATCACTTCCTTTGAAATAACTACTAGGCATGCTTGTAGTTTAAGAGAATCCCATTTCACAAAGCATCTGAAGAACATACTTTTGGTAGCCAGTCAAGTGTACTCACTGGTGATCAACACCCTTGACTTTCATTGGCCCCTCACACTCTGCCCACCCATTTGTCACTATGGTAACCTTTCCTGGACCTTCGTATTATCCCCAACTCCCTATAAGTATTCCTTCTCCTGCTGCACTGCCAATGAGCCCTCAAAGCCATCCTGCACTTAAAAAATTCCCCTTGTTATGGAGTCTTTCCTTCTTCTTCCTCGGCAGGCTTCTGCTGGTTCCTCCAGCTCATCTCTGTGTTCCAGAGATTTCACTTCTCACCATCTGCTCTTAGCTTGTCTCAATCAGCTCTGGCTGCTACAACAAAGGAACAGCCCAATCTGGGAGAAATACAAAACAGATTTATCTCTCTTGGTTCTGGAGGATGAGAAGTCTAGAGCGAGGGAACCTGTAGACTCAGTGGATAGGGAGGGTCTTCCTGCTGTGCCACCACATGGCAAGAGGGACAAGTTTGCTTTGCAGTTTCCTTTGTTAGTATGCTTATGTCATGCCTAAGGAAGATACCTTCATGACCTAATCACTTTCCAAGAGACCTATCACTTCTAGGACCATCACTATGGGGATTAGGAGTTCAGCACATTCATTGGTGGGGAGTGAGGTTCTCAGGCCACTGCAAAGCTCAGTCTCAACACGAGTCTCGCTCCCTAATCTTTGTGGCAATGATGCTTTGAAACTCAAGTGGTGCTCCTCTCAATAATTTAACACCATATTTCCCATTCCTTGCAACAGTCTGAGTTTCACAAGATAGCATAAATTCTCTAGTCCACAGGTGGCACATACTTTAATATTTTTATTGCGACAAATCAAACACACAGTTTTATGATAAAGAACACACAGCTGCTCATTTGTGTATATTCTCTGGTGCTTAGACCTCTAACATGTAACTAATGTACATCATTCTGAGGTGGAGGAGAAGTCTGTTTCCAGGAGATATCCCAACACATTGGCAGCATTGACTGGGAACTTAGAAAGTTCTGTTCCACACTATGTTGTACCGATCACCAACCTCAGGAATTCTCCCACTTATGATCTGGAACTTATACCCACAACTTAGGGCCAGCGACCAAGCCCCTTTTATGACAGACATCCCATCTCAATATAGGAAGTTGATCCAGGAAAAAAAAAACATGGACATTTACTTCCAGAATTTATCTAATTTGCAACAAGGCAGCAAATTACAGTGCCATCCCTGTCAGTATATTTTTATCATTTTCTTAAAGTTTCTAGTCACCCTTTTATAAAATAATAATTTCATGCATAGCAATGATTCTCTTTGGAGAGCTTAAAGTGATTTACCTAAATTAACCTAGGCAGATGGTGACAGGAAAAAAATGAGTTTCTTGACTGGTAATGCAGTTTCAAGTTCACACACAAAAAGTAAACAGGGTAAAAATAAATATTCTTATTTTTTATGTCACTTCCTATCATTTGGCAGTGGCTACCGTTTCAACCCCAGACAAATCACCAAGTTCAAACTGTTTATTTTAACTTATTTTCTGTTTCTTCCTTCACAACTTGGGTCTTTTAAGGGCATCTTGAAGAAATCACTAATAAAAAGTATGCATATTTAAATTTTTTACCCTGTAGTGTTTGCCTTTAGTCACATCAAAGCTAAACTTGGCTATCTTTTTAAAATTCAGAATCATAATTTTCCTTCTCTTTTACTAAATTCACACATAGGTGATATAATTATTTTATTTACTTTAGTTCCTTCGAAGATCATTACAAATCTGCTAAGTTTTAATTGGTCATAAAGATCAAGTTATGTGCAAACAATCTCAAATCTATTTTCATTCCCCACAATTTGCATTTTTATGTTTCAGATTTGCATGCACAGCAATAAGAGATGAGGTCTGATTGCTAATTGCTTAAATACACAGAGCAATTTCAAGTGATGGAGAACTACAAACAATTATCTGAAAGTAAGTGTCCATTAGAAGGAGTGTGTTCTGTGACTGACTGTTGAAGGGTTTTCAGAAGAGGAGACAGTCCCCTGGGGCTCATTGAAAGGATAAGAACAGACAGGTTATGGAAAGATACCCTGTTCCCTCTGAGCCACTCTTCTTATTCAATCCTCCCCAAGTCACAGTTCTTTATTCAGTTACCTTTGCATGTGCGTGCGCACACACGCGGGAGCACACACACACACACACACACACACACACACACAGCACACATCAATAAGTGGGCGGTAAGAAATTTTGTTTGTTGTCAGCATTCAACATACAAATGCAACTTCAGTTGAGCACCTGACACATGAGATATCTTACAAGAACCTAATGAGCCCCAGAACAGTAATTACTGTGCCATCCTGAAACCTTATATTAACTGATATGATTAACACTGGACAACTGAAAGCTGAAGCAGCTCTAAGAAATTATCTAGTGATTTTCGTTCTGTGTGTAGCTGAGAAAGCCAAAGTCATGCGAGTCTAGGTGACTTGTATGTGTGCAAATAGCCAGTCAGTAACAAAAGGGAGACCAAACCATAGATTCCTGGATTCTTTGACCAGAGTTTTCTCCTTGCTCTCTTTTCCTTTTTAGGAATGCACCTTAATGGCTACCTCTGATCTCTCTCTCTTAGACTTGCAACCCAAGGGCTGTTCTAACAGGAGAGTTTAGCAGATTGTAAAAATGGCATCACATTTCTGAAGCAGAAGAACTGTGCTGTAGAATGAGAGCCCTGAGTGAGGCCTCTGTAACTCAAAGATCTGTGTGGGTTCTCCATGGTCACTGAACCCAAGTGTCACCAGACATAAAGAGTATAAGAGAAGATGGAGTATAATCATTGCCACATTCTGCTGTTCAGCATTTTGCTCATCTACACTGATGGGGTAACCTAGGGACCCACCTTACTGACAGCATGAATCCTTAAAATTCACTTTGATTCACATTGATCCTTAAAATTCACTCCTTTTCTCACAAATGTTGCCGTATACCTATTCAGTTAAGACATGTTTGTTGAGTGTTAAAGAGACGGCTTGTGGTCAAGAGTATATGTTACTCTTGCTTGCAGTGGACCCAAGTTTGATCTGAGGCACCCACATGAGTAGCTTACAACCATCTCTAACTTCAGGTCTCAGACATCTTACACCCTCTTCTGACCTCTGAGGGCAACTGTATTAAGATGTGTGCGTGCGCGAGCGCACACACACACACACACACACACACACACACACACACACACACACTCCTGTGAGCATGATTTTTTAAAAACACTAACAGTGAAAAATATTTATTATGTATCCACTAAGTACCACTAAGTTATCATGCTAGGCTAAAATGGTATCAGACACCATCTCTCCCCTTGAGCAGTTTGATGGGCTAATAAGGGAAGTAACACAACGTGTGATGCTTTCTCCAGATGATACAACACAGAGGATCTTGTCCTAGACTAAGATTTGGGAAGGCTCCTCAGACAAAGCCTCTTGGGAGCTGAGGCCTGACAAATGGAAGTCACATAGATGGAAGAAAATGGGAAGAATTCCAAATGTGACAGCCCAGATGAGAGAAAATGAAAAAAAATGAAGAAAAGAAAATGAAGGGTTATACCGGAGTAAGAATGGGAGGGCTGGGGCTGTGAAAAAGGACAGGACAGATGTTGGAGGTCAGTCTTATGCATTTGAACTTGGTCCTAAGAGCGACGGAAAACTTCAAAGTGATCACATAAGTGAGTATTTGATAAGGAATCAGTTTTTACTTAAACCTTGAGGGTTCTCCCCCATTGACCTAATTTTATTTATTAGCTTTCATTTCAATATTTAAATAATTCATTCTCATTCATCCACAATTTATATAAAACATTTCTCAAGTTATATCTACTTCCACTGACTCTTCATCTTTAAAAAAAAAAAATCTGTCACAGGCAAATTATTTGAGCTTTAACTGAAAATTGCTGCAGGATCTGTAATTACAAGATGCCCACTGGAGCAAAGGAGGGAAAGAATTTGTCAATTAAATGCATGCACTGAGAATTTTCCATTAAAGTGTTCAGATTTGAAATTGAGAGGAAAGCACAGGAAGGTTAGACTAGGAAACAGAAGGGCAAGAAAGCCATTGAAAAAAAAATCACATCCAAAACCCTGGGTCTGTCAAAATTGCCACACCCTGGCTTGTGACAGTAAGCAATGCTCTGGAAAGCCAGCCAGTGATCACTAGCTAAGCCAGGTGAGGCAGGTCCTGCTGGCAAACTGGGACCTCAGTGGAAAAGATCTGTGTTGCCAGAAGTAGTGCCAGAGCAAACAAACTCTTCTTGAACTGCTTGCCACCTAGAATGGAGTTCTGCTAACGCACCCAGTGGCTAAGCCTCCCTGCTGTGTGCTGGTAAATCATGGCCAGTAGAATATGCACTTTACAGTCAGCGAAAGATATAACACTTATGCCTCAACCATCCTCGTAATGAAGATAGTCCCAGGAAGGGATCCTGAATGCTGTGCTTCTTTTGTTTCCACTATAAAACCAATGAACTACTTTCTAGCTGGCTTTATTTGAACATTTTCTATAGTCTTTAACAGCCTACAAAACAAACAGAAACAGCCAACATTTGCAGTTACACAGCATATTGCACTTTTCTAAAAGCTCCAAGCCTCAGATTTCCAGTACAGGGTTCTTTGGGAAAAGCACCCCCTCAAGCTAAAGACATTATTTGATCAAATAAAGGATTTATGGCCCACAAATGAGGGAGCGATAGCAGATGGAGTGGGGATGTGGAACATCAAGGCTTTGAGTCAGACATGTGACAACCATTTGGGAGACGGGAGTAAAGAATGTGGGTGGGGTACTTCGCAATTCGACAAAGTTAGTACTTTTAGTGCTCAGTAGCTTGACAGTATACACTATACACAACTTTTAAACGGGTACACTAAAGCACAAGTTTGTTGCCTCCCTGTACAGAAAATACAAAGCAACACTTATTTCACTGACATCCAATCACTGCTGACACTATTACATCTACTTTCCCAAAATTCTTGTGTAGCTCTCTCACTTTCCCCTCTGCATATAACTGTGCACACAGTCTCATTTTCATATCGTGTATGGCTATATATTCACACATGTTAAAGATGGGATCATACCACACACACCATTTCAGAGTCCTTGTGTCCCTGACAGTTATGAACAGCAGCCTCTAGAGTTTGAGTGTGACAAACATGGACACTTGCTTAGTTCTTTGCTGTCTTCTTAACACGTAGAGCATACACTTGCCTGCAGTGGGTCCATAGCTATTGTTTGAATGCGCCATGAATGGGTACTGCTGCAAGATATTCAAGAAGAGATGTGTGCTCATGCTGTGTAACTATATAATTACGTGAGTGAATATATAAGTGCAATAATTTCCTAGCTGTTTAGCCTGCTTCCTCTAAACCTAGCTTCTCAAGTCAAGTGTTCTCTGTTCAATCTGGCAGAAAGCCACTGTTGGACTGCTTTGACCACAGCCTATACACCAGTCTAATAAATCCTCTCCCCACTCTGTACATGTAGATCTAGAGAGATATAGATGTAGTTGTGTGTGTATATGTATATGTATATGTAGATATATACACAGTTATATATATATATATATATATATATATATATATATATATATGTAGTTAGAGATAGATGATAGATAGATAGATAGATAGATAGATAGATAGATAGGATGAAGATAAAGATAGAGGTAGAGACAGCAGCTTTCATATGCCTTGGCATTTGCCAGCAGCAAATGGTAGAACCAGGCAGATGGGAACAGCCCCATTGAAGGTCTCTAATGTAATATTCTCCTGCAGATCACTTGGAGCACATCTTAGCTTTACAAGTGTTACAGCCTGCACCAAGGCCTATGGCAGTGACCAGTGTTAGAACGCCTAGGCCCAAGATATCCTAGCCTCTTGGCCCTAAAGATTTGACAGTTCTCTGGAACTCTCTTCCAGTGACCAGGAACTTCAGGTTTTCTTCTTTGGCTCTTCCAATCCTTCTTAAACCTCAACTTTCTACCCTCTGTGTATCTCACTATCCCCTTATCTGTGCCCTGCTGTCTCTTAACCTGCTGGATAGACTCTTGCTGAGGCTAGTGTAATAGTTGACCCCATGGGTGGCATGTACCTATTGTCACTCTACTGCTGCTGTTGGCTGCCAGTCTTGTGGTTCTGCCTCTTTGGCAGCTCTCAGAGCATCCAGTCACTCTGATACACATGTAACATTGCCTACCTCCTGCTCAGCTATTGCTGTTATTCCGTCTACCATCAGTGCTACCCATCAGCCCTTGCTGTTAGTGTGTTCAGGTTACCAGCTACTGTCTTACCTAAAGGCAGATAAGAAAACACCACACCAAAGGAATCTTTTATTGGGCCTAATATGTCTCCCAAGTGACACAGATTCACTAGTTGAGCAGAACTGCTCCAATAAAAAGCCTGAGGAGGTATGTTTGCCCTCATTCCAGCAAGTCTCTCTTGTAAATGAGGTTTATATTTTCACCAACCTCAGCACTGTCATTTTGCTGAGGGCAGGGGGTAGTGTAGACCATGCCTCAGGATTTTGTTGAGACTTTTGACGCACATGGAGGTGGTGATGGTGGGGTGTAGAGGTCAACCTTGTGAAGAAAAAAGTGGGATGGAAAACAAGGTACCAGAGGCTTCTTTGACTACCTGAAGAGTTCTGATCTACTGTATACTTAGGTCTAAGGTGGCTCCGGGAACACCAGTAAGACAGTAAAAAGAAACTGAGGCCAGGGTGGTAACTGTTTCCCCCCAACCCCCATCTTCAAAACGTCCTCCCATCCCCCTCCTTTTGAGTTAGCTAGTCAGGCTTTCACTGGGGCATGATGACAGTGTGTTGAGACACAATTGGCCGAGGATTTAGGAGCTTGGGATTGGCTCAAACACTGTATATAACATTGCACAATAAACTCAGATTTGCACCCAGAGTCTGATTCCTGGGATTCGTCACATGAGTCTGTCATTCCTCTCCACTCCCCACTCCCTCAATCCTTGGTCCTGTTTCCACAACGGTGATCTATTGAAGTCACAGAAAATATCACTACCTTCAGAATATCCACTGATGATCCACACATCAACCAGCCTAAGTCCCCCTAGTCAGGTCCATCTTCCACCAAGTGAAAATTCTTATCCCTGTCTGCAGTCCAAGTTTCACCATAATGAACTTCTCAAAATTCTCCAAACACCTCAGGCACACTCCTCCTCTTGACTTTGCACACTGATTTGTTGCCTGGGAGCCTCATCCTGTACTTTCTTCCCAGAGAGCTTTTCTCAGTTGCTCTTCTTTCTGAGACCTCAAAGATGGAGTCTGTGATCATGCGTCTCCAATAATCCATCTCTCGTTAACCTCAGTGTTCCTCGAAGTTTGCATAGGACATGGAGCCCACAGCATGGGTTTGTATGGGTTAATGTAAGTAACCCAGGAGTGGAGTGAGGTTTAAAGAAGTTAAAGGATCTGGAACAAGTCAGATCCCTTAAATTCAAAGCCAGATTTAGGGGGGAAATTGAGTGGTAGAGCACTTGCCCAAGTGCTCTTAGTTTGATCCTCAGTATGACAGCCAACCAAGCAACCACCCAACCAAGAATAAAACCAAACCCCTACCTATTTGGGAAGCTCCAGTGAGAAGGTTGTGAGTTTGAGGCCAAGCTGGGCAGCATAGTGGACCCTTCTAAAAAATGAAACAAAGACAAGAAAGCTCAAAGGCACAACCAGAATTTAGACCTTTCACCCACAAGGAAGGTTAATTGTGCCATTTTTGGCTGTATCTCATAAATCACAATGTCATTTACGGAATTTGCTGATGGTTTTTAAATCGTGGTAAAATGTGTGTTATGAACTTTGCCACCATACTCACTTGTGAGCATGAAATTCATAGTGTGGCGTACATTCATGCTGTTGTGCAGCTGATCTGGAGAACCCTTTCCTGTGTGTGTCAACACCAAAGCTTTATGCTCGCTGGACAACATCCTACCTCTCCCAGTGTTCCCTGCCCACTGACCACCACTGGGGTCTCTGTGTCCATGGATTTGTGTGCTCCAAAATATGTTACCTAAAGACACTCAGATAGTGTTTGTATCTTTGTGACTGGCTTATTTGGTTTAGCATAATGTCTTCAATGTTCATAGACAGGTGAGTTGTCTGTGGATTATTCTGGAGGTCAGACTATTTCTTACCTATGTGTTCAGTGTCCCACCATACCCTTCCAGAGTATCAGGAACAGCAGTCCAGGGTATGGTCCACACTAGAGTAGCCACCAGCAAATAAAAGTTTAGTTCAATTCCTCCTGGCAACGTCCTCATTGAGTATTTTTTTAAACCCATCATTTCTTTTTGGCTTGTGTTTGTTTGTTTGTTTGTTTGTTTGTTTGTTTTTTCCTCTCCAGACTGGCCTGGAACTCATTATGTAGACCAGGTTTGCCTGGAACTCACAGAGTTTGCCTCCTGAGTGTCATTTTTAAAAACTTATATAGAATTTTAAAAATATGTCTTAGAGGCGGAACTACATCTCAGAAAATAACTTTAGGGAAAGTCCATGTTAAGGCTAGAACTCCAGAATACAGGGTCTACTTAGTCTTTGATCATCTTTTCAAAGAGAGGAGATTTATACCAGGAGGATGTCTTGTTCTCTGGCCTCTTACTTGCTCTCCTCTGCTAATATCCAAAACAGTGAAGTTCCTTTTTAAGGCTGTGTAAGATTTCATCAAGTATGCAATGCACGTTTTGTTGATCCATTCAGCTGTCAGCCAGCACTGGGAATGCTTGTCTCCTTTGGTTGTAAACAATGTATGAACTGGGTGGACAGGTATCTAATCTGTTCAATTTTCAATTCTTTTGAGTTTAATTGGTGACTTTTTTTTAGTACATTAAAACTTAAGCGTTTTCCTACATATTAGAAGGATGACGATTAATAACCTAATTTTTCTCCTTGTAAGCTATTCAAAACTATAAAACTTGGCAACTCAGCTTTAAAAAAAATTGTACTAATTAGCAGCTTTTGATTATTTGAGACAGAAATCAGCTTGCACTATTCTGAGCCAAAACACTTTATTGGAAATGGCTGAGGGCACCTTTGGTACCCAGTGGAGAGTTTACCCTACAGGTAAAAAGGCTGCAGGTGCCTTCAGGGATTCCCTTTCCTGTTTCTCTCTCCTTCTTCTTTCTGTGTGCGGCTCCATTTCCCCCCTCACTGTTACCACACAGAAGAAAAATCTGTCATCCAGTTCTCCCCACCATCATATCTACTCCAGTCCCCACGAGGAGACGCCTAAATCTTTCAGTCCCAAACCCCAAATCTCAGGAAAAAGATTGATAGAGCCGGTCCTGTTACATTGCAGTTCACCCATGAACCACAGCCCGGAATGTGTATGAAGATCTGTAAAATGGCTGCTCGCTCCACAATCACGTTGGTATGCGGTGGGAGGGTGAAACACCCAGAACAACCTGGAGCTTCTACAACCTCAGAGGGATTGAAGAACAAAAGGCTCAGATAAGAAAGTGCCTGCGCCTGGACCCACAGTAAACACCACGCTCATTATCTACAGTTGAAAACCAACGGGGGAGGGGTCACCCCCAACCACTCCACCTGTGCCGGCCAATCTCATGGAGTAAGAGGCGAGGGTTGTGGGAAACTCTAAAGTACAAGCATGCATTAATCAGCAGCCCGAATCCACACATAATGAGGCAAAGAAAAGGCCTGCTGGCTCTGACAGGATCTTTTGCACAAAGTCTTTTGTTTCACAGGGCAAGTCCCGGAAGAGTTACAAGGGAAGGAACGGCAAAGAGAGTGCTCCCACAAACACCGAGGAAGTCCAGAGGCCACAATTAAAAGGGAGCAATAATGATACCCAAAGATCCTGGATAGTAACACTTCCAGGAGAGAATGCCCAGGGATACTTCTGAGGCATCTTATGTGGTAATGAGGTAGGGGGAGGCAGTTGGCTACTGGAAGCAGGGAGAAGTGTATTAAACCCCTGCTTAGAACCAAAGCTGGTGGGGTGGGGGGGGGGGGGGGGCGGCACAGCACTTGCTGTCTGCTTCCAGGGGAAAAAAAAACGTTTTCCCTGCTTGTTCATCGATTCTGAATGTTAAATAAGTCTTTCCGGCAGTGGTTCCAGGTGCCAGGGCACTGAATCTCAGACAGCAAATGAAAAATGAGGCCCGCACAAATTGAATCCTAACCCGACTGCCATGAATATGACCAGCAAAAGCAGAGCACACCCGCACATCCGCAAGCTGCTGGCTGGAAAACCATGAATCTCTGCTTCTCCACACACGCTTTTTATGATCACGATAGGGTATCCTCAGGTTTGGAGGCGACGAAGGGGTGGGAGGTGGGAGAAAGAGAGATGAAAGAATCTGGCGTGTAAATTAAAATCTCTTTTTAGTAAAAACACCTTTTCTTCAGCGCAAACTAGTTATTTATACAAATTCCCACACCTGTTAGCCACAATTGTTTTATGGCAGTTACCAAATAGGTTTATCAGTCATTATATGTGAGCGTGTTCAGTTTCCGTGGTGAGATTATAAGCTCTAGGAAGGCAAGGGAGAGGCCTACCTCCTTTGGTTACCATTACATGCCCCACAGCATCAAGAGGAAGCGACGTTCATTCCTTGTCCCCAGCACACCTCCATGCATGAGACATTTATTGTATCCATACAGGTGCCTCCCAAGTCTCCTGCAAGATAAGGATGACGAGCACACACTGCTGAGAAACTAAGGCGCCCCAGAGCAGCGATTGGTCCAAATTCATACCACGACTGAGCTGAGATCCGACACATGTCTACTGGAATACAAAGCCTGGGCACGTTTCTCTTCACTATCTAATTGGTAATTACTGCTGTTCCCCAACAAGCATCCTGATAACAATAAGAATTGTAACTATATTTAACATTTTCTCTAATCCATGTATTATGATAGATGCTTTGCCTATATTGTTTCAGTTATCATGGAAAAAAGGTGGTTTATAGTATCCATATACCATATCTAACAGATAAACCAACTAAGGTACATGGATATTTAAATAGCCCTACACCTTATGACTTTCACAGTAGTGGTGACATCAAGATGCTGACCTAATCTGTCAGAGCATATATGTGCTTTTAATTATCATCACATATTAATTTCAAGATATAAAAATACATGCGCGCATGCACACACGCGCGCACACACACACACATCAGTTTGCATATGTTGAGTATCTACTTTATGCCAGAGTCTGAGTTCACCCTAATTTAGCCCTTGTTAGAACCCCCAGAGCAAAACAGGTATTTAGTAAATGGTGGAATGAATGAACACCGAGAGTCGCCATTATGACTACTCATAAGAAAAGCTCCGAGACACCCTTGTATCTGCATTGGTAACACCGTGGGTTCCCAACTACAGAGGAACAGGAGAGCTGCATGAGTACTGAAAGCATGGGGGTGTAGAGTGAAAAATTATAAAGACCATTTTATAAAATATATACAGGCTCACTAATTCCAAGAAGGCGGGAACTGAATGTAGGATTTCAGGCCTTCACTGCCCTGGGATACATCCTGGGAAGAGTATTAACATTCCTCAAGCCTCAGAGAAAAGAACCCACCTGTGGGTGGGGAAGGCCCAAAGCAGGAAGACACATTCCTGACAAAGAAAGATGCAAGCCATCTGGGTGGTTCCAAGAACTAACTAACTTTCCACTGATCTAATCTTGGCCAACCCCCCCCCCCCCCCCCCCCCGCCCTTGAGGTCTTTTCCAGTGTTACAGCTTACTGAGTTCAAAATTTATAAAACAACCAATCATGTGTAACCTCATGAAAATACAACCAATCATGTGTAACCGCGCGAAAATTCCTTCCTTTCCCTACCCCCTACTATAAAAAGTTCCTTAGCCCACCACTCTGGGTCAAACTGTACTCGTGCACGAGTGTGCAGTTTGAACGCTGGCTGCCAGCTCTCTTCCCTAATAAACCTCTGCTGATTGCATCCAGGTACGGTGTCTTGGAGTTTGTGGGTGTTTGCGACTTCCCGAGACTTGAGTAAGGGTCTCCCGAATTTGGGAGTCTTCATGGGCAGTTCAGACTGTAGAGGTTTTAGTTAGAAAATCAGTGTTTTGTGAAGTCCATGGTGGCCCATGCATGACACGAGTCAGGTCTTCTTCGGTCTAGCAGCACGTAGAATGAACCATGCCAGAAAAGCAACCTTAGATGGAAGATAAACAAGAAGCCTTGAGCTAGGCTCAATTTTTATTGTTGCTTTATATTCATAACTCCATGCCCATATACAATATACTTAGATGATATGCTCCACCACCATTATTCTTTCATCACCATCTCTCCCCCATCCATAATGGCGTATCCTTAGGATTGGCCTTGTGCAGGTCTTATGTAGGTAACCACCACTGATGTGAGAATGTGTGTGGAATAGTCATGCCATGTTCTGGAGACAACGATAAGTAAAGATAATACTTCTATCCATCCTCTGGCTCTTACATTCTTCCCACTTCCTCTTCTATGATGGTCTCTGAGCTTGAGGGAATAGATGTCTGTTTAGAGCTAAGCACCTGACTGTCACTCTCAGCACTTTGACGGTTTATAAGTTACTGCATTAACCATTGCCCACTGCAAACAGAAGCTTCTCTGATAAAGGCTCAGAGCAGTGTTAATCTGTGGGTAGAAACATAAATATTTAGAAGGTGGTTTGTGCTCTACCCTAAATTGGAAAGCAGTAGTGCTAGGTTTCCCCCTAAGGTCTGTGAACTCCCATGCCATGGGCTTTTAAGTAAGTTTACAGTGCCAGGCATCAATTCTTCCTGCGAAGTGAACTTCAAATCCAATCAGAAAATGATTGGTTATACTCATAAGTGTCATGCCACTATGGCACCTGTGGACACATGCTACCTGGCTGGTTGGGATTATAGTTTGCAGGGTTCACAGCTGATTAAAATGTTGGTGACTTTTCTCTCCCAGAAGACTTCACATCACTTTCAAGCTCTATGGAAATGATTAGTCTCAACTTTGTAGAGGAAATTTAGCCTTTCTAAGCAGATTTGTGTGCGTATGTATGTGTATGTGTATGTGAAGGGATGTCTGTGTGTGTGTGTGTGTGTGTGTGTGTGTGTGTGTGTGTGTATGTGTGTGTTGCACCCAGATGAATTAGAGTTTGATATGATAGCCAGGGAGAGTGAAACACATGAAATAAAACATTCAATTTCTTAGCTCTTCCTTTCCTTTTCCAGTCTCTGGTATCATTTGCACTATACTCTACGATGAATTCTCCTCCAGACTGGGAGTTAGGCATGGTCATATAATTTGCTATAGTCAGTGGAGTCTGACCATAACTGAGGGGTCACTTTTTAAAATCACTAGATTTTCCAACTCTCTTTTCATGATGACAGATGCTGTCAGATAGCCTACATTACTGAATAAAATTGGTACAAACTGGAGCCCTAAGCTAACCCCACAGAGGAGACCACATGTGTAGGAAAAGAAACCTCATTACTACATAAAGAATTTTAGCCAAATAGGATTAATATGCCAATTAATAAGCTGTGTGACCCTAGGCAAGTCATTTATTTTGCATGCAAAACTAAGATACTAGCTTTTAATGGGAATAAGAAACATTAATCCAGGAGGCTAGGAATAGCTTTCAGGAAGACAATGATAAAAAACAAAATGGTTCTAAATAAGATTGTGTGTGTGTGTATGTGTGTGTGTGTGTGTGTGTGTGTGTGTGTGTGTGTGTGTGCCAAAGAAATACATAGTATACGATAGTGAAATTGTCCTGGGAGAAGATCTAGAGACTTTTCACATTTTAAGAGGGCCTGTGTTACCCAAAATGAGGTTAAGAGCATGGATAACGGATGAAGCTATTCACAACTCCAGTGTGCTTTGTAGTGTGGGGAGAGAGTGAAGGAGCTAATTAGGTTCTTCCACTATCTGGTATTTCACAGCTTGCCTTGAGTTAGATTTTATTAAAGTTGTTTTCCAATAATTACATTTAAGAGCTCTGCTCAATAGGTTCTCAGATATTGAAATCTCAGGAGCTATTTCTGAATGAAGAAGGGATTTGGGGCAATTCTTTTTTAACTATAGCAGAAAATGTCCTTCAAAATGTGATAATGAAGACCCAGATCCTGTTTGGGAGGTAGGACAATACTGCATCTTTTCTTTATGGGACAAGAGGAAGGCCACTTTTTCTAAACTATATCCTTACATATGATTTAATGCCTGAGAGGCTGGAGGGTAAAGCAGAAAAAGGCTTCAACACTAAGGCAGTGGGTAGACTAGGTTCATAAAGTCTGAGCTGTGTAAATGAGTGTCCAGGTTAGCATTGAATCTCATCAAGCTGATGGGCCATACTCTCTCATCTCTAAAGTAGGACAGCAATGCCAAGTTGTCGAGGGAGACTGAACAACAAATATATAGTACGCTCCAATGCAATCAAAAAGACTTCATTTAGGAACTATTTACCAAGATGTGATCAGGGTTAAAGGTCACCAGCAAGACAAGCAGAAGCATAATGAGGCAAGTCAAAGCAAAGAGTCTTCTAATCTGTCCTTTATCTGAAGGAAAAAGAGAGGACTTATTGTAAAAAGAGAGAACTGCAGCTATCACGGAGGGAAGGGCCACACAATGGGAGTGAAAATGTCCTACGCTAATGCCGTTGCCTTCTTTCAGTGAAAGCCAAGCAGAAACCAAAGGCAAAGAAGCCTACTGATATAGTTCATAGAAATCAGTCTCCTGGAGTTGAGAGGAAGATGGTGAGACAGACAGAGATGAAGGGAGGCAAGGGAACATCCCAGCTCTTAGAATACTTCTTTTTTGCAAACATCAACCACCATATAACCTTTTGTAGAAACAGATTGTGAGTACATTTCACAAAGATGGAGTCCTTGGCCTCACAGACAACAGAAAAGGACATATGACAGAGACCCATGATTTGGAATATAGTTACTTTGCTTATGGAGGTAGGTTGGGGGTTGGAGAGCTGCTTCAGAATAAATTGACTAGGATAAATTAGTGCCACAAAAAAAAAAAACACATTCCTTCCCCCCCCCCCCCCATGCAGTTTCTGGTTGCTGTTCACTGTCCCAGAGTGCCAAGACCTACCATTACTTTTATAATTCTAGCACCCCCTGTGTTCTAGCTGTATAAGTAGATGCCACTCCTCAGCAAGGTCTAGAATTGAACTAGCTTCTTACGCACACATCCAGGAGGCTAGTTTCCTTCTGGCTATCTAAATACAGACTTTTATCGAAAATATAGGGCTGCTGTGTCTGAATTGTGTGGTGCCCCCTTAGAAGTTGTATAGACATCATTAGCTTAAGAGTCAGGTGTGGAAGCACACAGGTTTCAGTTGATTATTGGCTTCCTGTGTTCTGCCAAGGCATCTCACTCCAGAGAATATGAGTCTCCAACACCAGGGGATCCAACTCTTCTACCAAGAGTCTCAACTAAGTGACAGAAGACACACAGCTTCATTTTTTTCTCAAAAAACATTGCTCATGTATCAGTGCCTCCAGCAGGAACAAATCAGTTAAAATCAGACCCCCGTCTATATATCTGGCTGTTTGGCATTTCTTCTAATTCCACAAGCTACTCCTCATCTTTGTAATTCAGCGTCAGGCTTAAGTTAGTAAACTAGGCCAGACCACAAAGCAGTGGTCCAATTTTGAGTATCAACAAGAATAATGACTGGGATGATGTTTACAAGCTTTTACTTCAGTTTACTCCCAGATTTGGCAAACAAATGATGTTAGAAAAGACAAGCATGGACAAGTAAATACTAGGTCTTCCCAGAACAGAGGCTGAGATCCCAGGTCATAGAATCCCAGGCAAAGTGACAACCCTCCCCTTTAAGCCTTTAGGCCATGATGAGGACCATACTGATGTCCAAAGGCCTAATTGTTAGCATGGAAGAAGAGCTTGCTTCTTCATAATAATCTATTTCCCATGGGTCTCTGTAGAACCTGGAGTAAGTTTGGTCATGCCATCTCGTTGTTAGTCAAAACCCATCTCTGTCCCTTATGACCAAAATTAGGTACAGCTGAATTCTATTTTGTTCTTCCATAATCCAAGACTGACTCTGGTTCACAATGTCACCCTCTGCCCTGTTTCATCTACCTTATAGATTACTGTGTAGAAAACATGCTTACATATATCTTTAACCCTCTCATCAAATCAATAAGGAATAATTATTCTGTTCTTTTGTAAATGAGAACACAAAGGTTTGTGTGAGTGGTGTGTAAGTGGGCTTTCCTGGCCCATCATTACAAATCCTTGAAGAACAAGGATTCAAACCCAGACCTACTTGACTTGAGAGTGTATCCCATCTATTTCCTACTTTACTGAGCTTTTGGTCATAGCATTGATTCAATTGCTCACACTTGTACAGCCTCTGATCTTCTTGGGCTTCTTTTTGTTATTTTAAGAAGAAAGTCTAAACTATACATCTCCACATGATTGTTGGGGCAGAGTGAATGAGAGAAGGAGGAGGATATTGGGTGACAGGGTAGATTCTATGAACTGCCAACCATTTGCTTCTGTTCATCTGTTTTCAATGACTACCTACTTTTCTTTTTGTCTTAAACAAATCACAGGTTGTCTCTATTTTAGTCATACAAATTCTCCTACTCATCCCAAGCCAATGAAAAGCCCCTGAGAGATGAGTGTGTAGCTACTGATACTGATCTTACATCTGTGTGCATTTATTTACCCATTGCTTTGTATAATTATTCTGTAAACCTTCTATGACAGCCCCTCTTCAAGTCCCTGCCAGAACATCTCCATTGATAGAAAATTGCTGGAATCACCATCATCAGCTGAACATAGTTGTTGCTGGTGGAACATGATTCAAGCTCTCAAGTAGCCTGAGAGACCAGCATGGAGTTTCTTTTGTTCTGTTTCCTGGATCCTAAGTGTGTTCTACTGGCCAGTGTGAAGCCAGAGAGAATGACAAACTTCCCCAGGTCTAGCTGCATTGATGACCCAGATTTGGGTCATTTAGACGGTCTAGAATGAAATTGCCGACCAAACAACCCTGTAGCAGATGCCCTTCCTTCACCCTCAGACCACAGGTTTCCACCTCAGACAAAGGGACTGACGGGACTTCTGTGTACAGAAGTAGCTCCCTATGACCTAATCCTACCTGCTGGATGACCACTAAACTGTTACTCCTTGTAACATGTCTTGCATCTGAAGGAGGAAGAGGTGGAAAGAAAAATCACATTGCTCGAGGCCCCTTGGAAAAGAAAAGAAATTTAAAATGATACAATGTAAACTGGGATAGCAGAGCATTCATCTCAACTGGCTTGAAATCACAACTGAAATTTGAGGACGAAAGCTAGAGTATTTGTTGTAAGAGAGCAGATTGCTGCCTTCACCAGCCACCCGTACATCACACGGTGGTTACAAGGAAAGAGACTGGAACTCCAGAGTGAGCTGCATCCTCCCTCCTTCCTTCTAACTCAGCTTCCACCTCCATCCCCGGTTACCTTGCAATACGCCACATCTTCTTACTTCATCAGCTCTTCTGCCATGGGTTTATATGTTTGTAGCATTCTCTCATAGACTGAATAACACAACAGAAAAGGTAGAGAAACATCAAGACAGATGCTTAAGACTCAGCCCCAAGACACGACCACTAGAACACCTTGAATTGATCCTTAAAAAGTTACAGGTAATTGGAAAATGCTGTCTGATTAATAGAGGTAAATTGAATGCATCCCTGTCCTGAGGACTGTGCAGCAAGAGGCCCCGCCATGAACTGCAAAGATAGTTCATTCAATGAAAGGCTAATGTGTCATAAGCATTAGGACCTGGCTCCTCCACAGCCATGGAAAAAGCTGGGCACGGTAGTGTGGCATTTGCTTGTAATCCCAGTGCTAAAGAAGGAAAGACAGTACAATCTATGGGGCTCACCAGCCAGTCAGTCTAATGTAATTTGTGAGCTCTAGGCCACAAAGACCCTGTATCAAAGGACGTGGGTGTTAGTCCTGAGGCTCGAGTCCAAGGTTATCTATCTACATATAGTGTGCACCTCCATACATAGTCATGCACACACACAAGTCAGGAGAGAGCCCTAACCTTGCCCTACATTGTGTGTGTTTGTAGTTTTCTTTGCATGTGGAAACAGTTGACCAAAATTAATACTTCCTTTCTGTTTAAGGTTCAATCCAATTTTGGGCATACAATAAAACTGAGAGTCTGACTAATTGTGGATTTGCCCCCAAATCTTTTAGAATCTCCCCAGAATTAGCTATGTAATCCGCATGTGATCTCATAGACTCCGATGGGAATAACCCACTATGAGCAACAAATCAAAGGAAAGCCAAATTTTAAGCAAAATTTTATAGTTTGAGGAGTGTCTTTGAGAGTCTCCTGCTCATCTTATCTGCTTTTGTTGCATAATCCTTCAACTTTAGAGATACCATCTTGTCACTTCTTTCAAACATATTTTTTCCAGCCACTTTTGGCTAAGCCACTTGAGGTTAGCACCTCTGTTTGAACAGCTGTGGTGCATTAGGGGAACAATGATTCTTTCCAGCTTCTGGAGGTGGAGGAACCTTGAAAAAATAGCCTCTAGTCCCTTTCCTTTTCAGCCAGAGGTATTTAACCTTGGCCTTGTACCCTTTCGTTCAACTCTTCATTCTAACCTTCTGAAAACTGTTTTCAACACAGGTCTCATTGGAGAAACTTCCTCAAGGAGCATGGGGTTGCCTGGCCACCCGCTTGGAATTCCTAAATTCTCATTGATTAGAAAGAGACCTGTCTTTAAAGAGCTAGGAAACTGGTCTCCAAACTACTGTTCTGTGTCAGTAGTGAGTACTCCTCACCAGTAGGGATGCTTCATACTCACTATGAAGCAAAGAGCCACAAAAGTTGAATGTCAGCCAGGAATTAAATAGGTTACGTTCGGGCAGATGGTTGATATTAGGAGGAAAGGGGTCCAGATTCATGAGCTTCTTTTTCCTTAACATCAGTGTCAACAAACCAAGGCAGCCTGACTCAGGCACTCGAGGTGAAGGACCCTATGGTATTCCTCTCTGCGCGCCACTCATGGCTCCTTCCTATCAGCCATCTGTCTAATGTCTGTTGACTGTTACCACATAGCTGGATTGTTTCTGTGACGAGAGTTACATTTTCTGCCTAATGGGATTTATTTTTTCATCATTGGCTTCTACATTCATGAGAGTCATGAAAAACATCTCTACAGTCTAGAAAAAAAAAATGAAACATTGCATTTTGGTTTCCACTTTTCCCTCCAAAGGAAACTGATATTTTTAGAACGTCTCTTCTGATTTATAATCATGATAATTGCACACTGTGGTTAGACTGACGGTCCTCTTTTTACCTCTGTCTGTAAATCTGGTGGTTGATTCAGTAGTCCACACTGACTGAAATAATAAAGAGCATCCCCCAAATGTTAATTTCTTCTCCCTGTGTGGGTACTTGGGATAGTACAGAAAGCATAGACATCATTATGGGCAAAGGAAGGATTAAGAAGAGTGAGATAACTCACTCTGCCTTCTCCTTCTGAGCTGTCTTTGAAGCCCAACCATGATAAAAAGCAACTTCGTTTGTTCAGAGTTGCCCAATGATGGTCATGTCTCTCAAAGGTTACATCAAAAGGTTATCACCATGAAAAGAAAAATAGAACTAAAGAGAGCCACAAGCATTAAATATCATACCTAAATTCAGTGACATCTGACTAGATGCCACATAATCACTCGGCAACCCAAACGTGAGCATTGAGGATTTTAATGTTTTCACAGTTCTCACTTTGGAAAACTACAAATGTGAAGCACTGCCACCTCACGTGGCCACACACACGTTTTTCCCCATGGAGAAATATTCGTGCAGTGCGTTGAATAATTCCATCTGTGCTTGACTTAAAAGAGACTGACCAGAAGAACCAAAGAATTAAGTTCTGTCTTAGTGTTTCTGTAGCTTAAGTCGAAGTCAGTTATAACCTCACACTATTCCAAATTTGAACCCATGCACTTTGGAGTCTAAATAACCTCTCCTTTGTACGTACCTCTGCCATTACCTGTGACATCATTTTCCCCAAGACAAGATACAAAACTTCAGATCATTAACTTAGCTTAATTCCTATTTTTCAATTGTGTAGACTTCATTTCTAGGAATTCAGACAACTTTAAATAAAAAATATGTGGGGGAAAAACTGGTGACTAAACTGAACCTGAACAAACAATTTTGTTTTAATTGTTCCCTCAACAATATGTGGTAGTGGCAATTTATATAGCATTTGCATTGTAATGGGTTTTGTAAGTAATCTCAAAATGGTGTCAAGTTTAGAGGAGGTCATGTGTGGGTTAATTGCAAATACTATACCACTCTATAGAAGGGAGTTGATTGACTGCAGTTTGATACCCATGGGGGAGGGAAAGTCCTGAAAACAATCCTCTGCATAGTGGAGAGCTGCAGTCAGTTTGCAATAGCACTACCTGTATAAAAATCTGCTAGATGTTGTCGGAGATACAAGGAAATATATAAGAGCACTAAAACTTGGTAGAGTGAGACATGTCCACACATGAGAAAATAGTTAAGGAAATGCCATGCCAAAGCTAAAGGTTAGGAGCATCACTCTGGGTCTGTAAAGGGGAAGGCTTCAAACAATGAGGACCTTGTAGACTCCACCCTACAGCCATGGGAGGAACCAAGGTTCAGATGCTTCAGAAAGACCCAGAGCAGATCATTAGAGGTCAGACACACAGCAAAGCCCCTGGATTCTTGCCTTTATCATGCTCTGTGTGACTGTTCCTTTGTTTCTATATGTTTTATTGTCCACGCATAAGAAATTTGGATGACAACAATAGCTAGTTGCTAGTTTTTCCCTTTAGATCCATTGCGTGCCAGAAACAATATACACACTTCATATATTTTAACTTACACAATTCTAATAATTGTATTTGTAGACCCTGTCCTTAGGTATATCTTAAAGAAGAAGAAACAAACACGGAGATGTGTCTAATTCTGCCAATAGTTAGACACAAGGAAATTGAAGGCCAGCATTCTATCTGGTCTCGACTGTAGACCCTGAACACTTGTCTATTCAGTGTGTTAGTAGGTCAGGTCTAATCTCAAAGCCATGGTTCTTACTTTTCCTCTTCTACTTTTTAATACAGAAACTCCTTTATTATTATCTTTCATGACTGTAACCAAAGAACTTCTCAGAGGGGAAAAGATGTATTTGAGCTTATTGTTTCATAGGCCTCATGCCCTAGTTCCTTGGTCCCATGAGCTATAGAGGAACATCAAGCCTGGTGGTGTGATGCAGGACAGTTGTTTATACTTTAGTGGATAGCAAGCAGAAGGGGAGTAACAGGAAATGGCCAGAGACCTACGTCCTCCAACTCAGCCCTACTCTCCAAATTTCTACAGCCTCCTCATAGTGCCACCTTCTGGAGAATAAGCATTGAAAATAACCTTGGGCCTCCGGGAAACATATATTCAAACAGGGCCCATGGCAGGCAGAAGAGACACCTAACCACCTGACATGGGTACCACTTGGAGTGATAGGAAAGATAAAGTATGCAGTGGAGAGATGGAAGGGAAAGTGAAGCCTTGGGGTTTGTAACTGTGGAGAAAAGTGGAACTGCAGACTCGATGGGCAGATATAAAGAGGCCATGGTGAGGTCCTGGTTCAGGCTGCCACTAAGGGCTATGTCTGGCTGGGGTCATGGTTCTGCTGAACCTGGAAACTATGTCGATGGCTGTGGCTCAGGTTACCACCAAAAGCCAAGTGGATGTCCATGGTCTGGGTCAGCATGGGACATGTGGATGTCTGAGAACCCTGTTGCCGCAGAAGGACATGCTGTTTTGAGTGACCTGTGCTGCTACCTGAGGCCATGGGGACATCTGGGCCCAGGCTGCTGCCAGAGGGCTATGCCTGGGTTAGTGGTGCTATGTCAGCCTAGGTCTGTGTTGATGTCTCAGGTTTGGTCTGAATTGCCTCCTGAGACACTGTGCTGAGTTGACCCCATCCCTTGCCTAGGCAGCACAGCAGAGCTAGCCCTGGTAGCAGGGGTACAGAAGAGTCAGCCCCGTGGCATGAGCTCAGTAGAGATGTCCCCACTTCTCATCTGCCATGGGGTGGACTAGTTGAGGGAGAGATGCGTTCCCACTATCGCCTGTCACTGCATGTGGCAGGTGGGAGAGCAGGCCCCATAGTCACAAAAGCAAGAGAGCTGGCTCTGCTCCTCACCATCGACAGCACTCAGGGAAAGCAGGCCCTGTACCTCACCTGGGTAGCACAGCAGAGTTAGCAGGTGGTAATTGTGGAAGAGCTGGTCCAAGGTCATGAGAGCAAGAGAGCTAGCTGGCTTTGTCCCTCACCAGTGGCTGAACTCACAAAAGCCTGAGCAGCACAGCAAGGCTGGCCCTGGTAGCAAATGTGCAGGTAAGCCAGCCCTGAGGAGAGCTGACCAGCAGAAGAGTTAACCCCGACCCTTGTCAGCTGAAGCATTTGGGTAAGTTAGCTGGAGAGATTGCCCTGGCAGTGAGGGCCAAGGAGAACTGCTGGGCTGGCCAACTCAGCTACCTCCCAGGCTCAGATCCAGGGTTTTGAGGTTGGTCTACCCCAACATTACCCTATCTATGATCTGCTGGAGCACATGAAAGGGCCAGTCCTGCAGATCCAAAACTGCAGAATCTCCATGACACAGGGCAACCACAGGATATCTGAAAGGATTCCCTGTGAAGATCCAGTATTGGTGGTGTAGCAGAAGCCAGAGGCCTCAGAACAGACCAAAGACTCATCGGAATGAACATTTGCGAATCAAGAAGAGTGGACCAAAGAGTAGACTGTGAGACACACTACAGCTTCAAGGACAAGATTGATTTTACAGTTCTATCTTATTTTACTCTCTTTTGTGGGGGAGTTTCAAGGGAAGAGGGTAGACACTAAGGGACAGGGAGATGAGTGGGGTTGAGATGCATGATGTGAAATTCACAAAGAATAAATAATAAGTTAAAAAGAAAAGTTTAAACAGAACAAATCTCTGTTGTCAAGAAGACAAAGCTCACACTTCAGGTTTAGACTTAAGAACCCAGTCACTGCGGGAGTTTCTCACATGACCAACCAGTGACTAACCTCCCTGACGGCCAGGCTGTTCTCCTTAACCCAAACACACACTCGATATTTCTTCAGAGCCTGTCACATTGCAGTCTGCTTGTGTGGTGAGCAAAACTTGATACTTCCTCCAGCAGCTGTGGATCCAGGATGCAGTTCCTAATACTGCCACCCCAGTGAGGTTGCAATTTGACCACATTCTTCCCGAATTCCACTCATCATCAGACAAAATCACCATGTATTATTTTCTGAAATAAGAATCTCTGCCATCCCAGGTCTCCTTACATGGTCTGTGCTGTAGCTCACAAATTTTAAGCCAGAACTGACAGTCACTCCCTTCGGTCACGCTCCTAGTGTCTGTTCACTTTTTCTAGTCTAAAAAGACCTCTTTAGTATGAATTCTTTTTAGTCATGACTTGAACAACTGTCTTATCCACAAAATGTAGTAAGGGTATTCTTTACAGAGCTGCCCGTATAGTAAGGACGTTCTTTACAGAGGTACCCATGTAGTAAAAATGTGCTTTACAGAGGCACCTGTGTAGTAAGGATGTTCATTACAGAGCTGACCATGTAGTAAGGATGTACCTTACAGAATCATGCATGTTACTATGAAAAATAGCTGAGAAAATTGATCTGCCTTTTGCTTTCGTTTGTCCAAAATGACTCGTTCCATTAGACAACACACTCTGGTGCATCTATTCCGTTCACTATGAATCTCCCAAAATTTTTCATGATGTGGTCTACATTTGTTTATTCTATATGCAAATTACTATCATTGGGGATTTTATCCAAAGCTTTTTCGAGTGTTTGTTTGATACAGATATGTCCTTGAAAGTAAACCTAATAACTTTAAAACCAGAATCACCCTATTTGAGGAGAATGGATTTCTTTATATGCTTGCTTCTGGTGTTGACATTCTTTTCTAAGTATTTCCAGGCAACTTCTTTAATAAGCAAATTTAAACGTCCATCAATAATGAGTGTCACACTTGTGCTTACTGTACCACCTCATAATATTGGGATGTGCCCACGGCCGCTCTTCTGTACCATTCCTCTTACAAGGTTTTCTAGCTCTGTGGTTTTCTAGCTCTGAAACACCGAGCTTGTGTTAGTTTCCTGTTGCTGCTGAAACACATTTCCATGAACTTTCTGGCTTCAAACAGCACAGATTTGTTATAGTACAGCATTGAAATAATAAAAAACAAAACAAAACAGAAACAGTTTCACTGAGTTAAAATGAAGGTGTTGGCAGGGCTGGTTCCTCCTGGAGCCTCTGATGGGACAACCCCTGCCCTGCCCTTGCCTTTTCCAGCTTCTAGATGCTGTTCACATTCCCTGGCTGGTCCCCTCCAGCCATCAGAGGCATCACTTCAACCTTTGTTTCCATCCCCACATCCTCTTTTGCTTCTTTGACCCTCCAACCTAACTCTCATAAGAACATTGGTTATTACAATGGACCCATTTAGATAGCTGGATCTTTCTATCACAAGAGCCTTAGTTAACCACATCTGTAAAGTCCTACTCACCATGCGAGGTCACACAGTCACAGGTTTCAGGCATTAGGATGTGGCTGTCTTTGAAAGAGGCCATTCACATCCTATGACTCGAGATAGTTGATTAGAGATGTCATTTATTTGCCTTTGTTATAGAAATGAATCCCGATGGGCTAATGTTTTTCCCAGGGTATTTGTTCTTTTAGAATAGTTTTCTCTGCAATGCTAGCTAGCCTTTCCACATTGAAAAGCCTTTTTCTAAAGGGAGTATGCAAGGGCAAGGGAAGAAGCAGTTGGATAACTCTACTTTCTCCTGTCTGACACTGCCTGTTCCAATGACCACTTCCCACTTTGCCTCCCCCACACACATACAGACAGACACACAAAACTCACACATACAGACACACACACATACAGACACACAGACACACACATACACACACAACACACACACACAGACACACACATAGACATACACACAGACACACACACATAGGCATACATATACACACACACAGAGATACACACACACACACACACACACACACACACACACACACACACGTAGCAAGAAAAAAGCCTCTTAGGTCTTAATATTTTTCAAGTCTCAACTTGCTCCCTGCTGGTCTTTCTGTATGTTTTATTGGTACAATCTGTGCTCATGGTCTCATGCTTAGCCTGAACTATGTGCTTTTTCTTCAAAACTCTGTTTGTATTCTTTCTATCCCTCTCTTTGGATGGTTTTAAGGGACATTCCCTGCCTCCCTGTCATTAGAATAAGCCAAGATTACAAAGTAAGCATTCTTTTATTTTAAGCTACTTATTCTTAAGTGATGGTCCCTTTTAGGAACACACTACAAACTCATTTTACTGTCTTCAGATTTAAAAGAGAAAATCCAATGGGTGTGTTGAAACATCACCATTTGTTCCTCTTCCCTGCCATTATGAATTCCAAGATGGTTCAGTCACTTCCTCCTGTGGTCACCATACCTTCTGTGACACCAACTGGCTTTCCCTTTTGGTTAGAAAGGAGCAGAAGCTCTGTGCTCTTTGTCCTTTAATCAGTCCTTCCACTTTTAGCAACAGGAGCCTCCCAACAGATGTTTGGAGAGTTGAAGTCATGACATCACCTCATCACTATTACAGGGGAAAGGAGTCTTTACCGCTGACCACTTGTCTGTGATCATGAATCTCTGGCCATATGCTTCCACACAGCTCTGGACTCTTCCACATGGTTCTTGTTTATAGATAACACTCTGACTTAAGTAGGAATGCTTAGGCCGAGAAGCATTAGACCACAAGCTAGAGATAAGCCTTAGGTGTGTCTGGAAGTGAGTCCGAAACAATTTGCTGTTCTTGGCGACACGCCAGTAAAGGACAGACCTCTGATCTAATTTAGGAGAGCTCCATGCTTTCAGAAATGATTCCCGCCCATAGTCATGAAGCGTGCCACCAGGGCTCTGGATCCTTACCTTCATCTCACAGCCACCTCAATCGGAGGTGAGCATGTGACCTCAGCGAGATCAGCAGAGTGATCTCAGGACTTCCACGGGCGATGCTGGGATGAAACTTCCCTACACTGTCGAGGTGGATGGACAGGGAGCACACAGGTCAGGGTTGCAGCCATTTTGAGACTCCAAGAACTCATTTGAGAAGGTAATATCGTAGAAGGAGAATGAGAAGAACTCAGGTTTTTAGAGCATTGTTGACAGCTGGAAATCTAAGCCTTCAGATTTTTAGTCTCTTGTCTTAAAACTTATTTTTCTAATTTCCATTTGAATGTTTATATATACTTATATATACAATATATATTATATGTGTATATGCATATATGTAAAATACACACACATATATACACACACACATATATATATATATTATATATATTACACATGATCTTTTGATCTAAGTGAGAAGGTGAATCTGCAAGGAAAAGGATTGGAGAGGCAGACAGGACAGCATATAGCCAGAGAATGAGCTCTGAGCTAGCCACCAGAAGGCATTTTTGTCTTGCCCTTTGTCTTGCCTCTATGCATACTATAGAAAGGAAAATGAGCAGTGCTTTTCACTGTGTGTCAGACACGGTGGTGCATGTCTATTATCTCAGCAGACAATGTGAGACTAAAGGTAAAGGGATGAGATCTGCCTGAGCTGTATAGCAAGATCCTATCTTAAAGCAAACAATGAAAATGTTGTATCTCCCAGAACAACTCCTGCTGCTGTAACCTCAGTCTGAGTCACAAGCGTGTCATGCCAAGGAGTTAGACAGTACAGGATCATTTAGTCAGAATCAGCAGTATGCCGAGTTCCATCTCCTCCTGTCCCAACTGCTCATAAAAATCCCATCAGTCATACAACCCTTCTAAAGATAAGCCTCTGAAACACCCCTTTCAGATGCCAATAATGGCTCCAAATCAGACAGAAATTTAATTTATAATCTTTTCCCCTTGACTTTCCTACCTCATTTAAATAAATCTTATCTTCTGTAACAGTAAGAAAAGCAACTTGCAAAAATCTTAAATAGTTCTCGAGATGATCCAAACTGTTGCAGTGCCCTGAGCTCTCACCTAGAATCTGCCCCTCCACGACCAGGGGCCTTCTTCATCCCTGCAATTCTCAGCCCATGTTTCCATCCAGCAAAAATGGCCTAATAGCCATCATTTCTATAAAAAACCTACCCTTGTTTCAGCTCAGTTTCTGCTTACATATAGGGCTCTGTTTGTGTTCATTTATTTTATAGTCTTTCCCCACTAGAGTATGCGTCCCTCCAGCCATGAGCCACAGCTCTACAAAGAATGGGCTATATCCTACCGATCTGTGTCCTTAGTACCTGGCACATATAGTAAGCCTTCAATAAAAGTCCATTTGGAAAGGATGTCTTTATATAATGTTCAGACAGAGCTATTACTCACTGCTAATATCCTGCTCCCTGCCATCATGTGCCTTGGGCAGTAGAAGAAGCAGATTTAAAGGGGGATTCCCATAAATGAGTCGACAGTTTCTCAAAAAGCCAAGCATGGAATGCCATGTGACCTGGAAGTTCCACTCATAGGTATACACCGCACTTTGTTTATCCCATTTTCAGTTATTGGATATTTGGCGTTTTTACTATTTCTTGGCTACAACAGTTAAAAAAAAACCCAAAAACTTAAGTGTATGAAAATATGCTTTCAATTCTCTAGGGTGCATGTGCTTAAGTGGTATGTGTGTGTTTGTGTGCGTTGGATTATGTGTAAGATTGCTGGGGCATGTTTAGTGATTCTGAGTCTAACTTTCTTTCTTTTTTATCCAACAGGACCTTACTAGGATGCCATTCCTGGCCTTGATTTTACAGATGCCTGCCTGCCTCTGCCTCATGAGAGTGCCAGGATTACAGGTGTGAGCCACCACGTCCCACACCATGAGTAACTTTGTTTGTTTGTTTATTTTTCGAGAAATGCTTAATTTTTAAAAGGACTGCCTAATGTGGCTGCAAGTATGTTATACCCCAATAGTACAGATGAGTATTCTATGTCTCCTCTTCAGAAATACTCATTAATGTTTTGTAAGTGATGGCCATCTGGGTAGGAAGTCCAGCCTTTTTAGGGCTTGATTTCCCCTAGGAATAATGATGTGCACCATTTTCTGTTTTCTTTGCTAGTTCGTTGTGTATATATTTTAGGCCTTGTCCAACCTTCTGCTCATATTTAAATTAGATTATTCTAATTAGTTCTAGTCTGTTGGTTATCACACCATATGAATTCTTTAGTCCTCAGGTCACTTTATATTTATTTGATTTGCAAATTCATTTTCTGCTCTAGAGTTGACTTTACTTTCTCAGTAATGTTCTTTGATGCACACTTTTATTTTTAATAAATTCGAATCTGTCTTCTTTTTCTCCTTCAGTGACCCGTGCTTTGGCCATCTGAACTCCAGTCTTTATGACCAGCTGTGTGGTTTCTTTGTCACTTCCCTGTTTGGAAAACAAATCTAACCAGCCACTGGCTAGTCAGTAACTGAGTCCTCTAAGGACAAAGACAGGATTTGAAGAGCAGAAATGCCTGAGAAAGCAGTAATCACGTGGTCAAACATGAGCCCCTTAATACATGCTTTCAGCAAATCTGTGACAGAAATCAGACTCCCAGAAAAGAAAATTGTCCTGTGCAGCCAATCTGACACCTGGCAGCTGGTGCCACCCAGTGGTGGAAATGAGAGAATGACATGGGGGTAGTAATTGAATTGGTAGCTAGGCAGATTCCCCGTTGATTCTTAACAACCCTATTAGGAATAGGGCATCAGTGAACATGGGTGAGAAAATAATTCTGTTGTGAGATGGAGAGTTCTTTGGATATATGCCCAAGATGGGGCATAGGGGAATCGTATGGTAGGTATATTTTCAGCTCTTTGAGGAACCTCCACATTGATTTCCACAGAGGCCATACCAGTTTGTACCCCCACCAGCAATGAATAAGTGTTTCCTTCTCTGGTAGTTCTACTTTTAATGTATGTCTGACCTAACAACTGCAGGCCACTAGCTTGGGGTGACTTCACGGTAGTGAAAGAGTTAATAGAGTGAAATCATGGCTGTAGGTGGGAGCAGATTTACCACTCAACCTTCTGTTTGACCTTACTGTAAGATCTACAGGGCAAAAATAATTAATCATGAATTGATTAGGGGATAGGAGAAACTACACTAAACAGACTAACCATTCAAAGTTTATGCCCGAGTATTGTTTCTCTAGAATCGTGTTTCAATCTGATTCAAATGAGCTTTTCTTCTCCTACTGGCAAATATCCACTTTAAATGAGTCTAAAGTAAACAGGGGTGCAGACAGTCAAGATTCTGAGGAATCTCAAGATCAAAAGCATGGTGTGTATTAAAATTAGGAAAAAATAATGTGTGTTATGGGACCTCATGGGTACTGGGGATTTATTCTTATATGGCTTGTATTGTCTGTCTCATTCCTATCCATGTAGCCTTCTATGTTGTCTGTGCAAATAAGCATTCCCAGGCAGTGAGAAATGAAACCACAGAACACTGTCATACTTTTAGGTATGACTATTGAAAGAGAAGGTATCTATATTCCAAAGCACATTAGCACAACATAGAAACCTCCCTTCCAAATCCAAGCAGACAGTACACATCTGTTCTTATGTTTTACTCTGTGACCTCTGGTCTTTTCTTTACTCTTAGAATTAAGCACTAGGCTGACGTTCCAGGGTCAGCTTCCAGAACCGCTCTTCATAACTTCTGCTTCCATCAGAAGGTCACTCACTACTTCTGCTGATTTCTGTGAAAGTAGATGCTCCACATTCTGATTCTTGACACCCACAACGCCACTGAGCCCTCAGCTGCAATTGCTACAGAGAGCCCAAGCATCTGCCTACCATGTTTGCTCCAAAAGAGCCCCATGATGTGAACTCTGGTCTTCCAAAGCTCTTCGGGGCATCTGCTTAGCATTAATTAAATCACATGAAAAACCCAGAGATGGAAACCCAGAGATGAAAGTAAGTAACACATTTCATTGCAGACTGAAAGTTGATGCCTCCTGATTCATGTGTTGAACCCTAATCCCCAATGTGATGGAATTAAGAGGTAGGCCTTTGAGAAGTGATTAGGTCATGAAAGTGGAGCCCTCGTGAATGAAGTAAAATATATAAGGGGAGGCCCAGGGCAAGGAGATACAGTCTCAAGAGGGAGTTTCATGATGGAAGATGTGGACTCAGTGAGGAGTGAGGAGATGAGTCAGGTAAAGCACCTTGTACACAGAATTCTATACCACATGTAGAAGACTGTGGAAGTGAAGACTGGGCTAGGGTTAAACCAAAGGGCATTAAGGTGTGGAGAGCCACACCAGACAGCAGCAGAAGCAGAGACCATGTAGGGGTGTTTTGACCTTTGACTAACAACTGTTAGTTCAGACGGTAGCTGACTTTCAGAAGATAACTACAGAAAGAGCCTGGAGGTCTGAATTGGAGTTGGTCTGGAGTTGCACAGAGAAAAATGACCTCTCTACCCTACTATTATTAATTCTCTCTGAACACTGTAAACACCTTCACTGAAAGAAGGAAGCTGACATGAGCAAAAGAAAGAAAAAGACTCAACTAGCAAACTGCTTCCAAATGCATAAGTTCCAGTGCAGAAACAGAAATAACATGAAATAGCAAGCAACATATTTTCAAGAATTACTATTCCCATAACACTGCCCCCCCCTCCTCCACAGTAGGAATGACCTGGGAGAACTTCCAGACAAACACTTTAGAAGAATGGTTCTGTGACTGACGACTCGGACAAAGATATAAATGTACATAGAGAATGAAAACAAAGAGCTGAATGAAGTGAGGATGATAATTTAAGACAAGAAAACAAAGTTTGATATAGAAATAGAGTTATTGAAGAAAAGCCAAACTGAGATGGTGCTGGAAGTGAAAAGCTCAATGAACCTCAGTGGGAAGCTTCACTGCTAGAATGTAGCACATTGAAAACACTATTCAGGCTTGAAAACAAGATAGAGGATAGGTCAATGATAAAATGTAAATCTTTTTGTGCCTCTCTTTGTTTCTCTCTGTCTCTCTGTCTCTATCTCCCTGTCTCCCTGTCTCCACCCCCTTTGTGTGTGTGTGTGTGTGTGTGTGTGTGTGTGTGTGTGTGTAAGGCCAAATCTTCTCCTTTGGGGCACAGATGAGAGAGATGAGAATCAAACCACAGGCATAAAAATATTTTCAATAAACTCATAAAAGAACATTTACCAAACATGAAGAAGGAGATGTTCAACCAGGGACTACAAGCCTATACAACACCAAATATACAGAACTACATTAGACACTCCTCATAGCATTTTATAGTTGAAACACTAAAACACAGAAAAGAACAGAAAAAAAAAAAAAAAAACAATTGCATGAAGGAAGTGTCAAGTCACTTACAAAGACAGGTCCACCAGAAAACAGTTAACTGCATTTATAGCTAAAGGGACTTGGCAAGATTAGTCCAAGTTCTGAGAGGTCACTACTGCCAACACAGACTATTATACCCAGCAAAACTATTATAATTAATTTAAAATTCACATGATTAAAAGCAGACTAAAGGAGTCTATGATACTTAAGCTACTCTAAAAATGGTAATTGAACAGGACTGAAGAGAAAGATAAACACACCAAAGAGAACACAAAGGATTAATAAGCAATTGAAGATAGTTAATCAAATAACAAGAACTTTTAATATTAATGATTCAATTCTCCAGTGAAAGACTGACTGGGCATTGGATTAGAAAATGGGGTCCATCGTTTTTGCTACCAACAAGAAACACATATCACTATCAAAGATAGCGACCACCTTAGGGTAAAGAGATCAAAAAATTATTCTAAGCAAACTAAGAAACAAGCAAGTATAGCTAGTCTAATGTTTAATAAACTAAACTTCAAACTCGAATTAGTCAGAAGATATAAGGAAAGTCATTTTATATTGATTATAAAAAATCTACCAAGAAGAGATTATAGTTTAAAAAAATTTCCATCAAACATGGGCATACCCAACTTCATAAAAGACATTACAATATGAGATGATAGATCAATCCCAATGCAATAATAGTGGATGGCTTTAATACCACAATCTTACCAATAGACAGGTCAACTGATCAAAAACTAAACATAGAAACATTGAAGTTAAATATCATGATAAGTTAAACGGTTCTCACAGACATCTACATATCATTCCACTCAAACACTTCAGACTATACATTTTTATCTGCAGCCCATAGAACTTTTTCCAAAACTGATCACATAGTAGGACACAAAGAAAGTCTCATAATATACAGGAATATTAAAATCATATTTTGTATTCTAATTGATTACAATGCGGACCATCAGATATCAATGATAATAAAGAAGATTGTTAACATTTAAACAAATTAACCAAAACAAAGAGAAGACCCAGATTAATAAAGTTATAGAAAAAAATTTAAGACATTTCAAAAGGTAGCAATAAAATTCAGAAAATAATAAGGACATACCATAAAAATGTATAGTCCACTAATTTGGGAAATTCAAAAGAAGTGGATGAATTTCTAAATGAATATGAAATGACAAAACAAAGCAAAAGTAAAAGGATTAAGTAATAATTTAACCAGCTCTACAACCAGCAACAACAATGATGCATCAGCAGAGAATCTCCCACCTCAAGAGGTCTGGGATCAGATGGATTTACTACAGAATCTTACCAGAACTTCAAGGAACTAACACCTAAAATACTCAATTTATTCTATAAAGTAGACAAACAAGGAAAGTTTCTAAACTATTTTTATGATGTAAGTATTATACTTACAAATTCAAAACCAGATAAAGTGCATCCACTCTCTCTACTTCTTGTCAATAGAAAGCTATCAGAGATAAGACAAAGGAAGAAAATAAAAGGATAAAGGCAAGAAAAGAAATTAAAGAATCTGTGGTTGCAGATGGTTTGATTCTATATGTAGGCAACCGAAACGGCCTCCACCATAAAATGCTTAGAGATGATGAATGCTTTCAGTAATATGGCAGGCTACAAAATTAACAAAAAGCAGAAGCCTTCCTATAAACCAATGACAAATATATTGAAAAAGATCAAGGAAACACAGTAGATACACACAAACAACCACTACCATCACACACACACACACACACACACACACACACACACACACACACACAC
>JANHMN010000003.1:150430007-150463248 GCA_030674055.1 Rhabdomys pumilio
CACACACACACACACACACACACACACACACACACACACACACACACACCTGGAACATTTCTGAGTCTACTGGAAACAAAGACTCAGAAACGAAATTTTGTAAATTCCAAAGTAAGGCATAAAAAGCTTTCCAGGACCTCCCTGATATATGCAGACAACCTAAATGGAAAAGAGAATGCTTCTGTAAACAGCCACAAAGAAAGAACAATTGTGGACTGTTAGTCACATTAGAAAACCTAAATTACAGAGCTAAAATTCCAGGCGGAGAGGCGGCGGAGAGGCGGCGGAGAGGCGGCGGAGAGGCGGCGGAGAGGTGGAGAGGCAGAAGCAGAGAGGCAGAGGCTCAGGGGCAGGCAAATCTCTGTGTTTGAGGCCAGTTTGTTTTACAGAGTGAGTTCCAGGCCAGCCAAGGGTACCTAGTTAGACCCTGTTAACAAAGAATGAAAAGAAAACTTCAATGTGTAAGTGATCTGTCAAGGACTGTGAGGGGCATTTTATGTATGTTCTTAGCTTACCTAGAACACCTTTCATCTTTTCTGAAATCTTCCAATCAGATTTAAGAACAAATAGCAAGAACAAATGGCTGAGTAAATAGCCAGAATGTTTTCCTAAAAACAGTAAAACAAAACAGAAAGCCCTACTCTGAAAAACAGATATATCATTTTTCTGGAAGGTGAGAGTCATTTTATATTTTGAGTAGAGTTTTTCTTCCCTTCAAACACAGTTTGCATGACCATAACCAGCAGACTAGCTTCTCAAAGATGTCTGCACCTTACTCTCTAAAATCTGCTAATGTTACCTTGTAAGACAAATGGGACTTTCCAGATGTCATTCAAGATCCAAGATGAGGTGTCCTCTCAAGGTTGCCCAGATGGTCCCCATTCACTGATGCTAGTAAAATCTAAGAACCTTTTCCAGCTAGGGTCAGAGGGAGATGTGACTACAGGTAAGACAGCAATGGATGGCATCACTACATTTGAGTATCCAAGAGAGAGGAACAAGAAATGTGGATAGCCCTGGAAATTCAGAAAATGGGGAAATGTGCTGAGAAAACTCCTGAGAGTTGGAGCCTTGAGAATAAAGCCATGTCCAAACTGTGAGTTTCTGCTAGGAAGGCCTGTACTGGATTCTGGCCTCCAGAACAAAGAGAATAAACCTATGTTGTTTTAAGCCAGAGTCTATGAATGTTTGTAATAGCAGTCAATGAGTGCAATGGCAAGAGGAGAAATAGAAATAGCACACTTGGTGGCAGAAAGCATGTGGGAGAGGGAGGATTCCATCACTGCCATTTCTGTAACAAGCTGTCTCCTCCACATTGCCTAATGCTAGCATTTGCAGCAAGCTCACACATCTCTTGCACACGACCATCGTGATCTCCAGCAGTGTGAACGCAAGGTCAGAAATACAAAGCAAAGATGAATGGAGAGCCTGGTCTCTCAGGGGCTCTCAAGGGAGGCTATATTTTTCGAGCTCCATTATTCTCTTGATAGTTAACATCATCTCAGCAGCTTTAACCCCTAGGCAGAGATGCGAAATGTCTAGGTTATCATGCATTCTCAAGAAGAAATATTAAAAGCTAAGTAGGTTGAAGGGACCCAAGCAAAATGGTCTTCATGGTAGAAAATAATAGAATGTTCTTAAAGAAGAGATGACCAGAAAGTCAAGGCTCAGAGTAATGAGGTCCAACCCCTGTGGCCTTTGCAAGGGGTCTTCCTCCAGGTCAGGCATTGAGGACACAAATTCCATTGAGTTTGCACCATATTATGTGAGTTTCTGGCACAACTCCGAAGCCCTTCCTCGGCATTCAAAGCTACCTGCTGTTTCATTTCACCTATAAAGCAGCAACATGCAACATTCTCATGTGTTTTGAAGGGGTGTTGGTAGAGTGACTGGAAACACTGAAAGTTTCTCCAGGTGGGAGGTTAGGCACAGTGGCTCATTAAAGGCCTTCTCCACGGATCCTCACAGAGCGGCCCCAATGACACGAGAAAGTCCTTGGGTTTCCAAAATGGCTTTATTGGCATGTTGGATGATGGTTGAAACTGAATGTGCACCCCTGTGAAACTCAGGGCAGATCTGAGTTAATTAAATAGGGAGGGAGAAAGGGGGAAGGGTCTAGGGAAGAATATTGGCTCCGCCCTCTGGCCTTTAGGTATCTCATTAGTATGTAAATCTCTCTAGGGCCTGAGGCCTGTAGTCAAGCCCTCTACCTGTGCTCTTTGGGCGGGGCTGCATTGCCCTGAAAGTGACTGACCAGTGCAGGTCAATGGAGTTCCATGCCATTCCATGGAACTCCATTGTTAGGAGTGTTAGGAGCCTGGATTCTGGGAGCGCAACGGAATAGATTCCCATCCCTCTACAGGCAATGGACACCTGTCGGGTCTCCGGGCTTTCCAGCCAGGGCTTCAACCAAAACCAGCCATCCTATCACGGTACTACAAAGGGGAAAAAAACGCTCCAGTCAAAGCAGTAACATTTGAAAGCTGTCTGTGTAGCCCTGGAGTTTTGATTAGTTCCTTGGGAGCTTGGCAACCCTTTCATCGGAACATCAAAAGCAAGATCCCAAAATCTAGAGTCTCAAACTTAAATATAGTCATTCAAAAAGTTTAAAATATTACACGCTTTCAAACAATATAAAATTAACATGTGTGGAGCACTAACTTATTAATGCACAAACCAGGAAGACATTCAGATAACATGACAGAGAGAGAGAGAGAGAGAGAGAGAGAGAGAGGTTTGCAAATGGGAATATTAACACCAATCTGCTAGTATGTACAAAAACAGTTAATATCTTATCTAATTAGAAGTGGTAATACTTGGGACAACTGTTTGGCTGGGGGTAGGGTCCTCTAAAGTCCATGAGTTTGAGTTATCCTCATCTAACTTCTATAGAGCGAGTGAAATATAAATGCAGATGAACAGAAGCTAGTGGTTACTCTGAAGCTATTCCCAGGGATGGGAAACAGACTTGTAATCTTGTGTCTGGGGATGGTAGCTGCACCTGGGATTGCTGAGAAACTGCATACCAGAGGAGTGCATTCCTAGGCGCAGGACAAGTGCCGGCTGAGGACGCTTTGAATCTATCCTGGTGAGCACAGAGCAGTCTCTTTTGTGTTGACAGCCCCAAGTTGCAGAGGCTCATAAACTGGACTTATAAGCCCACAGCATTATACTTTCCAGTCCTCAGGAATAGTTCCAGCTCTAAAGCCAGCTTACTGCCCTGGGTGCCCTGAGCTTGAGGTGCCAACACCCAGCATACAGCTCTTGAGTTTCTGTACTTTAATTCTTGACAGTTCTACAGTTATTTCCAACTGTTTTGTTCTCTCTCTCTGACTCTCTCTCTCTCTCTCTCTCTCTCTCTCTCTCTCTCTCTCTCTGTGTGTGTGTGTGTGTCTGTGTATGTGTTTCTCTGTGTCTCCCTCTCCTCTCTCTGCTTCTGTCTCTCTGTCTCTGTTCTCTCTGTGTGTATTTGTGTGTGTGTGTGTGTGTGTGTGTGTGTGTGTGTGTGTGTACATGCCATGTATGTGCAGATGCTCACAGATGCTTGAAGAGGACATTGGATCTCGCTTGTGCTGAAGATACAGGAGTCTATGGCTGCTAATTGCAGGTGCCTGAAACCAAACAAGAGTCCTCTGGAAGAGCAATAAATTCTGCTAACCACTGAGCCATCTCTGCAACCCTTTTCAAATTGTTTTAAAGACTAGGTCTTGTGTGTCATGTAGGTTTGGCCCCTGCCTTCTGCCCACTGACAACATCAGGATGATTTTAATTGGGAACTCTGGTGTGGTGGGGATCACCTATCCCCAGATCATTTCATTAAAGACTATAAACTTTGACAATGTGGCACCTCCCCCTCTAAGCCAGGAAGTCTCTTCATAGCATGAGGCATTTCCATGAGTTCTCAGCTATATGGGACTTATAATCATTTCTGAAATGACATTTCTTTTCATGAGGACAGTTTTTACTTCTTGGAGCTTTCTCTAAGTATTCCGAAGTTAGTATTGGAAAATGTTGACCACGTAGCCATAGAGCCCTTACTGGACACACAGAACGCCTGCTGTGAGTTCCCAGAACCCTTGTCACAGCTCCCAAGAGCTGATGAAAGAAATTTCTGGCTCCTGTGGGTTTCTCTTCTGTCAAGGATCCATGTTACAAAGCCAGCTTTGTGAGAGAGCAGTGGCTTTGGGGTTGGGGCTGTCAGGCAGACTCCCAGACCCAGAACTAAATGAGCTCTGAGTCTAACCCTAGCCAGAAATTAAAAAAAAAAAAAAAAAGAATGTATGAAGGGAGGAAAAGACAACTCCTTGAGTTGCCAAATGCACAAAACATAAATCACTTTAGGGACAAGGAGAAAACCTAGGTTCTCAGGTCCAGGGATAACGGTTTACAGTATGCTCACCATCACCACTGGTCTGCTTCAAAGATGGAAACCAGTTCTCTACCAAGTACCCTGCAGGGAGCATCCATAACCAGATGTCATATACATATGTTCAGACAAGTGTTAAATCAGGGGAGGTGAACTTATAAAGCCTCTAAAAAGGTACCAGTGGGAAGAAGAGTTAGTCAATGGGCAATTCTTATGCCTTCCAGAGACACAAATAATAACGTTTTATTCTTGTATGAGTTAGACTCATACCTGACATGTTCTTTTCTCCAACATATTCTAATATATCTATTATTCAATGATGTTATTATTAAAATCCTATTCTCTCCTTTCTTCCTTCACTCCTTGAATCACCTCTCACTCTGAAGGGTGGTTTTCACTGGAATTTCCCTTAAATCAACTTTCAGACACCCTCATACCCACAACTTATCTCATTCCAAGAACTGTCACACACTCTGTGCCGGGGACCAAATCCAGGATCTTGGATTTATAGGGCAAGTGATCTTGTGCTGAGCTAAGTCCACTCCCAGGCCCTAGATTCAGCTCTAAAAAGCATTCTTTAATATATCTTAGTGGTCAGGGTGGTGAGGTGACTCACTTGGTAAAGCCACCTGCCACCAAACCTGAGAGCCTGAGTTCCATCTCCAGGAACCACATGCTGGAGAGAAAGAACTGAGTCTTACAAGTTGTCCTCTGACCACCACACTGTTCCAAGGCATGCACATATACACACATGCATACAGATACTGTAAAGAAATGGTGGGTAAATAATGTAACTTTAAAACTTAAATCTTTAAAACATGAATGGCAGGGTCTGTTTTCACAGATCCTAAAGGTTAATGAGACAAACTCCTTGTTTTGTGTGCATTCATGAGGTATCATAGTTTTCTTGACTATTTTTGCATGGTATACTTATTTAATAAGCATTTGAAACTGTAAATACATCCTAGAGAGACAGTGGGCAACTTGAGGAGACTCACTATAGCAGTAGTTGGCGTCTGTTATGCCAGCATCCCTAGAGACCCAGGGTTTAATCTCTGGAGATTTCTGACTGCACTGAGTCCTAATTGATTACAAATGTTGCGTTTGATCTTTGTTTATTCTCTTAAAATCCTTTCTTAGCTCTGAACCAGAATCTTAACACAGTTTGAAAAATAGCATTTTACATTTTTTAGCATTATGATCCCTTAAAAAAAATTATTGTTTTAGGGATTTGAGAACTTATTTTCCAATTTGCACATTTGTTGAGAAGTGCAATTACAGCAAATAGGAGATTGGGGTAAAATTGTGACAGGATTTTTCTTTCCTGTTGATCACAGTCATTGAATAAAATAGCAGAACATGATCCAGAAGCCTTGGTTGGAATTCTTGTTCGCTACCCTGCCGCAGCCAATCTGCTATCTGTTGAGTACCTGCCAGCCACTTTACATGCATTGGTATTCCACTCTGTAGCCCAGGCTGGCCTGGAACTCACTTTGTAGCTCAGGCTGCCTTCTCAAACTCAAACCCACAGAATTCTCCTGTCTCAGCCTCCTGAAGGTTGATTATAGGCATAAGACACCACACCCAACTTATATTGCTAGTTTTCAAATAATGTATGAGGCATATTATGTTTATTCCACCCACAAGTAAATAATATGAAGTAAAGTAATTAATAAAATCATGCAAAACATCCAAATTTTAAAAAAGCTAAAATTAACTTTTAAAAAAGTACAATTCTTTATACTACTAATGGCAACCATAGTAATAGGACCAAAAAATTAAAATTAAAAATTGTGTTAGGCATTCTGTTATGTAACAGGCATTCTGTGTTATGTAATCCACATTCATCATCCCACTTAATCATCTCTAACCAATAGCCATGATGGCCTGATGTTCCAGTAAAAACAGTCTTTTGAGCTCAAATGTTTTGCTGTAGGTATGTCATATATGTGTCTTTAACCCATGTCTTTCTGGCCCTGAGGCCACCTTAAAGCCTCTGCTCTGGTAACAAAAAGAATAAAGAGGGGTGTATTGGATTTTTTTCTACTTGTTTTCTGTTTTCTAATCAGAAAGCATTCATTCCATATAGAGTTGGACATCTGTTCCCTTGCTTAATGCATCAAGGCTTCAGACAGCTTTGACCATTAGAGCTACTAGCATCAAATACCCTCCAAACTGCTCTGAAGGTGGTGAAAATACAACGTGAAATAGCCAAGTGGAGCTGGAGTGGCTACGTGGGGAAGAACCTATGGAGGAGATACAATGTTCAAAATCCCTTCCGTGCTCCCATTACGTCAGTGCTGACAACCAAGTATATGGGTGTCTGAGTCCAGACAATCCTCCAGATGAGGGCAGCCACAGCTGACACCGTGGAGTGGAGGAAGCCAGCCCAGAATGTGAGAGACAGTAAGAGGGCTCCTTTCATTGTTGAATATACGGATTGGTTCCTAAGTAATAGAGAAACAGATCTACAGTCAGAAGTAATCAAGGAACAGGTTTAGGCCGATAAGGAAAAAGCGTTTCCTAGCAAAGAGAATTATTTATTGCTAGGCCTAGCAGAATCCACAAAGGAGTGAGACTCCTTAAAGGGGACTATCAGGCCCCCTACGTCTTTGCTTTCTGGCCACTGTGAGATGAGAAGAATCCTCTAACACATGCTCCTGCCATGATGCAGTCTCTGCATAGTTTCCAAAACAACAGGCCAACTAACATAGATGGAAACATTCAAAATTCACCCCAAATAAACCTTTCCTCCTTTAAGATCTGATCTTATCTCCCACTGTTATTAGAGTTACAGAAAACAGACTAAGATATCTTGCAGTAGATCTAATACACCAAGCACGTTAAAACATTAAAACACTGTTTATCTTGTCTCAAAAAAGCAAATCATCCATAGGGGTTATTAGTAAAACAACCTATTATTGTGGAAACCAGTAAGCAGAGAAAATTAATACAGCATGTATTATAGCTTTCCCATATAAATTCTATTATTCAAAGTAATCAGTCTATGAAAAAGCTCAGAAACCTATGTCTTGGTCCATGCTTCATGGAAAGTGGCCTCTCTGCTATAGCCACAGCTTTGCTTGCCTCCTGGCATCCTGTACTCTCTCCAGCACCTTCAGACTGAAGAAGACTGTGTGTTTTCTGGGGAGCATTCCAAGAGACTCAAACACCAGACATATAGTGTCTTAAGGTATTAGAAGTCAAGATGAACATGTCAGGTTGTTCTCGTGGCTTTCAGGGAAAATTTTCTCCATGTATGGTTCAGTTTCTGGGTGTCATAGCCATTGAGAGTTCCCTGTCTTGTAGCACCACCACTCAGCTCCCTGCCTGTGAGTTCACTTGGCTTTCTCCGTGTGTGTGTGTGTGTGTGTGTGTGTGTGTGTGTGTGTCTGTGTGTGTGTGTCTGTCTGTCTCTCTGTGTGTGTGTGTGTCTGTGTCTGTGTGTCTGTGTGTCTGTGTGTGTGTGTGTGTCTGTGTGTCTGTGTGTGTGTGTCTGTCTGTCTCTGTGTGTGTGTGTGTGTCTGTCTGTCTCTCTGTGTGTGTGTGTGTGTGTGTGTGTGTGTGTGTGTGTCTGTGTGTCTGTGTGTGTCGGATGTTCTCCTTTTTATAAAGACAACAGTCAGCCTGGATTTGGGACTACCTTCATGATTTCATTTTAGATTGATCAACTCTGTAAAGAGGTTGTCTCCAAGCAAGATCATATTTCAAGATTGTGTGTGTGTGTGTGTGTGTGTGTGTGTGTGTGTGTGTGACACAGTTCAACCCATTACAGATGCTATCAGAATTTATTGTTATTAGTCCCTTGGTATTCCAATGGTTACTGTAGCTTATACTGATTTCCTCACACCTTCATTAAAGTACCTGGTAATATGCCAGGTTTGGGTTTGCTCTGGCAATCTGACCACTCACTCATTTTTAGTTATTAAATACTCTCTGCTGATGGAACCTTGTGAGCAGGGCTGGCATACAGGGTGGAGAGGGAAAGGGGACTAACTGCCAGGCATAATTCTCATTTCTGTCTTGTGTCATAGTAGATATCTTTCACCGAGGTCAGATAGGCAGAGGACTGCTAGACTGGAGAGTGCATGGGAGATAAGAGTTTCCATTTAAACAAAGCATGGATAAGTCAGGAGCCCAGAAGAGGAGGTTGTGTAGGGTGGTGTTTCTATGCTTTGGACAAAAGTACCAGTAGGGAATCAAATCCTGGCTCTGCCTCACACTAGCTAGGCGCCTTATGACAGAGACATTGCTTTTTTTCCCTCCTGTATCCATTTTCATCTGTAAAACAGATGCAATAAAACCTGTTTCATACTTTACTGTGAGGGCTGGTGACCCGAAGCACATACACTTAAGAAGGTATCTGGTGTGTCCTAAGAAACTACAAGGTTATTATTACACAGGATTGTGGTGACAAACCTCACAGCTGGGGAAAGCATCATGAATACCAAAGGCTCTGAAGCCATTCTCCTCAATGTGGGATAATTCCTATTTTCCACTGTAAATTTAAAAGTATTTTAAATGCTATGCAATATGGAAATAAAGTTACTGGCAGGCTTATACTTCTGTAACTGTTTTGTTGTTGTTGTTGTTGTTTTGGGTTTTTTTGTTTGTTTTGGTTTTGGGTTTTTTAATTTGATTTTGAATTTAGTAAGCCTATTTAAAAACAGTTTCTAGCCTTGGTACTGGGTATCAGTTGGATAAAAATGGAGATGTGTATATATTTCAAAGAGGTATGAATATTTGAAGATGTCAGGGGTCTTTGGAAAATAATATAGTCTGACCTCTAACTTTCAGGTGATGAAATGAAGACCACACAGGTTAGGTGATTCATTGGAAGCCACACAGATGGAGACACAGCGATAGCTAAAATCCAGTTCTGATGCCACACAAGCTGACCCTTTCATCCCCAGCATGGCAGTCTCCAGCAAAACAGTCCAGAAAATGTTTATTGTGCAGAATTTTTAATTTGTGCAATGGACTTGACCCCTCTCCAAAGACGAGTAAGTTAGAATAGAAATGAGGGACCAAAGCAAGAGTTCAAACACAGCACGCGCGTTCACACTCATGCATGGTGTGTGTGGACGCTTGCGTGTGCTTATGTGTGCATGCATGTGCATGCATGGGCATGCTATTGTATATGTGTGGAGGTCAAAAGACACATTGCCAGATCTGTCTTTTCACTGTCTTCCAGGTTGTTCCAGATTGAACTTGGATTTTTGGCTTAGCAGCAAGCACCTTTACCTGTTGAGCCCTCCTACTGACCCAATGCCTGGTTTTATTGTTATAGATCCACTAAAATCAATCCTCTACAGTTATGGATAATAATGATTAATTAGCATTTTTAAACCTTGGAAATGTGCATCCTTAGAGATAGCCCAGCTGCTTTAACTCACAGGGATAGATTTTTCTTCTACCCTTGAACATCTTTTACATTTTCTTTTGAAGCCTTTGTGATTCTTTCCCCTTACCACAACCAATTAACTTAGTGCTTTGTCCCATTTTATACACCTTAAAGAGACTCTTTTAAGGAAACCTGACTTAATGAGCCAATGGAATGCTAAAGGGGTGGTTAGACAGCTTTTTATAATTAAGTAGGGGTTTGAAGATTTTTTTTTTTAAAAAGCCAATTATCACAACTGGGCCAAACCTTTTGTGACCCTTGCATAAAACTGTGTGGAATTAACTGTGTCAGTTTTCTACTTTGATAGGGGAAAAAAATGGAGCAGCTGGATGTTTCTCCATTTCATCTTTTCTGATGTAAAACGGAGGAGATTTAAGCTAAGTGAAGCTGCAGGGAAAGTTGGGAACATTTGTAAATAATGTTTTCTAATGTGCTTTATAATTTAGTATATTAAAAAGTCTGCTGGGTATATAGAACATTCAAGAAAATGTCATCTAACTGAAGTGGATTTTACTAGCTGAATGGCTTGGTATCCATAGCAACAAGAGATATCGCCACACTTTCTCTTTCTATCCACAATAAGGGAAATAAACAGCCAAAGAGCTTACTATTACCTCATATTCTGATACCATGCCTATAAATTACTGTCTGCATGAGATGTCTTAAGAAAGCCTGAGGTTGGTTTACTTTTAAAGCAGGACAACAAAAGGAAGAAATAGGAATATCTAACCAAGGCATAAAAACATGAAGAACCAGCTTACAGAGCTGGGTGGAGATGTATGAAAGAGTGGTTGCAACATTTCTGAGGAAGAATGAATTGCTCCCTATAACTCATGTTGTTAGCTGATGCCCAAGGTAGAAAAATGTTCTCCTGAGTATTTGTCAAGCCTATGGGCCATCTGGTCAACCTCCATAATGATACAGCTGTTCTGAATCTGGATAATGTGGGCCAATTTCTAACAATCCAAAGATATTCTAAACTGTACATTCAACCAGTTACAACGGTATGCTCTTTGCATATATAATGGATTGTTACTAGATAACAACCTTTTATTTATTCAATAAGTATGTTTCATGTATTTCATGTGCCAGCCACTAGAAAGGTTCTCGGGGATATTATATGTGAATCAGACAGTCTTAGCTGCCAGAGATATGAATCTTGCATAGGACCTAGATCTCAAATTTCCTATTGACAGTAAAGGAAGATCACTAACATCACCTGTTATGGGCACATCATTATTTAATACCCTTAGGATCCAGCAGAGTTTCCTGAAAACAACTGACACATAACAAATCTTGACGGAATAGAAAAGCACTAGGAAACATCAGGATGACAAACAGCATCAGAATTAGTTGTAGAAGAGAATTCCTCACAACACAAGGCCTCAAGCTACCGTTAAAGAAGTTGGCATAATTAAAAATCATTGCAAAGAAAGATAAATATGATTCAAGTTTTAAGAAATAAGCAAAGCTGACATATGAAGGCAGATTACGCAAACATGGTAGAGACATTTGTGCTTAGACAAAACATCATCTATCCTCTGAGAGAGCAAGCCCAAGCAGTCAGGAAGACAGATATCAAACTCTCTCAATATCTGGGAAGAAAAGAGAAGAAAAATCAGCCCAAAGTTCAAAACATAAAACCTTAGAAGGCACAGTATGAACCCTGCTTATACACACACTTACTAATTCCCTGAGCCAGAAGCTCTTCTGGGCACTGTGGCTAGAACAGCTGGGAATACATTGAGTCATTGTCTCCTGGCTTGCTTTCTCCGTGAAACTGGCCCCTTCAAACACACCCCATGATTTATTTATGTGTGCTGATCTGTTTCCTTTTAACAGAATATAAATTCTGTGAAGACATGCCGTTTGCTCCCATGCAATGCTTGGAATACTAGAAAGAGCCAAGAGACAATTGTTGAATAGATGAATTGTAGAACCTGCCTTCTAGTGGGAGGCAAAGTAAGATTTGAAAATGAAATTAGGAATATAGGTAAGCTACAATCAAGTTTCCTATGTTTTTTTTTTTTTCTCTTAATGTAAAGCGATTATTGCTTTATGCTGGCAAACCCACAAGAACACAATGGATTTTAGGTAGAATGTGCCCTCTTAAGGAGAGAAAGAAAGAATATGAAAGTGGGTGGGTGGGGAAGTGGGAGGATCTGGGAGAACATGGGAGAGGGAAAAGCGTGATCAGAGTATATTGTACGGATTTTTTTTTTTTTTCAGAAAGAATGCAGTGCTTTATGGCCTCTGGCTTTGAATTTTTCTACTCTAATATATTAAGGAGAAACATCTAGAGGTATATTTATCATTTTCTGTGTGAATTCAGCACATCAATACTGTCATGAGCAACCCATGGCAACCTTCCATCACTGCTACCCAGCAATGCAGGAGCCAGCATCTTCCCAGGTGCTGCTTTACTGATACATTTTATTTCTGTATTTCCCATTTCTCTTTCAGTGGCCTTTCTTTTGTTTGAAAACTGCATTACTGGAGCATCATAAACTCACCCTCTAAGATCCTGAGCTAAAGACTTGATTGCCTGTTCATGGTATTATTGGAAGGTGGCAGAAGCTCCCAGAGGTGGACTCTAGTTGGAAGAAGTAGGTCATTTGGGTGTGGCCTCAGAGGGTGTATCTTGTAACCATCCCCTCACTCTGTCCTTTGCTGCCAGAAAGTGAATATCTCTGATTCACTACATGCTCCCCGCTCAGAGAGAGGCATGCATCCTGTATGAGATACAGATATCATGGTCTGTAAATGAGCCAGGACAATTCTCTCATGTAAATTCATGCTACACCTCAGTCTTCAATATATGCCAAATGTGTACAACTCTCCGAAGTAAATCTTATGACATTACATAACATTAAGAAGAAAGTCTGTGGATGGGGGAAGGCTCACAAGGCCTCAATCCTACACAAAGAGCTACAGGTAACTAAGGAATGCTGACAGTGGAATAAATAGTTTCTTTGGGGAAGAGCACACCAGTTAGTTTTCAATAACCAATGGTCAATCTGAAAATACATAGGAAAAAGTAACATTGTACTGGCTAAGCAGGTTATATTTATATAATAAAATATGCACACATTTACATATGTAATACCAATTAAAGAAAAAGTGACCATGATTGAAAGAAAGCCAGACAAAGCCCAATTTATCTGTCCAGATTTTTGTCATTCGTGGTTTTGATGTCATAGTAGGAAGATAATAAAATTTGTACCTATGTTTTCTTCTAAAGGTTCCTCCCATGCTTTTAGACCTTATACCTATGTGGTTTACTTGTTTTGAGTTGGATTTTATATGTAAGTTGAAATGAGGTCCAAATTTACATTTTGACGTGAGGCTACACAGTTAGATGCCAGCACCATTTGCTAAGAAGGCCATTCTATCCTCAACGAATGGTCAGAGCACACCTGGCACACCTGTCATAAATCAGTTGACCAGAGACATGTGCATTCACTTTTGGAATCTGAATTTTATACCCAGTGTGTGTGTGTGTGTGTGTGTGTGTGTGTGTGTGTGTGTGTGTGTTATGCCTAGTATGCATATATATGTTTCTATATTCATGTGTGGTGTATATGTGTGTGTGCAAATGTGGTATGTATATGTGTATTATATGTGTATGTGTGTGGTATAGGTATATACGTGTGTGCATGTGGTATGTGTGTGGGGGTGTATGTGGTGTGTATGTATCAGAGTCATAGAGTTTTCATATTCACCAATGTGTAGTAAATTTTAAAGCAGTAAGTAGGAATCTTCTTGCTTTATCCTTTGCCAGAATTTCTTGAGCTATTTTTGGTCTCTTGAAACTCCACTTGGTTTTCTGCAAAGATGTTTTCTGTGACTCTGATGCTAACAGTGTTGAATCTGTAGATTAGTTCCAAGGACACCGCCTTTTCACAGTGGTGCAGGTCATCTGCTCTGCAAGCACAGGATGGGTTTCCACCTAGAGTTCTTAGAACAAAAAGGCTGCAATCGTTTTGTCCATTTCATCCCTAAATATTTAATCTTTTGATATAATCACGAGTGGAGTTGTTTTCTTGAGTTCATTTTCAGTTGCTCATTGTGCTTCTGTGTACGTAAAGCTGAGGGCCAGTGAGATAAAGGTATTTGCTATGTAAGTGAATGACCTGGGTTTGAGCCCCTGAGTCCCATGATGGAAGAAAAGAACCCAGTCCAGAAAGCTGTCCTCTGATCTCCACAAGCCTGCAGTGGCACTCACATGCATACATCAATGCAACACATAAAAACACACATAGTAAAAAAAATGTAAATATGGTTTGTGTTCTGAAAATTGACTTTGCTTTAGTCCCAATAGCTTTTGATAGATTCTCTAAATTTTTCTGTCTACAAGTACATGCCATTTGTGAATAGAGATATTTAATTCTTCCTTTCTAATTCTTTTTCTTGCTTAATGTACTAGACAGAATCTTTAGCACAGTGTCAGATAGGGAATCGAGGGTTGGAATTCTTGACCATACTTGACTGCTTCATCAGTAATGAGGTTAGCCAGCTAGTGGTGTGATTATCTAGCTAGTGGTGTGATTAGCTAGCTAGCCTTTGCATAGTGCCTCTTTTCAGGGTGAGAAAATTCCTTTCTATTCCCATTTGTGGAGATTTCTGCCTCACTGAGCTGGCTATGGGAAGGAGAGCATGTTCTTCTTCCTTTGGATAGTATAGATTCTTACATTTCTTGGTGAGTTTTTAATAGATATTCTTGACTATACATCTCACTTGCTGTTTGCCCTCAGGACCATCCTGTGCATTTATCTTTAACATTCTCTGTAGAGAGTGAGAACTCACAGTAGTCCAGGAAGCCAGCACCTCTTCATCTGATGGGCTTATTCAATCCTGGTGCACGACAAAAGAGCTATGGCACCTACGTCACCAGCTTCATTAATGCTAAATGGAGTGGCAGCAATGGTGACATGGGGTAAGATCTCCAATTAATAATGACAAGGTGCTTATGGCGAGCACCAGTGATCTGCTCTGGTGAGATCAAAGGCACGAACAGAAAACAGCTCATCAAAGGCCTGGGTTTGTCAGTAATTGGATAGACACTATTCCAGACCACACCTAATTAGACATCTAAAACTCAACCTGTTGGGCGGCCTTTGAAGAAGCTGCAAACCAATTAGCGGTTTTTATCTCTCAGAAACAGCCTAGCAAATAGATTTTAATTCAAACTCAGCTTGACTTCTGGGCTGTGTGGGGAAAAAAGGCATCGATGGTGTAAAATGAGAAACTGTTGATTAAGTCTCATCTGAGTTTTAAAAGCATAATGCTTATAAAATCTCTTGTCCTTTGCAATAATTACATTTACATCCACCCCGATGAAAATGAAGTACGCTTGGAGGCTCCTGGAAGCATTCCCCACTGCGCAGTCTTGAGTTAGGTGCTGAGCTACAGGAGGCTTGGCGGCTCCTGGAAGCATTCCCCACTGCACAGTCTTGAGCTAGGTGCTGAGCAGATGGGTACAGCTGTGCTTACGTGGGGAATGGTAAGAATAGAGTCTTTTTGTCAAAGTCACTCCTGTCTTTGATGCTAAAATCCAAGAATTACAAATGAGTTTGAAATAGAGACACCTGTAACTTCTAAAAGTGTCACTGGAGGAATGTATTATGGGAGCCTGGGGACACCCAAATGCATCTTCTTTGACATTTGACACTAGGGTGCTTTATTTTTTCCTCCCATGATGGACTTGAATTTATTTCCATAATACTTCCATATCTCCTAAGCAGAAGGTATAGGGACAGCAAGAGCTTGACATTTAGCTCATTAGTTTAGAGCTAAGATTTTTTTCCTCCTGGTGCCTATGGTTACCACAGTACATTCTCCCTGGTGAATACCTTCCCTCTCATCTAGATCCAAAGCCAGTAGGCAAAGACCTTTACCTAGTGGGTTATCATTTTGGAAATCAACTTTTAAATCCTTCCTTAGAATCCATGCATGCATTTGTTTTCTTTGCACATACAAATTAAGTGATAATCTTCATGAACTTGCCAACTCTGTCCCAAGACCCGTTCATGGTCTCATGCACGCTCATTCATTATTCATCACAAGAACCTCAGCAGGACTATGAAATCAAGTTACTGGCTGACGTAACAAGGCTGGCGAGGGGAAGTGATGGATGGAGCCCTGAGACTGGACAATCACTAAGATGCTCGACCTCCATATGAATTTCTTTGAGCAACACAGTAAGTCATCAGCAGAGTGGTCCAAACAGTCAAGTCAGAATTGCTTCTGAGCTTCGTCTCCCTACTTACTAGATAATTCTCCATGAAGGTCCATGTATGCATACAAGTGTATAAGAATTTTGTCATTGTGGCAGGCAGATGAAATTAATACTCTGACTGCAAAACTCCTGACTAGAGTCTTAGCATCGTAAGATGGATTAAGGCTGGAAAAAGTAGACCAATAAATACAACTAGACTTTCAGATACGTTTTTCTGGAGAACAAGTGAACTTAGGAAGATTCCGATGGCTCCATTCAAAAGCAACGTTTAGATCATTCACCAGGACAGTCCAAAGGCATTTTCTATGTTAACAAGATAAAATTTTTGACCTGTACCCCCACTTCAGCATGTACATGATTGTACTACACCTATTCAAAAGCCATCAATTTCTAAGGGGAAAAAAGGTGGTCAAAATCCAATGTCTGTTGTACTAGAGTTAAGATCTAATAAAGTAGATTATAAAAATAAATTAGTAATTATGACAAGACTTAGTACTTTTAACATGAAAAATATCATGTAATTGGTCATTTGAAGTTGTAGACCTAGCAGTGTGTTTAACCTAAAATCATCGTTTATACAATTTACTTAGTAAGCTCTTTGAGGTGCAAAGATACCCTCTCACAAGCCTTTGCCTGTCTCTGAGAGTCTGACATAGGATCGGCAGTCAAAACATTATGATAACTTGAATGGATTCACTAATTAGTCTCTGTAAAATGTTTGAGAAGTGCGTCTTTCATTTGTGATACACGAAAGCTGAAAGTCTTGAGGTCACACAACTGGAGGAAATCGTCTCTCTCTATGTCTGTGCTTCCTTGTTAGGAAAATGGAGTTAGCCTAGAAAAATCTCTCTGGATTTCTTCCTGTTCAGAAAGCCTCTGTTCAGATCAGCAGCCTCTGTCACACTGAAGGGAAGGTTGGATGTCAAGGTCATACATACAGGTATTTATTTACCTTAAGGTCTGAGCTAAATGTTAGCACTGCTTCAGGTAGATGGTGGTGTGTGAGAAATGCGTAGTTCATGAAGTAAGTTTCCCACCATTGTGAGCCACAAGCTGGTCAATGAAGTGAAATCAAATGGATGAATGAGGGAAAATCCCATCTGTGAATTCCTATCTGGGCTAAGGATGGTCTTTGGGCTCCAGTTTAAGAGTTGGGAGGGAAGCTATCATATCGTCCAGTAGAGGGAGCCAGACTTAAACGTTAACCAGGACATAAGAGTTAAAAGTTAGCATTTTATTGAATTGCTTGGTCTAGAAAGAAAAAAAAATTACATATTTTGATACTTAATACAGTCTGGGTCTTATATTATAAGCATAGACTGTTTATAGGATCAATACTAATTCTACAAAAATTTTCCCCTAGTGACAGATGTGCTTAAAAACAACAACAAATCAAGGCAAAGCAGCAAATCCCTTGGTATTAAGTTCATCAGAAGTAGAGGGATGTTTATAGAAAAGACAGGTATATTTTTAGCCTATGAGTATCTGAGATTGGATTCAAAGATATCCTACCAATCTATGGCAGGGAATATATAGTGAGGTAGTTAGAAAAAATGACTTATGTTGAAATAGGAGATCCTCTAATCCAGCATCACTGAGATCTTAATGAGCAGCAGAACTGAAACACAGGTGTATCACTTGTGTAAAGATGAAGACAGAGCTGAGGGTGAGGCCAAGGAGCAGCTAGAAGCCAGACTGAGGTGTAGCTTAGGTTCCCCCAGAGCCCCCCGCCACCCAGACGACACACACCCCTCAACCTCAGCCTCCAGAATAGTGGGTCTGCTGTTTAAAATACCTCACTGCGCAGTATCTTACAGCAGCCCCACAAGAGCAGGGTGTTATTTCATTGTTTGGTGGCATTAAGAACAGAAGTATCTTCTTAAGTGTCACCTTCAGTTTTTATTCATTTTAATCATTCAAGTAAAGAAAGGTGCTTTAGTATTCCAAACAAATGCAGTGTTAGTACTAGGAAACACGGATAGACAAAAATAAGAAAATAAAACAAGCATTCACACAAACTAGGCCTAATTTCTATAAAGAGTTTATTGCTTCAGATATTTTTTTACAGTTATAAGCATATGTGAAGCTTTTAACAAAAATGTTTATCTTATAAATACTGATTTATTTGCTAAATGATCCACAACTTCCACAAAAATAAATTTTTATTTTTCTCATGCTTAGTCAATAACCCAATGTGCCAGAATCACCCTCCGTTTTTAATCTTTAAATCTCACCAATTTGTTAAATAAACTGGGCCAACTGTTTTACAGAATGTGTCCCATCTTCTATATTTATCTGGTTATTTTTATGTGGTATCATTCATGTTTGCTTTTTCTATCTTTTGTATCTCCAACAAACTAAAATAGAAGTAACAGCTTATGTATTCAAGTTAAATATTTAGCTAGAACACATCACAGGTGATGGTCCATGTTTCACAGCAAACAGTTTTCAATGTAGTCTAGTGATGTCCCCAAAATACAATGCTTTTGACTCTTGGGTCTCATAGACATTTTGTATTATAGCAATCTCCTTTCTAATGCAGAAAGTAGTGAATGTACCTTCTAAGTATGTCCATTATTCAGGAAATAGGCACTTTCTAAATGTAACTACCAGCTTACTTTCCATGCAGGAAGCTGTAAGACATGAACTCCTAAACACACAACAAAACTGTTCATCCAGTTATTCTAAAATCCTAAGACTTCCTTCACCTCATCCATGTCATTAACTTCCCCGTCTACCTCAGAAATCTCTCTCTTACTCATTTACCACATAGTTATGAAGTACACCTGCACAAGTGTTTTGGGGAATACAGATAGAAAATGTTCCCACCTGCTTCTTCTACCACAGAATGGATGCAGTATGCAAATCTTCATGCAAATGTATGCAAAGACTTAGTAATGGGCTCTTAAGCTCATTTTGCCATGTTTTCCCAGCCCCACGCTTGCCTGACTCTCAGAAGGCCACCTTGTAGGACCTCCACTTTCTTGTAGACTATATATCCCGTAGTCAACCACACACTCTTTCGGGAGAAGTTAGACTCATTCCTCAGCCAAGAGCAACCCCAGAAGGTCCAACCTCACCCCCTTTGTCTACAAAGCATTATCTCTAATGACTCTCATTGGCTTTTCGTAAATTCAGCCCTCACTTTCTCTGGATTGAAAACTGCATGTCTACCACAGAAAACTCATCTACTCCTTCCTACATCTACTGCCTGACCCTTCACATTTTCCTGACATTCTCCTAAACTGTGACACGTGCCAAAGAGCAGCATTCACTGGGGCTACAAGAGACCCCTTTCCATACTCAATCAGATTTTAAACTACTTACGAGAAAGAGGGGCCTGCTAGAGACACTATGGTTTCCCAGTGTTCTTTCCTTCATCTGGCTTATACAGAAAAACACCTTCAGATTCTGTATAGTTTTTGGTGCTACTTTAGAAACACTTCTTTGAACCGTGAACTTCAATTTTTCAAAAGCTACTGTCAAAATATGCAGCTTGTTTCCTTAAGCACTGACTAAGAGCTGTCATGTGGGCAATTCTTAGCTCATATGAACAGCCTTCCTCTAATTGTTGATATCTTATCAACTGCCCTGTGAAAAATACTATTTGAATTGGACCTTTTGTGAATTTACATGCTTTTTTTTTTTTTAAATAAAAATGAGAATCGAGTCCATCTAAAGAATACAGTACTGAAAAAACAAACTTTTACTGCCTTTCATCCTGTATCTCTCCTTATTGTGCAATTACAACTTGAATTATACTGGTGGCTTGTTTGGCACCGACTTTAAGCAGAAAGCGGCTAGAAAGCAGCTATCAGCTTTGCAGCCATCTTGAGCCATATACCCTGACATGAGACTTGGTTTTCAACGGCCTACAACAGCTGAAGCACACTCTGATATCCCATATAGCTTGTTTTGCTGTTTAGTGCCCCCAGCTGCAAGGAGCATGTGGTATCCATGCCTACAAGGCATGCGGTGCACGTGTTATCCACGTGCTATCTACGCCATATATGCCTGTAAGGCGCACGTGCTGTCCACGCCTGTAAGGCTTACGTCATATCCACACCTGCAAGGCACGTGGTATCCACACGCCTACAAGGCATATGGCAAAAGCCTATAAATACCCAGGATTTCCTTGTAGTGGTGTGTGATGTAGTAATAGTAGGTGGAGTGGTGTGTGTATGGTGGAGACAGTAAAGAAGACTTTACTACAGATCCTCTGGCTTGTCTCTATTCTTCATGTCTCTTCCCCTTCTTCCCCCCACTCTCTCTCTTGCTAGACCCTGACTTGCGGAACAGAGCAGACCGCTATAGTTTGGCCCCCAAATGTGGGCCAGAGTGGTCCTTTACAGTTTGGCCCCTAAGGTGGGGCAGCTTGGGTCTTTACAGTGGCTCAAGGTACAGCATTAAATTTAGTTAGATGAATTTTTTCTGATAGGACCTGAAATTCTGATTGTAATGTATTCAAATTTTTCACATTTCCAACAAAGAGACATTAGGCACCTATATGAATTCAGCCCATTACTTATTAACGTAAAATTTCTTATTAAATCCATACACTACTGTAAGCATATAGAGCAAAATAATTGTAACCCATAAATATTTTACTTACATTAAAACAGAATGTGAAAATTTTTGAGGTGCCCATGTCTATACTTGGGTAGATCTTAATTTCTGAAACTCTTTCAGAAGCCCATGCCCAGATTTTTATTTCTTCTGGGTGCCTCTCTTTCTCTCAACCCTAGATGTTGATCAAGCAAAAGACAATATCTAGATGTGTCCTCAGGAGGCTTTTTCTGGCTGCCTTTGCAAAATCTGCTTTCTCCTTTCTTTTCTGCTTCTCCCCAGTTGATCACCCAATAGAATCCAGAGGAAGCTGGACTTAGCCATAGGTGCAAAGACTCCAGTCTTCTTAGGTCAATCAAAGCAGGGACCATGAAGCAGAGATTACACTAGGGAGAGAGAGACTCCTGAGAAAGAATTCCCAGATGTCAGAAACAAACTCATGAAGAGATGGTCACATTTTTTTTCCTCTAAACATTTAGGGTCTAGATGTGAAGCCTGAAATATCCTCAATGATTATGTGGCCAATCTGAGGGTGGAGGCAAGAAAATTGCAGAGCCTGGACCATGCACTAGGTAGACATATACCTTACTCTTGGACTCCTTGTGGCACGAGATCATAAGTGTGCACATTGTGCACACTCAGGAGGATTTTATCTCCTGCAGGAAGAAGAAAGTATGCAAACTAGCATATCCCTGTAGTAGTCATGAAGACCAGCAAATCCAAAATCAGGATGTGGCCTAGAGGGCTGGAGATCTGGAAGAATCCATATTGGAGTTTAAGTTCAAAGACCATTTATAAAAGAATTAATTTTTGCTTCCATATCTGTTACTTGTTCTGTTCAGGCTGCCAGCCAGCTGGTTGTCCTGATTTGCTTTCTGATGTGTGATAAAACATTGAACAAAGCAAACTTATGCAGGAAAGAGTTTATTTCAGCTTATAGCGTATATCAAGGGAAGCCGAGGCAGAAACTCAGGGCAGGAACCTAGAGGTAGGAACTGAAGGAAAGACTATGAAGGTTCCCAATGACTTTATCAGCTTTTTCTCTTATACAATTCAGGGCCACCTGCACAAAGATGACAATATCCTCAGGGGGTTGGGACCTCTTTTAATCAAGAAAATATCACTACAGACATGCCCACAGGCCAATCTGATGAAAGAATGGGATTTGCTCTTTCCAGTTGACTTCAGCTTGTGTCAAGTTGACAGAAGCTAGCCAGCACACTAGCTGGACACAGCCTTGTCCATGTTTGGGAGATCAATCTGCTTCACACAAACTCCACAAGCTTAAAGTGTCTTATCTTAAACCCTCACAGAAACATCTAGAAGAATGTTTGACTATATGGACAATGTTGCTTAGCAAATTTGACGTATGTGATTATCATCGTAACCACTGTATGGTTTCATAACCAATTTCTTGAGAGCTTACCTCTGGAATTTCCTAAGCTTTTGTGTCATTAGCTATAAGCATTTTCTCATTGACATTATGCTAACTAAAAGAATAAAGTCACAATTTTGCATAAATTTTTTAATAGCTGAAACGAAGACATTGTGTAAAGGGAGCAGAAAAAGGTCAGTCCTTGGAAACTTCTGGAAAGTTAATGGTATGGTCAAGAAACCAATGGAGAAGGAAGGGTATTGCATGGTAGCTCATGTGAGCCCAAGTCTTAATATTTCCAATGCTGTGAGAAGTTAAAGCTGTCAATGCCCAAAAGACACCCCTGAAAGCGAGTCTCTACAAGATCATCTACTTCTGCATGCAGGTAAGAAATAGCATGCTTACTCAAGCTATTTAACTAGTAATAGGGATAGAGAATTAGTGTAGGAAATGTAAGAAAGTAGAAAGTTAATGTTGCCCTGAACCAACAAGATAGGACCCAGAGCATGCTTGTTAGATGTATTTCCCCTGGATCATAAGAAACACATGGAAAAAGAGGGTACCACGCCATGAAGGCAGAGGACTGATGGACAAGTATGACCTTCTGCCAAGGGATGCAATCAGCCAGAAGGAACATAATGGAAAAATTGTTCTCGGTCCACTTCCTATGTCACCTGCTGGTGCTCTCATCATGCCAAGGGAGCCAGAATGAGACTGCCAGATAAAATACATCTAGTTGAATATGAATTCAGATAAGCATATGTATTTATATTATATACATATGAGATATACCTACATTAAACAGCTACATTTATCTGCAATTCAAATGTAGCTAGGCATCCCTTGTTTTGATTTGCCGAATCCCAGCAGTAGAATCCAGAAGGCTTCTGGACCTACAGAAGTGCCTCTAAGCAGCACCAGGGCTCAGAAGGGACCACTCAAGAGTGTATTTGGAGCAATCAGAGTTCTTTTCCTCTTGACTCATAAAACTTGGATGTTTCTCGTCCAACAAAAGTGATCTACTTTTTATTGTTGTTCTAGTTAGTGCCCTGGAAACTCTACAAAGGATTCTAGGACAGTAACAATTTTAAAAAGTAAAATATGTAGAGAGATGAAACTTTTAAGATTTCATCATTAACTTTTAACTACAGTGTTCATTAGTATTAACAAACTCAGGAGAGTAAAATAACTCTGATCTTGTAGAATCCTCAAAATTGAATTATCATTTCCCTATAAATATCTTTCAACATCACTGCACACACTAAGAGTTCAGACTACCTTCCTTCCTTCTCTCTTAGAACGTACCCTCCCAAATTTATGTTGGAGTTTAATTGCTGTTGTAATATTAAAATTTGGAATCTTTAGGATAAAATTGCCACCCGAGTAGTCGAGAATGGACGAGTGTCTATGTTAGGTTTATCACTGTGATAGAATAACATATAAACAAGTCAAAACAGGCCTTGTTTACTTGGCCTTGGAACTTCAGGAGTTTCCATCCATTGTCATAGGGATGACATGGTGAGCAACTCATATTGAGGCAGCAAACAACAGAATGACGTATGTCTACACAAGTATCTTTGTGCTTTTCCTCAGCCTATCAGATGGCGTAGCGCATGTCCACAGAGCTCCCTAGAGTTCCTTGGAGTATCCCCACAGAGGCCTGCTTTATGACTTCCTAGCACTTCTCAGTCAAACTGGCAGTGAAGATTATAAACCATAACTCTACACCTTGTAACTTGATATCCAAACACATCTCTCTAAAGCAACGGTTCTCAGTGTTCTTATTGCTGTGGCCCTTTAATACGGTTCTTCATGTTGTGGTGACCTCAAGCCATAAAATTGTTTCATTGCAACTTCATAACTGTCAATTTGATACTATTAGAAATTATAATGTAAGGATCCTATATGCAGGACATCTCATATGGTACCCCAAAGGGGTCACAACCCATAGACTGAGAACCACTGCTTTAAACTGTTCTATCCCTGGTCCTCAAAGGGTTCATGTCCATCTCATCACCAATCTATCATTGTCCAAAAGATCCCATAGCTACAATATTGTTCAAAATGCTCTGAGATTCAGGATGCTATGGATTTAATCTGAAATTATCCCCCCATAGGCTCAGGCTTCTTCTTCAACTCCAACTTGTGGTACTATGTGAAAGCTATGGGGCCTTTAGGAGTTGAGGCCTAGCTTGCACCGATCTAGAAGAAGTTGTATCTAAGCCTTAGTTCATTCCTTTGTTCTCTGTCTCCTGGTATTTATTAGTTTTTTTTTCATTTGTGTGATAAAATACCTCCCCCCAAAAAGACAAAATAAAGGAAGAAAGAGTTTATTTTAGCTTATGGTCCCAGAGGAGTTAAGTTTGGACTTAAACCTGAAACAAATTAAGTGAGGTGTCCATTAACATATCTAAATGAACCTGGCTGCAAGGTTCTCCAGGCATCCCTCAGTTCCGACCTGGTACAGGGTATGGCTAGCATACTCCAACTTCTACAATAAACTTCCCTAGCCAAGAGACTGAGCTTTCCTTCCTCCAGGAGCTCTTTCTTATATAATCCAGCCTTTTGAGTTACCTGGCCTTTGTGATCTACTCTTTACCCACCTTGGCAAATCTCTTGGCCCAGGCTGCCCCTGTGGCTCCTTTCTCCTACCCAATTTTGTTTTGGTCATGGTCTTTCATTACAACAATTAGAAATCCCAAGACAATTTTCTAAAAAAAAAAAAAAATCTTTTGAAAACCAAAGAACACAATGAAAGATGTCAATTGTCATCATTTATTAAGGAAACACAAACAAAAAACAATTCATAACCACAAGGATGCTACAGTCAAGACTTTAAAAACAGCAAATGTAGAGAAGACTCAGACAAATACTACATAGTTCTGACATAGATCAATCAGAAGACAGTATGGTCCCTTCCTAAAAGACAGTTTTTGATGATGATCAGCTCTGAGGTCCAGGATTTCTTGTAGTAAATGGTATCCAATTCTGGAGAGATGAGCCATTAAATCAGTTATCTAAGGAAATCCACACATCAGTACAAGCATTTTTTTTCTTAAAGAGCTAGGCTTCAAACTAGTGTTTAGAGCTCATTTGGTCATTCATTCCTGAGAAACTGTATAGATTACTTGAAGACATAACCACTGTTTAAATATAATGTTTTCCTCAAGTGTTTTAAATGAAGTATCTCCTATTTCATTCTTCTGCCAATCAACAGCAAAACTGATTACTAAAGTTAGCTTTTGTAGCAGACCTAGGTCTTTTACTCCAGGTGTGATGCTTGCCAGTGCAATGGTATGCACAGGAAACAGAGTTCTAAGGTAAGAATGTGGTCATGAGAACCTTCTGCCTATAGAAAAGAATTGTCTATCAAATGATGGCACAGTCTGGTGTTCAGGTCCTCATTTTACACACAATCATTTATGCTAGAGCTTTTATGGTATTTATGGAAGGAATTGGATGAAGGTCAAGATCATCTTTATTTAAGATTGGGCACACTACTGAATATTAGTAACGATTAAACTTGAATTTCAGTAATAAGTAGAAAGAAGAGCTATCCTAGGCAGGTACCAACTGGAGTAACCAACAGATAAGGGTTAAAACAGCATAGGCAACTCTCATGTGTGTTCTTTTGAGTACAACAGTCATTCTTGGATTTTGGTAAGTTTTCCTTTGAAAGATAGGAAGTCAGAAGGTCAGTGCTCACCAAAACCACCCCAGGCAGTAACTCCCAAGTTCATTGTCTCTCTCAAAACTATTAAGGAATCATTGACAAGGAGCTAGCAGAGGAAACAAATAAAAAATATTTAAAAAATATTTTTTAAATATTTAAAATTTTAAATATTTATAAAACATTTTTAAAAAATTAAAAAAATATTTATTAAGGTGTGGTAGTTAGAATGAGAATAGCCCCCATAGGGTCACATGTATGAGTACTTGGTCCTCAGCTGATGGAACTGTTTGGGAAGGTTTAAGAGGCATGGCCTTGTTGGAGGAGGTGTTTCGTTGGTGGCAGGCTTTGAGGTTTCAAAAACTCATGCCATTCCTAGTTTAACTTTCTCTGCCTGTTTGTGGATCAAGATATGAGCCCTCATCTACTGCCTGCTGCAGCAGTATACCTGACTGCCCGTTGGCATATTCCCTGCCATGATGGTCATGTACTCTAACCTTCTGGAACTATGCACCCCAAATTAAATAGTTTCTTTTATAAGTTGTCTTGGTCATGTTATTATCACAGCAATAGAAAACTAACCGAGACATAAGACAGGTGGAAATGAACTCATGAGAGGCAGAGGGGCTGCAAAGGAGGAGTGTTGCTATGCTGACCTGCTTTAGAGTTTTGATAGAATTTATGGCAGCAATTGGATGAAGACCTAGGTCATCCTTATTAGGATGCATCACAGGTTGGACCAGTAAGGGACCTCCATATCTGTCACATACCTCTTCAACCTGCCCAACAAAGAGATGACCCAACAGAGGAATGGTCACTTGTAACTTACTCATGCTCCATCACAAGCCCCACTGGTACAGGATGCTTAATTCCTGTCTCAAATTTTTATTAATGAATCACATACATATTTATGAGTGCCTGATCATATGTCTGTATGTAACAAAGATACATGCACCAAAATGGCAAGAAATGCTTATTTGTCATATCATATTTTTTATTGTCACTTTTTCCCTCATATGACTTAGCAGTCTCTGACACTTCGTCAATCAAGAACTGTACACATTGTTCAATTAGCATTTATCATTGCATACCGTTACACACCACACTAAGAAGGTATTGGCTCTCCTAGAATTAGAGTCAAGGCAATTGTGATCTGCCATGTGGATGCTAAGAATTGAACCCATGTCCTCTGGAAGAGAAGCCAGATCTCATAATTATGGACCATCTTTCCAGTTCGTGAACTCACTTTTTTAAAAACTAAAAATGATATGACAGGGCAGAAAACATGGCTCGGCATTTAAGAGCACAGTCTGTTCTTGCAGAGGACCCAAGTTCAATTTCCAGCACCCACCTCAGGTGGCCCACAACTACCCATAACTTCAGCTCCAGGGGGATCTGATGAGTCCTCTACAAGAACTTGTGCATGAGCATGTATGTGCACAACACACACACACACACACACACACACACACACACACAAATAATGACTAAAAATAAATGAAATTTAAAAATAGTGATAGGAAACAACAGCCAGTGAACCCATTCTCAAAAGAAATCAAGTTCAAATTTACCTCAAAAAAATCAGTCAGAATTCAGAATATGCTATTAATAGAGACCTGGTCTACTGTATCCTGCATATATTGTGTGCTGCTCTATGTCCTGGACAAATTCATACTCAGAACCCTAGGCTCCAAGCATGACTATTGGGGAGATATGGTGTTTAGCAGGTAATTAAAACTAAGTGACATCATAAGGATGGGATCCATCCCAACTGTACTGTGGTTGTCTAAAAAGAGAGCAACTCTACGTCTCTCCTGCATCAGAGGACACAGCAAAGCACCGCACCGGGAAGAACCCTGACAGTAAACAAAGCCGGCCCGAAACTTCATTTTTAGACATTTTCAGCCTCTGAAAAAAAATGGACTTCAATTGTATGAGGCACTTTGTCCTGTAGCCCCAGGTGGCTAATACCATAAAGGACCTAATTTATGGGAAGGAAAGTCAAGACACTCCTAAGATTTCTTTCAATCTAATCCTAGATGATCCTCCAACAACCTCCTAAGATCTCACTGTCTTATCTCTTCTATTTTACAGACTCAAAAGATTTTACCTTGAATAAATGAAGTAAAACTAGCTACTATGGAAACGTAAAAGCCTGTTCTCTCTCTCTCTCTCTCTCTCTCTCTCTCTCTCTCTCTCTCTCTCTCTCCTCCCCAACTCTCTTGGAGCACCACTGGAGGACCAATGGAGCCCAAAGTTTAATTCTCAGTCTTATCTAAAATATAAGTGTAACATATATTTTGGCATATGTCTTTAATGTGGAGAGAAGAACACTGGTCACTGGGCTAGGAGAATGCTGAGAGGATGGAATAGACAGAGGATGGAAAACAGGACCAGCTAGAAAGGAGGAGGAAGCTCTGGTGTTCTATAAAGCAGTGGGGGTAAATTCAGTTATAATAACTGTATACTTCAAAATCCCTAAAACACAGAACTGCGAGTGCTTCTAACACAGAGAAGTGATAAAACTTTGAAAAGCAAATTATCCAACGTGAACATTACACATGGTGTATTTCAGTTTTGTTTTTTCTTGGTTTGTTTTGTTGGCTTGTTTTTGTTTTGACTTTTTTTTTTTACTTGCTATGTAGTCTAGCCTGGCCTTCACCACTTGATCCTTGGGACTCAATCCCCTGAGTCCTAGGTCATAGTCATACTTTGCCACACCTGGCTGTACAGAGTATACTTATATTGAAACATATTATATGGCATAAATATCAACAACGACTATGTTTTCACTAATTTTTTAAGTGAGAAGGTATTGGGTGGAAATGTAGCTCAGTACAGTGTTTGCCTAGCATGTGCTAGGCCCTGAATCTGCGTGCTAAACAATCACAAGCTGGACGGTCCATTTTTGTAATAATAAAAGAAATGCGGATTCCACACAACAAAGATTGCAGCCAAAAGTGCATCGTAGAATTGTGTGCCTCCTCTTAGTGGTACATCTGCAACATCTGGGGGGAAATATCAGGGTAGCTCATGAGAATAGAGACAGATATAAACATTTCCTTAGATTTGGAAGACTTTGTGTTTATTATGAAAATTATTAACTACTACACTGGTTATTTTTCAAAAGCTTGAGAGTCTGACTGTATACATTGCTTTTTAAAGTGGGACGATAGGATTGCTAGCCGATGCGTAGAGTTTTTGTTTTGCCTCTGAGTTAGCATAAATCCCACTCTCATCATGCCAAGTGTTGATGCCAAATCTTTTGGAGCCATTGAGGTCTGTGAACTGAGAACGGCACTTCCTGTAGACTGTGGAGTACTTGTCTTGGCGTGGACAAGCCTACAACGAGAAAATAATAACACCAATCAGGGACTAAAGTAGATGTTCAGAGGAGCACGCACTGAAAGTTGGCTTTTATGGCTAAAGGTGAATTTTCAACAACTGATTAATTAGCTTTTACCAAATGCTTCCATGAAGAACCACCAAACCCTGGTTAGGCATTTTACAAGTGCTTCCAACTCTGAAAGAAGAATCAAACTCACTGTAGTTTTAACTTATAAGACATAAGAATGTATAGTAGCGTGCATGTAAAAAAAATTTCTAAACTATATACAAGATGGAGTCCAATTTATCCATTACGGTAATCTAAACAAAGCCAAAGTAATTAACTACTTTCCTTCAACACTTTTTGTTGGTGAGTCAGGATTATTCTGAAGAACAGCATCTTGTGTTAAATTTTTAGTAATTAGTATTAAATCATACTTTCCACAGTGGTAGATATCAAGCTCCAAGGCTCATTCTTAGGAGAAATTTGACTCGAAACAACCCGATATAGTTTAAGTCGCATCAAGCTTCATAGTAATAAATATGATGCTATTGTTGACCATTCCCCAAGCAAGCAATGACTCTTGCTGACTATACCAGGAGTGACAGCAGAGCTACAACGTAAGACCTGATAAAAACTCATCACCTCATTTCTGCTTTAAATCAGTTCTAATTTTAAAATATCAGAACAAGGTTGAAATGAAACTGCCCAAGCTATAAAACCGTTAAAGAACACCAAAGACACTCTCATCTCAGACTTTTTTTTTTTATTGACATTTTAATCGTATGTTCAACCGTAGGATCCACTTACCTGTGATGTGACCATCATGGGTTGAGCACAATGTTGGCCATTCATGCCACTCAAGGGGCAAGCTGTGGACCTTCGTAAACTTTGTATACTTTGTAAACCCTCAAGACAGGAAAGTGGCCAGGTCCTACCGGAGGAGTTCTAGCAGCTCCCCCTCCACCCCACCCCCACCACCTGTCTATGGATGGATATCCCTGATGGATGGATGGACAGATATTACTCTGTACCAACAGAACTGAAGTACCAACGACAGCGATGGCCTGAGTTAAGATGCTATTCGAAATGAAAGAAGCCAAGTACTCAGAAGAGATGGAGTCCATAGTATGTGAATTTTAGCTCTAGTAAAAGTATTTAAAATCAACATGTGCACCGACAGGAGTGATTCTGAAGTTAGAGAAACCAGACAAAAGATTGCTGCCTGTTAACTCACATTACAGTACACCTGCCAGCTGAACAAATGAGCCAGCGGGTAACAGTCATCATCTCTGTGCCATAAATACCCCTGCTGACGCCAATTTCAAGTGACCAGAGAGGTCAGAGATCCAAGGAGGATGTGAGCTTAATCTTCTGTACAAAATGTTGAGCGTTCATCCCAGCTCACCCTGGGTTTCCTCTCCCAGTGTGTAACTGTCAGTGTGTAGCAGGGTGGCCTCGGACCAGAAGTAGGGGTAGACTCTAATAGGCCTAAGAAAAGTGATGTATTTTCACACCATTCTCAAGTCAGCAGGCCTTCAAAGATTAGGACAAGTCATTAGAGACCTTGCCAACGTAAATGTGAAAGCTTCTAGACCAGACTGCTCCTGGAAGCCCCCTGCAGCCAGTATATTGTGAAATCAAGTTTTTCTTTTCTTTTTATTTATTTTTTAGTGCTGGGTATTAAACCCACGGTCCTTCTAGCCCCTGAAGCCAACACTTGTAAAAGGCAGATTGGAAAGTCGGTAAGAAACAGGATACATTGTAGTTATTGATCCTTTCCTGAGGTCTAACGTCTCCAAAATGTGAGGCAATCGATCGTTTTTACTGCCTGATTCAGTTTAAGTTGAATTGTGTGCATCTTGCTAAAAGCATCTTGACGTAATTTCTCACGAAACATGAGAATAGTAAGGCCCTTGGAACAAGGAAAGGAGTCAAAACCATAGCAGCAGAGCAGACACTAGACAGCGAGAGTCTGATAAAGTGGATGTCTGGGAATGAGAAAGGTTGAAACAAAGCAGGCATTCAGAAACAACAACAAAATCATTAGGAACTGGGAAGATGAACTTTCTCATTAGGAAATAAAACAAGGAATCTTTCAAAGGAAATAAAAGCCTTGAGATGGACCATGAAAGAATCAGGTACCCCACAGTGACTGCAGCTCAGGCCCAAAGGCAGAACTGGGATAGTGGGAGTCCCGGAGAAGCAAGCAATTTGGAGTACCATGCAAACCAATAAACAGGGGGAGTTAATTTAAAAATTAATGTGTTTTCCCATCAGTGCATGTAACTACTTATTTGCTCAAATGGAGTTTAAAATGTGTTTCAGAACAATACTAGTCAAAGACCAAAGTAATGCTGGCTTGCAGCATGAAAACCATTTTTTTCCCAGCAAGATATTAGCCTCGTTGTAAATGCACAGGGCTTGAGGAATTGCAACACCAGTGGTCAAACAGGAGGTCACAGGGTTCCCTTAGATGTAGGCAGAAACTATCCTTTACTCCAATAGCTTACAGAAGACTTGGGGAGGGAAGAAAACAGGGTATATCTAAAAATCCTTAAGAAGAAAAGACGAAAGAGAAGAAAACCAGGACAGCAGAAAAGGGCAGGGCTTTTCCCATCCTGGCTCTTTAACCATGAAGGGTCCCTTTCCTCTGGACAGAAAGAAGTATAGTAGATAATCTATAAGAAAAATATGTCTCCTGGCCCCGATCTAGTTGAGAATTTTTAAATTTGGTGAGTTCTCACACTGCCTCTGACTTGCTTTGGATGGTCGGGTACCTAGAAAGGTTCTCTAAGAGTCATCTCTCCTGAGCTACCTTTGCCAAAATCTGGAAGTAGCTGCAGTTCTGAAAGGAGGATATTGATAAAGATAGCATTGGAGTGGAGATAAAATGTGAGTCCAAGAGGCTTCTGTGGCATCTCCAGTACCAATGAGAGTGGAAAGGGGTTCAAGCCATCTTCAGCTAAGCTCAGAAAGAAAAAGGACTGTGAATTACATCATCGATCCATGTTAGCCACTAGTGACAAGGAAAGAGCACTAGAGTGCCTTGCTCCAGATGGGGACAAATAGAGAACACCATATTCAAACTCCATCCTTTGGCTCAGGAATTCAGACAAGATACATCAAAGACAGCACCTCATAACACCATGCCTAGGACATCAGCTGGGATGACCTGAAAAACTGAGGGTTCCTTGAGACCCAGGACCTGGGAGCATCTTCTCACTGCAGGTGATAGCTAATGGTACATTGCCACTGGGATATGCTCTGGGCTATTGGCTAGAATGACTGCACAGGCCCTTCCTGTTTGTGTGCCTGGGCTTCCTCAGTGGGGACCAAGTTCCAAGGATGAACGTGACACCAAGTGAATTGGGAGGGATGTGCACTAGTTTTAATCAAAGTCACACAGCACCATTTCCAGCAGGGATACAGTGCATCCAGATTCCAAGGCAGGAAACAGACTTAGCTTCTCAGCGAAGGGTATCCCTCCATGTGGGGTGGAGCGTCGATCACATTCATTTTTAACACACTTCTTTCTCTCCTCTTTTGGGGGAGAAGAATAAGTTGGTCTAAGAACCTTATATCCCCCTTGGGTCTGATAATTTTCTAGAAAAACTCACAGTTGTGTTTTTAGAGTTCTAGACTTAGCTCTGACTGTTTATTTCACAAGGATATAAAGCAAAATCTTCACTGAGAACAGGTGCATAGGCTGAAGTCCAGAGGATGCCAGGTGCAGACCCCTGGACTACTATCCCAGTGAGCTGAGAAGGATAAAAACCTCTTTGCAGGGGAAGCTCATTAGAAATCCATGCCCAGAGTTCTTTCGGGCACTGGTCACATCCAACTTCAGTCTACATGCACCAACATTTAACCAATACTTAAAAGAAGAAAAACAGCTGTTTGGCACAAACCATATGGGTAGCTTTGTCACAAGGAGCCACTCTGATAAGGGAATTGTGATCCACAAAGCCAAGTTTCCAGATGCAATCCAGACCAACCTTAGAACAAGAACTTTGGAAAAATAGTAGTTTTGTCTTTGATTCATTAGTTCTTGGCTGCACATGGAGCACAGGAGATATTCTTTGAGAAAGTGAGAGTATTTTTAAGAGCGATTGAACTGGACACAGGGGATCACTCCTATAATACCCCTCACTTAGTAGGCTAAGGCTCAAGGACTGTCTTGAGAGCCTAGGCTACAGTGTGAGATCCTGTCTTTATAAAAATTAAGAAGTTAGAGAATGGGGAGGAGAGAGAGAGAGAGAGAGAGAGAGAGAGAGAGAGAGAGAGAGAGAGA
>JANHMN010000003.1:150472251-150504586 GCA_030674055.1 Rhabdomys pumilio
TATAGAGTATAACGTTATCCCTAATATTATACACTGATGCACTCTCCAGGTTTTGCTATTATAAATAACACACTGACTAGCTTATTTGGCTATACTTTTATCCTTATTTTGAATTATTTTTATTTGAAGAAAATTCCTTAAAGGAAACCTTTTGGGCTAAATGGTAATCTAATAAGACCGACAAATTTCTTTCAGGAAGGATGAAAACATGCATACTCTGCCTAACAAGAAATAAATCTAACTATCTCATTCCATCTTTATTCCCACTCATTATTTGTAAAAATATTACCAATTTTATTAGCAAAAGATCTTAATTTAACTCATATTTCCTATTTTTTATTAATTGTATTTCCTACCATATAACTTGCATATATGTTTTCTATGCTCATTTCTGTAAGATCTTCAATGTTTTTCTTGCAATAATTGTTCCTATATGTGTTAAATTTATCTACCAACAAGCTATCATATTTCCTGTTTTTACATATTAAGAGCTATTTTCAATAGAAAAAAATAACAAGAATGTGACATTTATGGTATCATAAATTCTTTTCTTATCTAAACAGATAAAAGCTAAATCAGTTTCACAACTTTTCCAAGCATTCCTATTTGCTTATTCTATTTGTTCTTTCAAATAATTCTTATTATTTTAAATTCTGATAGAAGGCAAAATCCATTGAGGTTTTAGTTATATTAAACTTGTGCATTTCATTTATAATTAGTTTTCTAGTCTTGTCTCCTTCATGCAGCTCTTGGGACCTTCAATTTTTGTTTTTATTAAGCAAATGAAAGAACTCAACAGCTCCATCCTCTTCTTGAGTTCCTCAGGAGCTGGAACCAACCAGAAGCTGCAGTTAGACTCCAGCCTTAGCCAAGATGGATACCCAAGATGGTTTTCCTTATCTCTAGCCATGCTCTTTAATGTTCTTCCCCCGCCTCTCCCTTTAATGGTAATCTGGTTACTTAGGACTGCAAAAGATGAATTAACTAGCACAAGGTCTTTTCTATCATGCTTGGCTGACCAAATGAGTCACCTGACAGCCCAGATTCTAGTGGCATAGTCACCTCTTGGTGAGGGAGGAGCCTTTGCAAGTTAGAAAGTCTGTTTCTTGGGGTCTAAATGGCCATATTTCTTGCATTGACCTTAGAAAAATTCTCTTCAAAAAAGTATTTCATGTTGTATTGCTATAATTACTTGTACGTTTTTCTCCTTTACAATTTACTGACTAGTTAGTGTGGGAAGAATGAAAACATTTATTCACTCTGTTTATTTCTCAGTTTACTTTCTTGATTCTTCTAAGTGGATAACAGCAGCATTTGAGAGAATAACAGCACTTTCCTTATTTGTCAATAGTTAAGTATTTTAATTCTATCTCAGAGATATTTTATTGGCTAAGATGCATCAGGTAAATATAGTAGAAATGCTCCTTTATTTAGTTTCTGTTATATATTTTCTTCCCTCCCCTTTCCCCCTTTCTCTCCCCTACCACCCCCCTCTCTCCTTTATCCTCCAACTTTTCATTCTTGAGGTCAACACAAAACTTTTCACAGACTACTGAGGCTTTCCTTCCAGCCTTCTGCCTAATTGTTAAAATATAAATATATTCAAAGCTATAATAAACTGGACCTAAAAAAAAATCAATGTTTAATTTCCCAGAGCTAAATTAAGTTCTATACCTGTATATGCTCATAAGATAAAAGTAAATAGGAAGGTGTTCTTTATTCCCAGTAGGTCCCATTCAGGGCGGAGGCAATAAACAAACAAGGAACAAAGTGATAAATATGTCTTAGATATTGTAATACTTTCTCCCCTAAAACGTCCATTCATTTCAAAAATCAACAATAGCTATTATATATCCTATTGATTCCCACAAGCAGACAGTATCTTTTAATAAATATAAGACATCATAAATCTCAACAATCCCTTTTCCCCAAGACTGACTTATGCTCTAGATGTGATGAGTCACGCACACACAGACACACAAGTAGGATAAGACTGTGATTCTTGCACTTACAGGTGGTGAATATTCATACTGTGGAGCATAATCTTCAGAGTATGTTGTTGAAAAACACCTGAGAAGGAGAAGCCAAGATGTCAGAAAAAAAAAATTCTTCCAAAAGAAAGATACTGACATAAAACATGTTTCAGGAAAGATTTAAGTCCAGTCTTCCCAGGCCCACTACAGTTTTACCTGTCTTCAGCAAGCATTCCTTCAATTACTTCTAATTCTAAGGCAATGTGCTCCTGTACTGATACTTATAGCTACCAAGTCCCATGTCTGCATTTTAGGTACTCTGTGGTCTCCAGATTCTATCACCCATTTTCTGCCTCAAAAATCCTTTGATTTCATGCTCCACATTCTCTGCTAGATAATGACTGAAGAGATTGTGATAGACACCCAGGTAGCCAGTAAAAAGAATGGAAACAGGCAACCTTGGGAGGTAGGAGGTAGGGGGACCCTCTAGAGTGTACTGGAGACCTGGGAGGTGAGAGACTGTCAGGACTCAAAGGGAGGGAGTTGTTTCTGTCTGAAAGATCTGCAGGGACAAAAATGAAGAAGAGCGTGAGAGAAAGGAGGTCCAGTGACAGGCCAAAATTGGGATTTAGATCAAGGGGCCTGCCACTGTTACTGATGCTGTAGTGTGATTCCAGACAGGAGCCTAGCATGGCTGCCCTCTGAGAGGTCCAACAAGCAGCTGAAAGAGTCAGATGCAGATACTAGCATCCAACCAAATGGACTGAAGCTAGGGACCCTTGCGGTTTGATTGGGGAAAAATATGGAAGAAGCTGAGGAGGCCCCATGGAAAAACCAACAGCCTCAACTGACCTGGACCCTTGAGATCTCTCAAATATGCATAAGAATCCTACATGAACATGCCTACAAAATGTAAGGCAGAAAAGGGCAGGATCTCAAAGATAAAACACAGCCACAGAAGAAGACTGTAAAATATCCTTCCCACCATTGGTTTCTTAGTCCCAAATCTACCCATAGCCTTCAAAACCCACAAACAAGGGTAAGTCAGCAACAAAGATAATTAAGTTACTCACTTGTCCCTAAGGAGAACATAATGGAGTGTAGAAAATTACTCATTTAAATAAGTTCATAGTGGCTCCTGCTCCAGACCCAACAGACCAAATCAAAATGGAACTGTTTGTGACAAACTCATGCCAGTCAGGCCCAACTAAGTTATTTCATATGTTACTTCAAGGATACAGGGACCCAGACCACTTTAACCTTAACAAGGAACAAAAGTTATTCAAGTCCTTTGTTCTTGCTTCCTTCTGTACTCTCTATCCAAATAGCCTTGTCCACTTAGCTCACAGGAACACTCCATTTTCTTTTATAGAATAAGGTATTTTCTGAGTCTAGAATTGTGAATAAAAACCAGGGGGACCTTTATATTAGCTACAGTCTTGACTTTGACTCTAACACTTCAAATTGTATATGGATAGATTTTTTAAAAATCCTGCCTATAGAGCTAAATCAAAACCCATACGGGACCAGATTCTGCCAGGAATTACAGGGGAAGAGAAGGTAGTAATGGCCTGTGGATAGATAGAACATCATGGGTGTCACCTCCAGAAACAGCACCCAACCCTGATGGGGAGAAGTGCTGCAATGGAAGGATTTGAACCACCATTTTCAAGTAGGAAGTAACAGGGTGACAGTTCTGAGAAGGCATTGTTTTAGGAACTGAGAGAATCCTGGAGCTGTGATACAGCCTTACAGTGTCAGCAGGCCTCCACTTTGTACCCCACCCTAAGTGTCAATTAAACGTTGCTTCGTAGTCTAACAGAAGATGGCACTCTTGAACTAAAATAATGAGCAAACTTCCCACACATCTCATTTCCCTCAGCACTATTATCTGGATGAGATGACCTGCGGTTGTCCAGGAAAACCCAACGTAATTAAAATAAGTAGAAATAGGTAACACTAATATGTCGACAGTGAGAATCAAAATTAAGCTCGTGAATATCCTTTCCTCCAGAAATTCTCCCCATCACTAACTGAGCCCTCTATCCAACCTGTTTTGTTAAACAGAGCCTAGAAAAAAAGCAGAGCCAAAAAAATGAAACAAAAATAAGTGTACAACAATACTTAGAGTAGGAATGCAAAATGTTGCCCTCCAAAGAGAAAAAAAAAATTAGAAAATTTGAGAGAATCCACAAAACATACCAAGCAAGTTCCGAACAAGGTTATCAGATATAAGATTGTTATACAAAGGAGTTTACCCATGTACCAGCAAACAAAGAATGGCAATGTGGAGGTAGAAAGTTCTCAGAGTTGTACCACGTTCTCTAAGTTTTCTAGATGAATCTATATAACCAAAGCTAAATGATATATCTACAAAGAACTTATAAAATTTTGTTGGTTATTGAATAATTCTTATGAATGAGACAATTCATTGATGATTATCATTTTTCCAACTGACTGATTAAATGTCACAAATCAGAATAAAAGGCATTTCTTGAAATTTGACCAAAAAAACCTAATAGACATAGAATTTCATAAAATGGAAATGGAATGATGACAATTTGGAAAAGAAAAACAAACAGGTTAAACTCACTCCACAAGGTACAAAGGAATAGATAATGTCACAGTAATTAAGACCCTGCTGTTACTGAAGGGATATACAAATAGACCAGCAGGATAGACTTCAGAGCTCAGAAATCCAGCTGCTTAAGTATGGCTGTGCATCTCTGATGGAAAGGGCTTAACGACAAAATGGTGAGCAAAATAATGCTGCAACAACTAGCCAGTCTCATGTTACAAGCATGCATGGGCATTATATATGAGTTATGCAGCTTTTAAGGAGCTAACAGTGTGATATACCATATAGTATGTTTTTTCTTCTAATGGCCAAATTAATGGCCACACATAAAGTTACAAAGAAAGTTCAAAAAAGATATTTGCATACATTTTACCAAGACAGAATTAGTTCCCAGAATAAAAAATTTAAAATTGTTGTAAATGAGGTAAATAAGTTTTTAAAAATCCAAATAGGAAAATCAACTGAAGCTACACACAGGAGGTTTGCAAAAGAAATCAGGAAGGGGGTCCATTTTCAGGTTCAAGCCATGTACTTTGGCTACCAACATGTTGAGGCTGGCAAGCCAAGGATGGGTAAGATTCTGCACAGAGCCTTACCAACCTAAGACAAAAGTATATTGCTTTTGACAATGCATATTCCATGGCAGGTAAGGAAGGCATTCTTGTCAGAATGACCTAAGACAGGCTCAGTCTTGTTAATGAAATTAAAAAAAGGGGGGGGGAGGTGGAGAACCTTTGGGGCTGCTTGGCAAGAAGCTGACATGAGCCAAGGATAAGGAAAAGGGCTGCTTGGCAGGAATATGACATTAGCTAATGACAAGGAAGTAGGCTTCAGGCAGGAATATGGCATTGGCCAATGACAAGGATGTAGGTTTCAGGCAGGAATCTGACATTAGGGTAGAACAAAGAAGTAATTTCAGGCAGGAATCTAAATCTTAGACTAAAACAAAGAAGTAATTTCAGACACGAATCTAAATTTTAGGCTAGAACAAGGAAGTAGGCTTCAGACATGAAAATGACTTTGGGCTAGGACAGGAAAGTTGGCTCAGTTATTTTGGTCATCCTGATAAGCCTTTAGAAACAGTGATCATGGAAGTGTTCACGGAATTTTGTTTATTGCCTTGCTTGTTCTTTGACTATTCGCATCTATTATATTGCTAGTCCCTCAACCTAGAACTGACCTTAATATTTGCATGTAATTAAAATGGTATAAAAGCAAAAAGGAGGAGGGGGGATGGGATAGAGTTTCTAGGGAGGAGAAATGGGGAAAGGGAATGACAGCTGAAATTTAAATAAATAAAATATCCAATAAAAAAGTCAAACAAAATAAAAATAAAATTCTCATTAATGAGTTTGCATACACACACACACACACACAAAAGAAAGAAATCAAGAACTGTTATTGCTGTTGAACAATAAATTCAATTATAAATTCAGTAATTAGTGAAATGTAAAGTAAAAAATACAGTGTAGTACCATTTTACCTACATTAGTTTATTAATAAAGAACGTTTATAAATGTTTATGGAGGTGTGAAAGAATAAGTATTCATATACTCTTGATGTCTCCGGAATCTTGTGAATATGGGGTTAAAGGTAGATCTGTCAGGTCTAGAGTACAACCAGAAGACTTCGGTGTCAATACACAATCAGACTCAATGGTAGCCTACAGTGAGTTAAGCCATAATTGAGAACCACTGGGAACAACCCTGTGTCTTGTGAGATCAGCTTTACCTCTGCCTTTCCTGTCTAGAGCTGACAGGCCCAAAGTCAGACTTAGGACTGACTCTTTTGGGATTTCCCTTAGTAGAAACTGAAAAGAAAAGGGGGGGGGCAGTCACTCTTCTGAGACAAGAGCTACAGAATGTAATGTCTCCACTTCAGAGAGGAAGCTACAGGAAGAAAATGCTACAGGACTGGAATCCTAACTGCAGGCTCCCCCACTGATTTTGCCATGGGGTCTTTTGACAAACTTATCCTTTGACTATGATGACCTTGTGTCTCTGTTACCTACAACTAGAGTCCCATTCCAGAGCCTGTGGCCATTAATCACCATAATCATATAATTCCCTTGTTCAGAGTCCAAACATTCAGATCATAAGCTGGCTCTCCATATGGCTTCCTCAGAGGGAGAATGCTTCATTAGGCTGACATAACTATCTGATGCGCTTCAAATTTTTATTTCTCATTATAAGTTAACTAATTAGAATTCTGGATGTGTGTGTGTGTGTGTGTGTGTGTGTGTGTGTGTGTGTGTGTGTGTATGCGTGCATGCATGTGTATGACATACACTCATACACATACACACATGCACGGGGAGGGGGGGAGAGAGGGAGAGAGAGAGAGCTTATTGAGCATAAGTCGGTTTCTGTGAGTCAGATAAATGCTGAAACACAGATAAAAACGGCCTTTCTAGAAATATAAAACTGAAGACCAGATGCTGGTAGATTCGTGAGGACAATGCTACCCTGTCAGGATGTCTGGAAGCTGGACAGCTGGCTTTCATCTGCTACCACCCACGATTTGCCACACATACCCTCATTGACCTTTAACAAGCGTAGAGAATAACCAAAGGTGTCTAGTGAGATGAGCAAGACTGATACCGATCATTAGAGCTGTGGCATTAGTTAAAATACCTACATGAGCATGAACACAAGGCAAAATGTAGATGGGTGACAAAACAATGCACCCCAGCCCACAGAGTTCCCCTAGCTTGCAAAACCCTTAAAGTTTAATTGCTTATTTCCTATTTCATCTGAGGCTGGTGGAGGGAGGGGGTGGTGGCTATTTTCTTTCCTCTTGTCCTCGGAGCTAGAACTTGTATATAATATACTTACCATATCACATGGTGTTCTCAAAATACGAGTGACTCAAAGAAACAAATAATTAATTTCAAATTAATCTTTTCCCTGGCAACAGTAGAAGTACCTATCATTAAGCCAAGTATAGCCACTGACAGCCAAGGGGTACTCGTATTACGGGTGAGAGGAGAACGTTTATGTGCTACATCTATTCTTAATCACCATTTTCCTTTAAATTGCATGTCAATCTAGATGTGGTCATTACAAGTCTGTAATCCCAGCATTTGGCAAATAGAGGCAGGGGGATCAGGAGGCCAAGGGCCATTCATGGCAGCACAGCAAGCTGGAGACTAGCCTGAATTACATGAGATACCATCTTCCCCTGACAACCTTACACTGAGGTGACTTGAATGCACTTGTCATTTCTTCCAGCATTTACCTCCTGATTAAGTCAGAGGAAATTCATTAGCTGTTCAGCAGCTTCCAAATACAGGGAGCTTTTTAGAGACTACCTCCTAAGAAGCTAAGAAGTACATGATTTAGAGCAAAGATGAACAGCAGGACAATTAGACTCTGCAGTTAATCCTGATCCACGGTCATGCTAAAAATCCCTAGCTGTTTTGTAAGCCTTCTCCCCTCCTATCAGGAACACAATGATATGAGCCAAATTTTCTCCTTTCTGCTTTGCCTTTAAGTCATTCTGGAACATTCAGACAGTCACTTAAACACTCTGCATCTTAACACCTCCCGTTCATAAATATTTATAAAATAGGTGAGTGGATTAATTAACGGGCAATCAGATTCCTAACTTCTGTGTGTTAATTTCTTCCTCCACACAGTTAAGGTCAACCCCACCCAAATGACCTTGGATGGCCTTTAGGAAGGAGAGAATGCAGACGAAACATGTGGGATATGTAATATACATTTAAAGTGTGAAACACGGTGTAGTGATTGATCAAACACTCTACCACCAACTGGACCAGACAAAATAAAAACCAAGCTCTACTGGTTTCTAGGACCCTTTCTGATTTTTAGAAAATTGCCACCTCCCACTGAGCCCTATTTGGTGAGATTTATTGTAGCATCTAAAGTATCCTGCGATGATGTTATCTCGTTATTCTTAAAAGAGAGTACTCAGCTGTAAGGTGGAGGATGAACAAAAGGGACAAAGCTGGGGAAAGGAAGCAGCTTTGATACTGATATTAGCAAGTGAGGATGGATCTGTCTGTTCTCTGGTCTCAGTAATCTGACTGAGATGGTGCCACAGCAAACAGCCTCATCCTCCTCTGGATACCCAAGCTGGAAGGCAAGGAATTAACCTGAAGTTACCTCACCCCCATAATTAACCAGTAGTCCAGCAAATGTCAATTCTTTCTCAATGCATCAAGAACCTGCCTCCTTCTCTCCTGCCACACTGCCATTATTGGAGAGCAGGCTCTTGTCTTGCCTTGATGTATTCAAGAACCTCCTGATGATGGTCTCTGTTGTCTACTAGTTTTGTGATTTCTTAAACACAAATATCTGGGTTTCCCCCAGTGCTTGAAAACCTTTCTCATCACTGACATGATCAACCCCAAATTCCTCAGGCCCTGGTCCCTCAGCTGTCATGACTGCAGACTTACCCCAGGATAGGCCGTGCTTGTTGTACCTCAGAATGCTCTATGTCCTCTGCTGAAGGGTATCCTTTTCTCAACCTATCTTGCAGCTCAGGTGTCACTTCTACATGGAAGCCCTTCCCAACCACTAACACGCAGCATCTTGTAGGTTAGTCTATCAGACAAATGAGCCCGTCTTTTGCATCTATACTAGCAATGTCAAACTTTGTGGCACGAAGTAGGCAGTCATTCAGTGGGTTTGTTGGAAGAATTTTCCTAAAGTCTAACAATTTTTGGAAGCCATTTAAAAGAATAAAGCATCCATGTTTAAGTATTACTTTATGTACATGAAAGCACAGACTCAAATATAGACAGCAACAAAGGTTTCTATGATTCTAGAAGGTTCCTGTTTTCTTTAAGCCATAGCTCCACCTCTATCTCTGCAGATAGAAACCGGCTGAAGACTTGAAGTGATTGCTAAGTACTTTGCAAATGACAACTATGTAACTTATAACTGCAGATTCAGTCCAGCATAGGCCCCGCTCTCCCTGACTCTGTGTATCCTCTGTGCTCTATGCATTTTATTCCATTGATCTGGCAGTGCAGGTGTTACTCTACCTGGAACCCTGGCATGGGACATAAGGAAATGACAGATGTGTGTGAACTCCCCCATTGTGACAATTTGAAAATCTTCACCACTCATCTTGGCCTCTGTTGTGGTTGCGTTTTGTAATGAAGATTGCTTATATTTTTGGTGTGCTGTGTGACATTTTGATATCCTTGAATACAGTGTTAATATTAATGATCGGATATTAATAATTAATTATTATCAAATAACTAACACTATTAATACAGCTAAACTCACAAAAATATCTTCCCACTGTTGCCTTTTATTTTAGGGGTTTGAATTCTCATGATCTGCTGGCAAATGTCACATGTGCAATCCTAAAATATTAACTACAACCCATAACAGAACAATGGATCTCTAGAATTTATTCATTCTTCAGGATAGAAACTTTATACCCTTGGATCAACATTATTCCACATACTCCATCTTCCAGGCCCTGGTAACTAACATTCTACAGTCTGCTTCTAGGAATTTAACCTTTTGTATTTCACATATAAATGACATAGTGCTGTATATTTGTTATGTGTATAGTTCACTTAACATGATGCTCTCTGATATCACCTATGTTTAATATAGGACTTCTATGTTTAAGTCTCCACTGTATATGTGTACCACAAAGTTTTTCTCATTTACTCATCAATGGATTCATGGGTTGATGTTATATCTTTGCTAATTGTGGATTATGCTGCAATAAAATCCAGTGTATAGATCCCTCTATGAGATATTAATTCACTTTCTTTGGTTATACACACAAAAATGGGGCACCACATAATTGAACAGTACTATTTGAGAAATCTTGAGTAATTTCTGTACTTTTTTTTTCACAATAGCCTCTGGACTTTACATGCCCAGCAACATATGAAAGTTCTAGTTTCTCCATATGCACAGGAAAACCTGTCATTTTTGTCTCCTTGATAACATCCATCTTAACAGGAATGAGGTGGCATTTCATCATGGGTTTGGTTATGTGTGTGTGCATGTGTGTGCATGTGTGTGCATGTGCATATGGAGTCCAGAAGTCAACCTCAGGAGCTAGCCATCTTGTTTGTTGAGACATGGTCTCCCCCATTGACTAGCTGGCTAGCCTATGAGTTCCAGGGGTCCTCCTTTATTGACAATGAGCCCCAGGAGTCCTCCTGTAACTGACCAATGAGCTCCAGGTGTCCTTCTGTCATTGACCAATAAGCTCCAGTCCTTCTGTAACTGGCCAATGAGCTCCAAGGATCCTTTTGTATGACCAATGAGCTCCAGGGATTCTCCTGTCACAGACCAATGATTGAAAATGAACAATGCACTCCAGGAACCCTCCTATCACTGAGCTCCAGTGTCTTTCTGTCTCTGCCTCCTCAGCAGTGATGTTATAAGCACATGACACCATACCCAACTTTTCACAAGTGTGCTAGAGATCAAACTTAGGTAACTCATGCAACCACTCCACTGACTGAATTCTCGGGCCCTGGTTTTAATTTTTGTTTTCCTGATTATGCAAGTTGAACATCTCTACTTAGCAATGGCAAAACTATTCCTACAGGTCTAATATTAAAAGAAATACTACATAAGCATGGTACTTAGAGACAGGAAGATGCTCAATTATCTATCTCTATAGACTCAAAGCTAGTAGCAAAAAACAGCCACTTTATTATCTCTGATTATTTGGTGGGATGATTGGGCTCAGCTGGGTTTTCTGTTCCATGTGATGTCAGAACCACTGTGCTAACTAAGACAGCTCACTTTGACTCTTAGTAGTTTTTCTTACTATTATGTAAGAACTCAGCAGGAGATGTCAATACAGCTTGTCGTCTTACCTCCATGCCACTACTGTATGCATTTTAAGCTTCACAGTATATCAGCTGGAGACCAAGAATTGGAAAGTAGAAACTGTTTTTGTAAGGTCTGTACTGGGAAGTTTAGAATCTCATTTCTGCAACACTCTGTCACAACCATCACGAATCACCAGCCCAGCAGCAGAGGGAGGCAAATAACAGCTGACTCTTTCTGTCACATGCAGAGAGAGGAGAAATGACTGCAGCCACCTGAAAGGCTGACAACCACAATAGGCAATCAAGGGTGCCTAACTCTATCATCTTGATTACCTCGTTGAGCATATCTGAAAACCCAAGAGGTTCAACTTTGTGGCTGGAACTTGAAAAGCTACTGTAATGGATTCAGATGTAGATACTAAACAGGGAACAAAGGACAGTGTGAGTCAGCCATTTGTCAGCTATGACATCAAACCTCTAGATCCAAGAGACACTACATCACATGCTTTGACATAAATGTTGTTATCAAGTTATTTGAATTACCATGCAATGATAGCAAATGGAACAAGTTATTACGAGGTGCTAAAACATTCCTTGCCTTCTGGCTACTATAAATAAGGCTGCTATGTACATAGTGGAGTTTATGTCCTTGTTATATGTTGGAGTATCTTCTGGGTATATGCCCAGGAGTGGTATAGCTGGGTCCTCAGGTAATGCTATGCCCAGTTTTCTGATGAACTGCCAGACTGATTTCCAGAGTGGTTGTACCAGCTTGCAATCCCATCAACAATGGAGGAGTGTTCCTCTTTCTCCACATCCTCCCCAGTATCTGCTATAATAGCCAGAACCCAGATGTCCTTCAACAGAGGAATGGATACAGAAAAAGTGGTACATTTACACAATGGAATATTACTTAGCTATTAAAAACAATGAATTTGAGAAATTCTTAGGCAAATGGATGGAACTAGAAATATCATCCTGAGTGAGATAACCCAGTCACAAAAGAACACAAATGGTATGCACTCTCTGATAATTGGATATTAGCCCAAAAGCTCACAATATCCACGATACGACTCACAGACCACATAGAGCTCATGAACAAGGAAAACCAAAGTGTTACTGCTTTGGCCCTTCTTAGAAGGAGTAACAAAATACTCATGGGAGCAAATATGGAGACAAAGCGTGAGACAGAAACTGAAGGAGGGGCCGTTCGGAGACTGCTCCACCTGGGTATCCATCCCTTGTGCAGTCACCAAAGGTAGATGCTGATGTGGATATCAGGAAGTGCATGCTGACAGGAGCCTAATATAGCTGTCTCCTTAGAGGTCTACCAGAGCCTAAAATATTCAGGGGCGGATTGAACTGATCATGGGGTTCCCAATGGAGGAGTGAGAGAGAAGACTGAAGGGGCTGAAAGGGTTTCCGGTCCCATGGGAAGAGCAACAATACCAACCAACCAGAGCTCCCAGGGTCTAAACCACCAGCCTGGGAGCACATAGGGAGGGACCCATGGCTCCAGCTGTATATGTAGGGGAGGAAGACAATGTCAGGCATAGGTAGGTGAAGAAGTCCTTGGTCCAGTGAAGGCTGGACACCCCAGTGTAGGAGAAATCATAGGTGGGGAGGAGGGGGGATGTATCCTCATAGAAGCAGGAGGAGGGGGGATGGGATAGGGGGTTCCTGGGTGGGGGAGGGGAAAGAGGAAAGGGGATTACATCTGAAATTTAAATAAAATATCTAATAGAAAAAAACATTCCTTGCCAAGATACAGACCCCAAATTCCATATCAAATCAGGACTTGTACCACTACCCCAAATACTGCTATAAGGAAAAGCATCCCACTGATTTGGCAGCATGTACATCAGATGAGAAGGAGCACACTACAGACAGGAGTAATGTGAAGAGAAACAGTAATTAGTTGGCTCTGAAGTCATTTCAGCAGATTCAGCCAACTAGAAAGGCACCATCATTCAGTACAGCAGGTAACAAACTCCAGGCCCAGAAGGACAATCACATGATCCCTGCCTTATAGGAGAAAGCATCTAGCTAGAGTCTATGCCTGGATAACCAATAGCTCCACTAGTTTAAAAAAAATGAAAAATTTATTTGAACTTTAGAAGCTTAGTGTTCATAATAGTTAATTTTATGTTAACTTGACTGGGCCAATAGATACCTAGAGAGTTAGTAAAACACTATTTCTTTGTATGCTTGTGGGGCTGTCTATGAAAGAGATTGGCATTTGAATGAGACTGAGTAAGGATGCTCCCCACCTATGTGAGTGCACATCCTCCAGTCCAGGGACAGTCCTAACAGAACAAAAAGCAGAAGGACCATATCTGTTCTCCTTGTTCTAGGATGCCATGGTCTCCCACTCCAGACACCCAGAACTCCTTGACCTCAGGACTTAGGATTCTTATACTCCATCCTCATTCCAAGTTCACACGCCTGGAGAATTGGACTCAGGGGTTATACCTCAGCTCCCTTGTATGTAAATTATACCAATGGCTTTTATAGTTCTGTGGCTTGCAGAGAGCAGAACTTCTTAGGCTCCATCTGAGACAATTCCTGAAATAAAATATCCTCATGTACAATCATTGCCCCAGGATCAGGGCCCAGCCTGCCTAATGTAGCAATTATTATCCCTTTGTATACAAAAGAAAGTGATGTACAGAGAACAAAAGTATAAATCAAAATTCTAATTGTTCTACCATTCTCCTGAACAATACACATCTCAAACCATAGGTTTTGGTGTTAAGAAATTATTACATTTTGGGTATTGGGTTTCACTACTGACTGAGCATTACCATACTTATAAAGCCTTTGATTAACATTTAAAACAATTGTATAAAAGTAAAAAGGAAAAGGGGGCATGGGATAGGGATTTTCTAGGGAGGGGAAATGGGGAAAGGGGATGGCATTTGAAATGTAAATAAAATATTCCCCCAAAAAAGAAATTGTTACATTTATTATTGTGTGTGAGTGGTGGCTGTGCTCACATGCCACGGCATGTTTGTGGACATCCAAAGACAATGTCCAAGAATCAGTTCTCTTTTTCCATTAGCTATATCCTGGGAATTAAACTCAAGTCACCCTATTTGGTGGCAAGTGCCTTTACCTGCTGAGTCAAATCACACATCTAAATGTCTCAGCTCAGTTCCTGACTTGTTATTAAATACCACCTGTGAGAGTTTGGACACATTCGTTTGGTCTCTGTGCATATGTTTTACTCTCTACAGAATGCAAACGATGAGATCAATTTAGAGAACTACTAGAAGAAATGGGTTAACATATACAAAGCCATTGGAATAGTGTTGATACATAATTAGCTATTTGGAAACATTTGCTTTCATTAGTTTTACTCCCATATTTACAAGATATTGGAGCCCAACTCAAACTTGAGTAATGAAGGGAAATACTAGCAATTACAACAGGATGTCAGCAGAATGCCTGTTTTCTAGATCTACTTAACTTGACTTACAGATAGCTGTTCCCCCAGGAGCAAGATGTCCTCTGAACTTGAAACTAGAGCAGGAAGAGGCAATGTCCCCCTCCCCCAAAAAATATTACTATTATAGCATGTTCCTTAAATGTCCCGGTCTGGATCATGTGACCAACACCTGGGGTTGTGGGAGGGTAAAGGGAACAGACTCAACCCAGCCATCACATGGCCTAGCTGAATTACAATGGATGGAAGCAAGGGCTGCCAAGAGAACAAGCCTAGACACTCAAATCATAAAGGTCCTGCAGGAGCTGGAGATAAGAATAAGGTTCAGATCTGTTTCCCTTCTGTTCTGCCATCTTTCCTCCACCCCCACACTCCTTGTCACCGTTTCTTTATTATTATTTACTCCACATCTTCACAGAGACTTTTTTTTTACAGTGTTTTCTTTCTCAAAATATGTTCAGCAACAAGGTGGTATATCACCAAGGGACAAGCCATCACACAGTAAGCAGGAAAGACAACAAATACCTTCCTTCATCCTTTCAGAAGGAAAAGACAAAGAGAACAAAAACACTCTTGTGATTTATCTACAGTCCCTCTTTCCTCCCAAGAGTGCAGCAGATTTTACAGATGCTGCCTGCCTCATGAGAGGAATGAACTACAAGAATTACAACTGTGGTCTGAGCTTGCTACCGTTATTGTAAAGAGCCCACTTCACACACATGGAGACGAGCTCCCTGCCAATAATGGACACTTAACTGCCTCAACTACCTATGGGTCTCATTTAATCTGCCTATTTAGATACCTTTCCCCCTGCAGCCATCAAATTAGCACAGGAAAAGGATTTTACAGATCATTTGGTTCAAACCCTCCATGGTCCAGATGAAAGCAAGAGAGGTTTATTAGCCAAGAGCAAGGTCACCTAGTAGGTTCTGGATAGGCCCAGAAGTTGGTCCCAGGTTCCCTATATATACTGTACTTGTTTGGAGAAGTCATTTCTGTCAAAAGCTACCCAGTGACCAATATACTGTTAATTTTTTTCTTCCATATTATATTATGGAAGCAAGACATATTTATTACAAAGTTTCAATAAATATGCACCAATCGCTGTCATGGGAGGCATAACAATGACAAGATGTAGGACTCAGAACTGACCTGGTTCAAAGTCTTCCTTGGGTATTTCTCCACTCAGCAATGGGTGCCCAGTACTGGCTTTCTCTCAATTAATGCCAGCTCCTATGGACATACTTCTAACTTTACAAATACCTTGTGCCAGAATTGAATTTTCTCCATTCAAAAAGAAAAAAGAGAAGGAAGAAAGGCAGGCAGACAGCCCTGATGTCTCCTATGAACTCTTATTACATAATACCACACATAGTTGTGTGTTTGTGTGTTCTGGTAGCTAAGACCTTCACATAAAATGAATTTGTATTAGATAATCAGATAGTCAAGGACCCACTTACAAATTTTCCATTCCTCATAAATAGTATGTCCAAATTAAGCTGAATTTACTTTATAGGCAAAAAAACCCTTAAGTTAACATATTTGGCAATGCATGTTCCCATTCTCCTTGCTATGTGTATTAAAGAACTGTGCCTTCCCACCACTGTCTTTACCTCGACTGTCTGTATACATGGAATAAAAGTAACATATATTCAAGATTGTATCTCAAAGACAAGAAGCAAAAGAGCACTGTCTGCATCTAAAATATCTTTGAGCATCCTTAATTTCTCAACACTCCCATCACTGGTCATGGCCAATGCCTTGGGAAACTCATTGGTAAGAATCTCATTGGCTGGATCTCAAGGGAAACGCTAGATAATTCAGCCTCCAAGACTACAAATGTCATTTCAAGTTTGTGTCTTTGGTGTCAATTGAAGTCTCCATCTCACTGCTTTTTTTGTGTGTTACTCTGGGTCCTCAAAGGGGATGAAACTGACAGAAAAAATATGTTTATTAAATGGAAAATTTTAGATTATTTTACAGGATGTGATGGTAGGTCAACAATGGCTGTCTTACATTGGAGAGGGGGATAATCAGATAGTTGCTCAGTACATGAAGCTGGATGTCCCAGTGGTCCCAAGATGAAGCTGAAGGCCTAGAGGATTCCTAGAGAATGCTGGGGTTTGGTCTGTATTAGAACCCCAAAGAAATTGGTTCTCACATCAATGAAGGACAGCCTCTGGCAGGTATTACTCACATTGTAGAATGGGTCTTCCTGATTCAAGTAATCTGATAAAATCTCTCACAGGAGTGCCAGACAGTTTGTTTTAGCTGATTACAGATACCATCAAATTAACAAATCAAGACTAGCCATCACATTTCTCTATGACAGTTTTTTCTCAGCCCATGGCATGTGAAGAACACGTTACCCAGAAAGCCTCTTTCCCTAGTTAAAGTCAGTAGTGTTGAGGCAGTGGTAGGAAATACTATAGTTCTTATATCAAGTGTTTCATTGAGGTATCTGCTACCAACTTATTAATAAATAGTGTTTTCTTCATATTAGTGAAAAGTGACGTAGCCGCCATGGGTTGGGTTATGAGAAAATGAAGCAGGCAGACCAACACCATTATAACATAAATGGAATTATCTAGAAATTAAGGTAACAACGGGTCCTAAAGAGCAAAGCTATATCCACATTCTAATTTTTTTTCTTAAGAGATAGCATGAAGTTTAAATTTACATTATGAATAATACAGCTTTTCTTTTATAAGCTGAAGTACATTATTTTGGTCCATTGAACAAACTCATTCTTATTCATTGCCTTTTAAAGTTGACATTTAACTTCCACAGCTGTACAGCTAGCAAACAGCAAAAGAATTTTTAATATTCAAGAGGGTAGATTTCAAACTAGCACAGATTTCTGCTGTATGTGACATCCTGTAATTAATACGCATTCACTGAAAGGAAGAATTACATATGGAATTAGTTGAAGAGGGTTGGAAGCTGCTCACATATTTATTTACTTGCTCATACGCATAAATCAAATTACACAAACAAGTAATTCTTGCAAGTCAAACTAGTGCTGATTTCTAGAAGACTTGTGTTCTAAAGCATTTACTAAAATAGATTTGAAAATATTTGAATCTATAAGGCCTTGAATCCCTAAATCAAATAAGATAGGAATGTGATGTTCCTCTTCCCTTATAATTTGTGGTGCAACCATAGAAATAAATAATTTGTTGAAGATGTAACCTCAACAGGATGTTGAAGATGTAGCTCTTCATCTGATATAGTATATCAGCCTCTCTACAGCCCAGAACCCACAGGGGATGGAGGAGTGGCAGCCTTACCCTTTGAAGCACAGAACTTAGCAAGAAGGACAGGAATTGAAATCATTATACAAAAAGATGATCAGTGCTTAGACAACAGAGGAACACAGTGCTGTGGTCAACCACAAGGAAAGACCTAACCAGGTCACAGGAGTGGGGGAGACAGTGTTAGAAGGTGGTCAGGAGAGACTGCATGGTTTCAGAATTAAACTTGAAGATGTACATCAATCCTGCTTCCTCAAAGACACCATTAAAACCTCAGATTGAATTTATATACTTGGGGAATACACACACACACACACACACACACACACACACACACACACACACACACGTAACAGCAATTAATAGAGAAAAAATAGACCATGAGTTTGAAAGAGACCACAGAGTATATGGAACTGTTTGGAGGAAGAAAAGGAAGGAGAAAACAATGTAATTATATTATAATTTCAAACATAAAATAAACTTTTACAAACTATTTTTAGCATCTTTTAGAAATTAGAGCCCACAAGTACACAGAGAACAGAAGAAAGAAACAGGAGAAACAACCTTTTAGAGCTCAAGAGAAGAGGAATAGTTGATCCCCGCTTTAGAAACGTTAATCCTAGATCAGCAAAGGAGTTGTGAGAAAGTATTTCTTTTGCTGTAAAGCTCCACCCCTCCCTCCTTCCTAGTTCCACCCCTCCTGAACAGGAGATGCTCTCACTGGAAAGGGTCAAGCAGAAAGTCCTTGGTCAACCACACAATCTGGTGACTCTACAGTGTAGATTTAGTACTGATGTCCCAACAAGATTACCCTTGCCTTCCAAGACAAAGGCTTGTCACCCACCAGCTGAAAGATTCCTCCCCTAGAAACCTGTACTGTGATGCTGCTTTGAAAGACTGGCCTCTGGGGAAACTGTGAGTTAGAAAGCCTCAGGGCTTCCTGTCCCACTACTAATCACGACCATAAATGACCAAAGACAACTCACAAGTGAAAAACTGGGATGAATATATATATAAATACACACATATATATTTCAATATATATGTATATATATACATATCTATATGTATATATATATATGCAAGACACATTCAGGAGAAAGAAAACTCAAGAAAAATAGTTATTAATATCCTAAATACATAGAAAAAAATCCTGTGGGTGCGAATTCAGGTAAAGAGAGGAGAATTCAAAAGAAAGAAAAAATAGATGTTACAAAATAAAACAAAGAGAGAGAGAGAGAGAGAGAGAGAGAGAGAGAGAGAGAGAGAGAGAAACAAGACAAGAAAATCAGAGGGTACAGACAAGCAGTGCCATCTCCAAATAAAGGATTTATAGGACAGAGAACAGAGAAGGTAGAATAAATCCCTAAATGCTCTTACTTCGGGTGAGTTTATAGAGTAGAGCATCCAGCAGAGTGGTCACAAGGCCAGCATCAGTTACCATGGTGAGTCCTGCAATTCACAGCTGATACTTCTCATCATGCTCCTGCATATATTGCTGTTTATTTAAATGTGAATGATGTGTCTTCTTTAGAAAGATGGATAGGTCGGAATTATTTTTGGAATGACAACTCTTGCTAACCTCAAATAAATGCATTTCTTTACCCACAAAAATATCCATGTCTTGCTATACAGTTGATTCTCTTGGTTCACTGTCATGCTTCTTCCTAGGACACTGACATAAACATCAAATTAGCAAATACTAAACCAAGTATCGTGAGAGGAAATGCAGGTTAGATTCCTGCAAGGCCCTGGTGGGTTTGGGTTTGGTTTGTTCCTATTTTGTTTGTGTTAGAGACAGAGTCCTACGGTGTAGCCGGTTGGTCTCAAACATGCAATCCTCCTGCCTCTGCCTCACAGCTTGCTATGATTAGAAACATCTGTAAGCCTCTGGTAACACTTGGTCAATGCACAATCTTATTTCATGTGTCTACTTAAAGACATTTAGAATATATTTGTGGTTCTGAAACAAATTGTTTTGGGAATGGTGATTCTTGCTAACCTAAAATAAATTCATTTCTTTACGCATAAAAAACACTCATGTCTTGCTGCTGTACAGTCAAACTCCAATTACTCTGTAATTCTTGCCTGAGTGAAATTTCCTTAAAGCCTGAATTTTCTTCTCTCCAAAAGACATGCCACAGCGCTTTTGCACTTAAAAAACAAGATACCACACCGACTCTACATTTAGGCAGCTTTAAAAAATAAAATGGGACTGACAAAGACATGGAAGTTAGCAAAGCACAACACTTAGCTAGGTATGAAAAGAACATGTGCTCATGTGTGAGAGCAGCCATAGCAACACAGTTTTTTTTCAAACCTCAGCTAGAAGTATGTACACAGGTGACTTAGATAATCTGCTCACACGCAGACGATCTCATCAGCTTCACAAAGTACTGATTTTTTCCCCTATGTATGTTTGTTTTCCCTGTTTTGGAGAAAGGTCTCACTATGTGACTCAAGCTGACCTGGAAGCACACCCTCACCAGAGCATCCCAAGTGCTGGCAGCGATACAAGCATGTGCCATCCTGCTATCATTCCAAGATTGCAAATAAATGTTAGAGAGTGGAAAATTCACAAGTAAGCACTGTTTGATTTATTGTGGTCACTACTGTTACTATTGTCATTATTGTTAACTGATGCTATGCCTCTTTATGGACAAAAGTCCGTTGCTGAAGTCCCAGACGTCATGTACAGGACGTTTTGTTGACCTCAGGACGTTCCTCACTCTAGTAAACTAAGCTACTGAATCGACATTCCATATAACCAGGAGCAGGTTAGGAACAACTTACGGTTTTCTCGGATCTGGTGGGGATTCCATAGAAACCTCCCGAAAGCCTGTGGGAGGCAATTCAGGATCCCTGTAAGCGAGACAGTAGCTTTTAAGAAATGTAGCAGACAGTCACATTTGACATTTCAAAGCCATTCAGAACTAATTTGGGGAAGACAACTTTTATGGTTGCAATGTTTATATACTTTGAAAGTGATAATAAACTGATGAGATATTTTATCATCTTTTGTCATTACTTTGGCTGCATTAATTCAATAATTACAATAGAAAGCAAAGTCTATTCAATGTATTTCTCTAGAGGGGCACTCTGCCTCTCTAGGAGAAATAAATACCTGTGAGAAACACTTAAAATACTCCAGCTTCAAGAACATCAGAGCAAACAATCCTGGTTAGTGACAGCTTACCTAATTCTAACTGTCAGGCAATATTTCTAGGCACATTTCATACTTTTTTGCTTCTAGACTTCAGAACAAGCCTCTGAAATAAGCATTTACCCATTTTATACATGTGCAAACAAGATCATAGATGCCAAATAACTTTCATGAGTAAATTGTAGAAGCAATCTTCAAACACTTAAGTAAGGTTCAGATAGTAAGAACCCTGAGCCAGAAAGATGAGTTTTAGTTGAACCTCGAATAAGTCAAACCTTGATTGATTAACAGTTAAGAGTGAAGACTCCTTTTGCAAACAGGGTAGAGAGTAAGCAGACGGTAGAGATGCTTGCAACCAAGCATTTGACACATGACTGGGATTACTTGCCTCTTTCCTTTGAATATAAAACCTGAGGAGAGTGGATTCTACAAGCAAAAGAAGAGACAATGGATACCTTTCCAAAATCCCAGAGCACATTGTTTCATCATCTATCAAGGCATTTTTCTTCTTCTCTACAAAGTCCTTGTTTACAAAAACTTGGGACATCTGTTCACGTGCTTCCGACATCCACCTCTGGAGAAATAGAAGCCACATATAAGAAAATTAATCAACAACAAGGTGAGCCACTAAAATATTTCCCTACTAGGGCATATTCTGATTTTAATTACTGGCTCCAAATGACATTTAAAACATGAGAAACAGCTCAGAGCCACTGACTGTTTCATCGTAAGTATCTGAAAATAGCAATTCCTGTGTGTTGTTGGAAAATAAAACCAGTTAGCTTCTCCCATAGAATAGGAAGTACTCGTTCAACTAGGTACTGACTCTTCCTAATTTCTTTCTTTTAACTCTTTTTTTCAGGAGTGGTATGGTTTTTTTTAGCTTCCCTAAGAAAATTCAAAAGGTTTTCAGGGTCTTCCAATGTCATTGTCATGATCAATGTTGTCCATTCTTCTCCAAGGGGTAATTCAGTGGATTACCAAGCAAGTTACACCGTGAGGGATCATCTGCAAGTTACAAGGTAAACTTACTTAGACCACGTGAGGAAGCATTGTGGGTAGCATCCAGGGAACCTTAGAAATGGATGTTCTTTTTTCTAAGAGCAGGAGACTGTGGTGAGCTAAGGATTCAGTATTTTTGCCATACATTAACAGATGACCAGGACTCTAGAGGCTCAGCATTGAGAAGCAGAATTTATCACCAAGAAAATGTATTATTTTCCTAGCCCAGAAGACTAGATTTCCCAAGGCAGCCACTGAAACTCCAGAACACAATATGCTACAAAGAATGTTATTTAGAAAAAAAAAACCAAAGAGTAGAGGGAACTGATCTTTGGAAAGCTGAAGTCTTTCGTTGCAGAATTATCACAGTTACAGTCAAAGGCATAGTTAGAGTATAGTTTGGTTAGCACGAGTTCTGCTGTAGTTACTCAAGGCAATTTTAACCAGTGTCTTTGGTCATGGTTCCCTGATCTAGGCTACAGCCTTCTAGACTCTTGGCTTCTCTGACCACTGATCTCAGAAGACCACAACCTCCTGAATCACATGGCCTCCCTAGAACACTTTCCCAGCTCTGACCCCATATGCTCAGTTATGTTTATTCTTGGATTTTCCTACTCACAAATTAGAAGCAAGGAAAACTGTATTGGGCTTTATATATCTTAATAGAAAGAAAAAGAGGAATATAAGAGGGGGAAGGTGATAAGACATCATTTTGTTTAAAGGTATAAGATTTTAAAAGTTAACGTTCCAGGGCTGGAGATAAGGTTCAGAGGTTAGGAGTACTGGCTGCTCTTCCAGAAAGACCTGGATTCAACTCCCAGCATGCACATGGCAGCTCACAATTGTCTATAACTCCAGTTCCAGCAAATCTGGTACCTTCATGTAGACATACATGTAAGATAAGTATCAATTTCACATAAAAAACAAATTAATTTTTAAAATTTAACTTCCTAACCTTCTTTAGTTTATATGAAGCAAAGGTGTTTCCAGATATGGAAAGTTTTAGGGGGTCTACATCAGAGTTAGACTATAGCAAGTAGTAGACAAACAGGTAAGAAGCTGTCTGACCACAGAGTCTACTCAACACTTCTGTGTAAGAGGAGCAAATGTTACCCACTGATATTAGGTGCTGCTTCCTCCTCTTCTTCAGAAATAGAATTTCATATTTCAGCTGGACTTGTGGAGTTATAGACTATGTTTTCCAGCCTTCCTTCACACTTTGTCAAGGTATACACTGCACTATGGGACACTAGTGAAAGTCATTTATACAGCTTCCTGGGGCAGCCTCTTATATTCCTGTTCCTGCTAAACTGAGGGTGAACACTATGATTGGTATCCAGCAGCCATTTTGGATCTTTCTCGAGGGGTGGTGGAGCAGAAAGCTATAAGGAATAGGATTCTTGTGACCATCTGTGAAACTTCCATATAGTTCTAATCTGCTATCTCCCAGACCTTTTACATGAGAGTATAAAACCTTATGTGAACAGCCTCTGTTGATTTCTGGGTCTGGGTGCTCATAGCCAAATCTAATCCTACACCATCTTAATGTGAAAATCACATTTAGAACCTAACATAAGCATAACTCATAAAAGCACTTCCGTATGTTCAAAAGGTTTTTTTGGGGATATATACATCACAAACTCGAGATAGGCAATTTGGTGTATGACATAGCTAAATCAGCACAGCAAAAACGCAGTGATAATCACTAAAATTTCAATTTGATTTGCATAATAAAATCTAGCTTGAGTCAAGTGACACTATTTTTTAAAAAATTAAATGTTTCCAAGAAGCTCATTTCAGAATATCATTAATATTTCCTGTTTTCTTGGGAGACAACTATTTTAAGATCCCAGTTTCTTAATTTTCATAATAAACTCCCCCATGCGTGCTGCACTTAAGAAAACCCAGTATAAAGTCTGTTTAACAGGTTAGAAATAAAGGGATAGAGACAGTGCTGGGGCAAGTGAGAGCAGGACAGGCACTGGGTGACTCTGTGCCTTTCGGAGGAGATCCTAAGGAGCCAAGAGGCAAAATGTCCTCATATGCATTTTTTTGTGCAAACCTGCTGGGAGGCACACAAGAAGAAGCGCCTGGATCTGTCAGCTTCTCCAAGTTCTCTAAGAAGTGCTCAGAGAGGTGGAAGATACGGCAAAGGCTGACAAGGATTATTATGAAAAAGAAATGAAAACCTACATCCCTCCCAAAGGGGAGATCAAAAAGGAGTTCAAGGACCCGTATGCACCCAAGAGGCCTCCTTCAGCCTTCTTCTTGTTCTGTTCTGAGTACCGCCCCCAAATCAAAGGCAAGCATACTGGCTTATCCATTGGTGATGTTGCAAAGAAACTAGGAGAGATGTGGAACAACCCTGCAGTGGATGACAAGCAGCCCTACGAGAAGAAGGATGCTGAGCTGAAGGAGAAATACCAGAGGATATTGCTGCCTACAGAGCTAAAGGAAAACTTGATGCAGTGAAAAGGGGGTAGTCAAGGCTGAAAAGAGCAAGAAAAAGAAGGAAGATGAAGATGATGAGGATGAGGAAGAGGAGGAAGAAGAGGAAGAGGAAGGTGATGATGAATAAGTTGGTTCTAGTGCAATTTTTTTTCTTGTCTGTAAAACATTTAACCCCCCTGTACACAACTCACTCCTTTTAAATAAAAAAATGAAATGCTAAAAAAAGAAAAGAAAGAATGGGAAGGTCCAGTAATGACTCCCTAACACATTACACAGGATAGGGGAAATGGGGAGGTTTCATTATGATTTCATCATACATTCTACATGTGAGGGAAGCCAGCACCCTGCTCAGTGTGGTCTACATCCTGTGGCTAGGCTCATGTCAGAAGCTCCTCCACTGACAGTTCTTCTTGGTTCCTATAAGGCCTAAGAACACATTGTCCTTTGCCTTCTCTGAAGGGAGTAGAAATAACTTTCCAAGTCAAGCTTTCCCACAGGCTGCTTCTAGAACTTTCTATGCTGTAGTCCTTTGACAAGTATGAGTGAAACCCAACCTCCAAGGAACATTATATTCGCTCTGTGATATTCTCAAGGTCTTAACTCCTACAGTTTACCCTTCCAGGTTCATTGACTACCTTTGTTCGATTTCCACAGAGCTCCTCGATGCTCCAAATACTTTTAGCCAGTTCTTTCCAATTTCAAAATGTTTATTTTTAAATGTTCTGAGTGAATAAGAGGCCAAAACATTGAAATCTAGTTATTGCCCAAATGCTCTTCACGGTCTGTATGAGCAGCACATCACCTCACACTGGAAGATAGATGAGATTTTAGTTCTTTGGTTGCTAACAAAGAAGGTCTTATTTAAGCCTGCCAAGCAGTACCTTTAATCAAGGATTTTTTGTTTTGCATCATTGCCAAAAACAAAATCATCATCATCACCATCGTCAAATAATAATAAGACACTGTAAAAAGTCTTTTATTTAAAAATCACAAGCTCTTTCATTCCATTATTACCAGACCTCCTTTTAATTTTGCTTGAGTCTCCAGGAACTCCTCATCCCATTCCACCTCCATTCCCTGGAGACTCTGCCTCTTTTTATGGATGCAGGGTCTCATGAGCTTTTTCCTGATGTTCTTCCTGACTCCTACACTATTTCTATTCCTTTGTGTCATGTAAAGACCTGAAGACACTCTCTACTAGATACTGCCCTGCTATCACAGTTTTCTAGGATCCAGAGTGGGAAACAGCAACCAAAGAACAGAACATCCACTCAATAAAGATGAGAGCAGATAGCTATATTGAGAAACATCCCAGATGTGAGGAGCGGTGCGGCATGGCCAGCTAAAATGGCGCCTGGACCAAATCTTATGAATGGCACCTGTCAAATCTTATGAATGGTGCCACTTCTTGGCAGTTTGCGCACCGCACCTTTCCCTAACTGAGCCACAACTGCAGAACTACTGCACAGGCTCACTGCCATGAGAATCGGGCTGTTTGAGGTGCATCAATGAGGCATGCCCATGAGGCAGGTGCTGATTGGGACAGGCAGGGATATAAAAGGACAGCCGTTAAGGGGCTGAGGAGAGGAGGGCTTCCAGAGAGGAGATTGTAAAGGATCTTGAATAAACTGCGTTGAGAAGAACTCTGACTTGTGGGCGTTCCTGTCTGCTGGTCGGATAGAGAATCGACAAATGGTGGCCTGTACGGGGAGTTCAGAACTCAACACAGTCAGGGCAGCTAGCTGGTAAATTCCCAGGTAAGTGGGACAAAAGAAAGCTCTTGGTTCAGAGACTATAAAGTTCTCAGGCAAGTGGGACAAGTTAAGTTCTCAGATAGGAGACAATATAAGTTCCCAGTATTGGGACGAGTTGAAAGTGAAAGTATAAGTTCCTGGTTTTGGGGTAAGTTAAAAGCAAAAGGAAAAGTTCTTACAGGCCATGGATAAGGTTTTGGTTTGGGGAAAGGACCTTAAGACGGCCAAGGAACGAGTGGTACTAATCACGGGAGTAAAAGGCACTCAATAACAACCACAGAAGTTTTTCCAGGAGTATGAAACCATCTTTGTGTCTTTTTTCACCTTCTATTAGTATCTATCGAAGGAACAAGGTCAGCAAAAGTTTGGGTGTTTTCAAATTGGCTTAAGAAAGGGTAGTGAATTGATGTACCCCTCTTAATTTTCAGTAAACTTTGGTACTAGCCTAGCCCTTAAATAAGAACACACAGTATTTAAGGGATTTCTTTTTTAGTTGCATTAAAAATAAAAGACCCTTGTGCTTCTAATACATGATTTCTTAACTTTTAAGACAAACATTACATCAAGTAAGAGAGTGATTAATAGTATAAAATTGACATTGTTAAGACAAACAACACACGAATTAGTCATATGGGGGCCACTGAGGAAGCTCTTCCCATATCATGGAAGTCTGAGGATCCCATATGAGTTCCTCAGTGCCCACTTCCCTCAGAGAAATTACAAGCAATACAGGAATTAGTAATAGAGCAATTGCTATTGGGTCATATGCAACCATCTACTTCACCCTGGAATACCCCTATCTTTGTGGTTTTTAGGACAAGTAATTCCTCAAAAAAATCCAGATTGGCACAGATAATTTGTGTACCTTGAATGATTTTCAAAGATTTTTGGGAGATATACAGTGGCTTAGACCCTATCTGTCATTGTCTAATAAACAATTACAACCATTATATAATATTTTACCAGGTGATTCAGACCTCAACTCCCCTAGACATTTAACTAATGAAGCTAGAACGGAATTAACATTAGTGGAAACGGGCATACAAGATGCAGCCTTGAGGTGTAGAGATGAATCCCAGGATATTGTATTTTGCATATTGCCAACTGAATGTCAGCCTACAGGAGTATTATGGCGAGGAGTCCCTTAACTTTGGGTGCATCCGAAAATCTCTCCTCAGATAGTCACTCATTATCCAACTGCAGTAGCCCAACTAGCTGGAATTGGGATGGGAAACGCTGGGAATTTGTCAGAGTGTTCAACACTTTGGCATCCAACCTACAAGCCTAATTGTACCATATATAGCTGCTCAACACGAAGTATTGATGGCTACTGTGGATGATTGGGCAATTTTGAGATGTACTTTTAATGGGACAATGGATAATCATTTTCCAAAGGACCCTATATTACAATTGATTAATGCTCATTCTGTGGTCTTTCCACAGATCACCCATAGAAAGCCTTTGTGAAATTGCCCTACTATTTTTGCAGGTGGTTCTAAGACAGGATGTGGAGCGTTTTTTGGTTGCAGAAGTGTTGCCTGTAACCATCCAATTTCCTCCAGTGTCCCCTCAAGTTATAGAATTACAGATTGTGATAAAAGTTTTTGAACGATTTTCTCCTTCCTTTAATTTGATATCTGATAGTAATATGTAGTAAATGCTATTAAACAATTGGAAATTGTAGGTAAAATAAACCTAAAGTCCACCATAGGAGAGTTACTTACCCAATTGCAATTTCTTATTTGGAATAGGGAACAACCCTTTTTTGTTCAACATATTCGTGCCCATACTGGTTTACCTGGTCCATTGACTGAAGGGAATGATATTGTTGATAAAGCTTCAAAGACCTGTTTTAATGTTGCAAATTTTGCGATCTATGATTCCCTGGAGTTAGCTAGACACTTTCATAGCCAGTTTCATGTAAATTCTAAAACCCAGCATCTCACTTTGGCATTCCTACTGCTGATGCTAGAGATATAGTGAAAGCTTGTCAAGCTTGTGCCCCATTGTTACCCCAGATGGGAATCGGGGTTAATCCCTGAGGCCTACGCCCCCTACATTTATGGCAAATGGATATCACACATTTCCCTGAGTTCGGAAGATTAAAATATATTCATGTATCTATAGATACTTCTTCTGGAATTATGTTTGCCTCCCTGCATTCTGGGGAGAAGGCTTGCCATGTCATTGCTCATTGTTTTGAAGCCTGGGGAGCCTGGGGCATGCCTAAATGTTTAAAGACAGATAATGGACCGACGTACACCTCTACTTCTTTTGTGTCCTTTTGTAAGACCATGGGAGTTCACCTTAACCATGGTTTGCCCTATAATCCTCAGGGGCAGGGCATTGCTGAACAGGCATACCGAACCCTAAAGAAATGTCTTCTTAAACAAAGAGGGGGAATAGCCTCTGGCCGCAAGCCTAGAGAGAGAGTGGCTATAGCCCTCTTTACCCTAAACTTTTTTACTCTGGATAAGCAGGCACAGTCTGCAGCTGACCACCATGCTGATCCCGATGCTACCCATAAAGGCATGGTAATGTGGAAGGACATATTGACAGGAAAATGGAGTGGCCCTGACCCAGTATTGGTGTGGGCGAGAGGGTCTGTTTGTGTGTTTCCTCAGGATCAACAGCCAATTTGGGTTCCAGAAAGACTTACCAGGGTTATACAGCAAGAAGACAGGAATGGAGATGCTAAGGAAGACTCTTCTGCTGATGTGGATGCTACCAGTGATAAGGAGCAATACTAGTTTTTATTATGGAAGTCTCACCTTTGAAAGCTCAGTATTTCTTTTATAAGCCATGCTAGTAATCTTTCCAAAAGCCTTTCTCAGTTTCTTACAGGAAATTGATTGAGAGAATTATGACAGTCCATTGTTCACATTAACTCGACCAGAGTGGATGCCTCCCTGGCCTCCGGATTGACCAGCTGGACTCTTCAAGCAATGTCCCACATCAAGGAGTGGGTGGGAATCAGGGAGGTTGCTATGTGCCTGGTCTCCATCAGTTGCCTTGCCTTTTGGTGCATGTGTCAGATGAAAGCCCCACAGAAAACATCTCAGAACAAGCATTTGCAGCAGTGGAGATGGACAGTCTCCTCAAGTGTGGCTTGGCATGCTAGAGAGGTAGTCAATGATGGGTAAGACTCCTTGGGCACGTTACCAACCTAAGACAGGAACAAAACCAAAGCTGTTTGACTCTCCATGATGGGTAAGGAGAATTGCTTACAAGGGGCAACCTAAGACAGGCACTCTCTGCCAAAATTAATAAATAAGGGGGAATTGTGAGGAGTGGGTGTGGCAGCGTGGCCAGCTAAAATGGCGCCTGGATCAAATCTTATGAATGGCACCTGTCAAATCTTATGAATGGTGCCACTTCTTGGCAGTTTGCACACAGTGCCTTTCCCTAACTGAGCCACAACCGCAGAACTACTGCACAGACTCACTGCCATGAGAATTGGGCTGTTTGAGGTACACCAATGAGGCATGCCCACAAGGCAGGTGCTGATTGGGACAGGCAGGGGTATAAAAGGACAGCCATTAAGGGGCTGAGGAGAGGAGGGCTTCCAGAGAGGAGATTGTAAAGGATCCTGAATAAACTACGTTGAGAAGAACTTCGACTTGCGTCGTTCCTGTCTGCTGGTCAGATAGAGAAGTGACACCCAAACATCGTAACTACAGATGCCTAGTTCTCAGCACAGAAAAGTACAAACAAGCAATCACAACAAGATACCTCCTCAAGAAGACACCAACCCTATTGCAGTAGTCTTAAAGAAAAGTAATAGCTGAAGTACAAGACAAGTACTTTGAAATAGCAATTCAAATGTGTTCAAGAGTTTAAAGAGGATATGAATAAATGCCTTAATGAAAATCACAATAATACCAACTATTGAATTAAATAATGAAGACATTTCAAGACATGAAAATGAACATAATAGAATCACAAAAGAAAACCCAAACAAATAAAAATGGAAATGAAAAACTTAGAGTGTCAAACAAAATCCCCAGAGATATGTCTAATCAACAAATTACAAGGGACAGAAGAGAGAATTTCAAGTCCTGGAGACAAGGCATTAGAAATAAATATCCCAGTTCGAGGGGAAAAAAAATCCAGGCACTAAACCTTCAGGAAACCTGAGACACTAGATGTATTAGTGAGGGATTCCATTGTTGTGAAAAACATGGCAACTCTTACAAAGAAAATATTTAATTAGGGCTGCCTTACAGTTTCAGAGGTTTAGTCCATTATCATAATGGCATGACAGCATGCAAGCAGACATGATGTTGAAGGAGACTGGAGTTCTACATCTTGATCCGAAGGTAGTGGAAAGAGACCATGTTCCATACTGGGAAGGGATCAAGCATATATGAGACCTCAAAGCCTGCCTCCTCAATGACTCATTTCCTCCAACAAAACCACACCTACTCCAACAAGACCACATCTCCTAATAGTGCTACTCCCCATGGGCCAAGCATTCAAACACACGAGTCTTTAAGGGCCATACTTATTCAAAATACCACATTACACTCCTTGCCTCCCATAGGCTTATAACCATAACATACTGGAAAATACATGTGATCGAAATTGAAAAGTTTCCATAGTCTATAACAGTCTCAACAATGTTTTAAAAGTCCAAAGTTCAAAATATCTTCTGAAATTAATCCCCTATAAAATCAAAATCAAAAACAAAAAGCAGATCACATACTTCCAATATATCATAGCACAGAATATACATTACCATTCTAAAACATATGAAAAGGAGCATAGTGAGGAAATACTGAACCAAAGCAAGACCAAAAATGAACTGGGCAAACTCTGAAATCTGCACCTCCATGTCTGATGTCAAAATGTTTCTCAAATCTCCAACTGGTTTCAGTGTTGTTGACTGCGATACACTTCTTTTTTGTGATCTGGTTCCACTCCCTGTTAGCAGCTTTCCTTGGCAGGTATCCCATGGCTCTGGCATCTCTAATGTCCTGAGGTCTCTACGATAATCCAAACTTCACCATCACAGAGCTTCACACAATGGCCTTTCTGTGCCTCCATCCAGGGACACCCTTGCAACATGCCTGGCCCCAGCGACTTTCCTTAGTCATGGAGGAAGAGTCCATAACCCATTTCTTTCTAGGCCAACATGGAGGGAAACCCCTGCTACATACCTGTCATAACCCCTTTATTCTATTTTTTACTCTAAAGCCAGACCATGTGTATACTTGCTAGTTTTGGCTGTCAATTTGACACAAGTTAGAGCCATCAGAGAGAAAGTAGCCAAAGTTGAAAAAAATGCCTCCATGAGATCCAAATGTAAGGCATTTCTCAATTAGTAATCAGTGGGAGAGTATCTATCTCATGGTGGATGATAGCATGCATGGGCTGGTGGTCCTGGGTTCTAAAAGAAAGTAGGCTGAGCAAGCCAGGGGAAGCAAGCCAGTAAGCAACACCCTCCCTGTCCTCTGCATCAGTTTCTGCCTCCAGGTTCCAGTGGTGCTTGAGTTTCTGTCCTGACTTCCTCCAATGATGGACTATGATCTGGACATGTAAGTCAAATAAATCCTTTCCTCTGCAACTGGCTTTTTTAGTCACAGAGTTTTATCACAGCAATAGAAATCCTAAGACAATGTGGCCAAAGCTGCCAAATTCCGCTGCTTGCTGGAGCTGGAACATGCTTCACCAACTTTCAGTTTTTAATGGTTTTCTTCATTGTCTAAATGTGGCTGCTCTGGAACTTCTGCTACAGACTAGGTTGACCTTAAACTCAGAGATCTGCATGCCTCTGTCTCCTAAATCCTTAAATTTAAATCTTAAATCCTACCACACCTGGACCTAAGCCAGTTTGTTCTTCTTGTTCTTCTTGTTATTGTTGTTGTTGTTGTTGTTGTTGTTGTTGTTCTTCTTCTTCTTCTTCTTCTTCTTCTTCTTCTTCTTCTTCTTCTT
>JANHMN010000003.1:150505019-150543239 GCA_030674055.1 Rhabdomys pumilio
TTTCTCCTTTTTCTCCTTTCTCCTTTCTCCTTTCTCCTTTCTCCTTTCTCCTTCTCCTTCTTTCTCTTTCTCCTTCTTGTTTTTCAGGACAGGATTTTTCTGTGAAGCCCTGGCTGTCCTGAAATCCACTCTGAAGACCAAACTGGCCCCAAACTCAGCTTAGATTCAGTTTAATTCCTTTTCACAAGCGGCAAGCTTTGCTGGGTGGGTTCTTGGCCTGAGGTCACCGTTGTTGGTTATATTTAATCTCAATCTGGAGTTTCTACCCTGCCTTTGATTATTCAGTTAGTTCTAAGATAAAACACACACACAACCTTTATATTTATAATAAGCCTTTATTAGCAATATTGGGCAGATATCTACCCTCTATGCTATTAAAAATCTATTTCCTACTGATAACCCCAGTTATTACTTACTATGTTTTAGTAATTAATAAATTACTGTTCTTAACTCCAACTGGCCCTTATGCTTATGGTTGTGCTGAGGGTGATTTAAAGTGTCTTGACTCCTAAACCATGGTGTCTTTCTATCTATCTATCTATCTATCTATCTATCTATCTATCTATCTATCTATCTCATTGTTCTCCTCTGACCTCAAGCCCAGGAACACTAAACCATGCCTATGTCTCTTCTGCCCAACTATTAGCTGTTGGCATCTTTATCACCAATCAGGAATAACTTAGGGGACAAGGTTACATAGCATCACTTGGGTTTACAGTATTTAGCATAGCAAAAGACTAAACCTCAACATCTTACCACTCCCTTAATTTAATACTTTGGCAATACAGATGAAAATTTACCATTTTAACAAGACCCTTCAATAATTCAATCCTTCTTCTCCTCCTCCCCCTCCTCCTCCTCCTCCTCCTACTCTTCTTCCTCCTTCTTGTTCTTCTTCCTTCTCCCTTTTTCTCCCCTTTTCTCCCTTTCTCTCCCTTCTCTCTCCCTTCTCTCCCTTCTCTCTCCCTTCTCTCTCCCTTCTCTCCCTTCTCTCCCTTCTCTCCCTTCTCCTTCTCCTTGTTTTTCAGGACAGGATTTTTCTGTGAAGCCATGGCTGTCCTGAAATCCACTCTGAAGACCAAGCTGGCCCCAAACTCAGAGATCTGCTTGCCTCTGGCTCACAATTGCTGGAATTAAAGGCATGAGCCATCACTGCCTGGCTTCATTGCTTTTTAAATCCAAAGTCCCCAAATCCACAACCCTTCAAACGAAATCATGCTCAGGCCTATCACAGAAATACCCTACTCCTAGTATTAGTTAGGGGTTCCACTTCTGAAAACAACAAGATCATGACAACACTTATAAAGAAACATTTAATTAGGGCTAGATTACAGTTTCAGAGGTTTAGTCCATTATTGACATGGCAGTTAGCATAAAAGCATTCAGGCAGACACAGTGCTGGAGGATCCAAGAGTTTTTATATCTTGATCTGAAGGCAGCAGAAGTAGACAGTGTTTCACACTGGGCAGATATTGAGCATATATAAGACCTCAAAGCCCACCTACACAGTGACACACTTCCTCCAATGAGGCCACACATACTCCAACAAGGCCATACCTCCTAATAGTGCCACTCCCTATAGGCCAAGCATTCACACTCACGAGTCTATGAGGCAAAACGTATTCAAACCACCACACTAGGAAAAGACCAAAAGTAAAAACAATGAGGAGAAAGGAAAGAAAAGAAACACGGGTCAAAGGCACAGAAAATAGTTTTTAAAAGTCATAAAGAAAATTTCGCCAATCTAAAGAAAGAAATACCCATCAAGATACAGAAGCTAAGTGAACACCAAGTAGACAGGATTAGAAAAAAAAATTCCCTATAACATATAGTAACTGAAAAACTAAATGTTCAATACAAAAAAATTGAAAAAGATAAGTTACATATAAAGGCAACACATTAGAATAACACCTGACACTTTAATGGAAATTCTGGATGCCAGAAGGGCCTAGACAAATGCTCTAAAAATCCGAGAGACTGCAGATGCCAGCTCAGACTACTATCCAGCAAAAGTGTCAATCACAATAGATGAAAAAAATTTCATAAAAAAACAAATTTAAGCAGGATCAAGCTACAAATCTGTCTCTACAGAAAGTACTAAAAGGAAAACTTTAGTCTGAAGAAGTTAAGTATGCCCACGAGGACACAAGGAATAAATAATCCCAGAATAATAAATCAATAAATAATAAATCTTCTTTTTTAAGAAGGGGAAATCCCACGTCATAAAAACAAACAGTAATGAATAACTACAGCTCATTGATAAATCAATATTAATGGTCTCAATTCGCCCAAAAAAAAAGACACAGATCAGCAGATTGTATTAAAAAATAGGATCTATCTTTTGCTGATCAAAGGAAGATACTTCACTATCAAGGATATACCACATTTTAATGGAAAAGGATGGAAAAAGGTATTCTGATCCAAAATGGTGTCACCAAGAAAGATGTCACCATTTTGTATCTGGCAAAATAGACTTCAACCCAAAGCTAATCAGAAGAGACAGAGAAGGACACTACATACTCACTTAAAAAATTCACCAAATGATATTACAATTCCAAACATTTATGTTTACAACATAAAAACAACCAAGTTCATAAAAGAAACATTTCTACAGCTAAAATCACATATTGGTCTTCACATAGTGATACTGGATGACTTTAATCGTCCACTTTCACCAGTACACAGGTCATCCAGACAAAACCTCAACAGAGAAATGCTGGAGTTAAATGATGTCGTAAATCAAATGGACCTAACAGACATATGCAGGACATTCCACCCAAACACTAAAGAATAGAGTTTCTTTTCAGTGGCTCATGAAACTTTCTTCAAAATTGACCACATACTTAGACACACAAAAAAGTATCAACATATAAGAAATAACCTCTTGAATCCTCTCAGACCACTGTGGATTAAAGCTGGTAACAAAAGAAAGAGCAGAAAGTACACAAACTCATGGAAACTAAACTCTCACTAAATGATAATTGGGTCAAGATAAAAAAATAAAAAAAAATAATAATGATGTTTTAGAACTGAATAAAGATAAAAACACAACATATCCAACCCTATGGAAAATGATAAAGGCAGCGGTGAATTCACAACACTAAAAGTCTACATAAAAACTGGAAAAATTTCATACTAGCCACTTAATGACATACCTGAAAGCTCTAGAACAACAAGAAGAAATAATACCTAAAAATAGTAGATGGAAAAAATAAACTCAGGGCTAAAATCAATAAACAGATACAAATAAGCAAAATAAATAAATAAATAAATAAATAAATAAATAAAGCCAAACCACCACAAAGAAACGAAAATCAATAAAATTAAGAGTTGGTGACAAATTAGCAAAATTAGCCAAAAGACAGAGAGATAATATCCAAATTAATAAAATTAGAAATGAAAAGAGACCAAGAAAATCTAGAGAATCATAAAGACATACTCTTTCACAATAATCAGAAATTGGAACATGAAAATGCGGTACATGTATGTAAACAGAATATTATTCAGCTATTAAGAAAAATAAAATTATTAAATTTACAAGCAAAGGGATGGGGCTGAAAACAATCATCTTGAATAAGGTAACCCAGATCACAAAAGACAGTTATTGTTTGTTTTCTCTTATATGTGAATGTTAACTTATAAGCCAGTGATACATGTGCTGCAATTCTAACAACCACCAAAGTCAGAGGAAGGGACCAGGTAGGAGGAGAGGATCTCCCAAGGGAGGAGACTTAGAATAGGATGTTTTGGACTGGTAACGGTGACACTAGAAGAGCAGAATTAAATATGGAGGGGAGTTGGGAGAGAAGGGCAAAGTAGGGAACATAGGGACAGCTAACACTAACGGCCATTTTAAAAACATATGGAAATCCACTATTCTAGAAGCTTCCTAAATCATATATATATATATATATATATATATATATATATATATATGATGTAAATGGTTTTTCTTATTTTCATTTTGTTTCTTGTGGTTTTTGTTTTTGAGAGAGGAGAGAGCACACACATAAATTGGATGGAGAGGGAGGGTGGGAGGAGCTGGCAGGAGTTAGGGAAGGTGAGACATGATCAAAATACATTGAATGAAATATTTTTAACTAAAAATAAGAAGTTAAAAATGAAAAATACAACCTGCTCCATCTATAAAAATATTCTTAAATCACCAGAAAGGCCATTCTTGTTTCTGAAGAGTTGACTGTCCTTGGAGACCCTAGCTCTGCCTCCATAGCTAGACTAACTCAGAATGTAAAGGACTTCATAGAGGTTCTCACAAATAAAGCCACCCTTGTTTTGAACAAATACGACTCATAGAATACATCAGAAAAAATAAGTTAGCCGGGCAGTGGTGGCGCACGCCTTTAATCCCAGCACTTGGGAGGCAGAGGCAGGTGGATTTTTGAGTTCAAGGCTAGCCTGGTCTACAGAGTGAATTCCAGGACAGCCAGGGCTACACAGAGAAACCCTGTCTCAAAAAACAAAAAAATCCAACAAACAAACAAACAAACAAACAAACAAAAAAGTTCAAGCAAGCCTTTGTAAGATCTTTTTTTTTTTTTTCTGTCCTTAGAAGAAATAAATTCTGGGTAATCTCTACTTCTTTTCTCTCTGCTCATTCTGTCGCAAAATAGTTCAGTTAGATAATTAATAGTAGACAAATAATCACAAAAGTACCTTTTAGTTGTTGTTCAGTTTTCTGGGGGGGAGGGGAATGGAGCAGGTAGGCAAATAGAAAATCAGTCAATCTCATGCCTACCTCACCTTCCACCCCACCCCCCTGCAGTCTTTTCTAGACCTAGAGTGGGCTGTGTATATTGATAGAAGAGAAAAGCTTTGTCTTTAGGTGAATTTCATCATTTTCATGTGATATTCTAATTATTGGAAAGCAGCCAATAGGCATTTTATGGTCCAAATCTGACCATAAAATTGATGGTACTTCCACAGGATTATTTTACATATATATAGTGGAATTTTATTCAGCCATGAAAAAAAAATGAAACTAGCAAGAAACTGGATGGAAAAACATTGTATTAAGCAATGCAACCCAGGCTCAGAAAGATAAATGCCATATGTTCTCTGTCATATGCAGATTCTAGCCTGTAGCTGTTAAATATTTATATCCACGTGGGAGTAAATGTGTAAAGGCCAGGAAACTAGAAACTCCTTTGAAACTCCCATGAAATTATAAAGACAAAAGGAAGAAGCTTCAAGAGAAGGGGTTGAAGGAGACAATAGACTAAGTGAGAAGGGGAAAATGAGGCAAAAGGGAAGAGAGGAGAAAGGGAAGAGAGGAGAAAGGAGGTGGCGTGGTGGGCAGGGACAGAATCGGCCAAAAGGAAGTGTGTCTGAAAATGTCATATATAAACCTGTTACTTTGGGGTTTTTGTTTGTTTAAATATTTGGGTTTTTTTGTGGATATTTTCTTTATTTACATTTCAAATCTTATTCCCTTTCCCAGTTCCCCCCACCCCCAAGCCCACTATCCCTTCCTCCCTTCCCTTGCCTCTACCAGGGTGTTCCCTACCTACTCCTGCCTCCTCACCCTAGCATTCCCCTACACTGGGGCATGGAGATTTCACAGGACCAAGGGACTCTCCTCCCACTGCTGCCTAACAAGGTCATCCTCTGCTACATATGCGGCTGGAGCTATGGGTCCCTCCATGTGTATTCCTTGGTGGTTTAGTCCCTGGAAGCTCTGAGGAGTCTTGTTGGTTGATATTGTTGTTCTTCCTATGGGGTTGCAAAACCTTTCAGCTCCTTAAATCCTTTCTCTAACTCCTCCATTGGGAACCCCGTGCTCAGTGCTCAGTCCAATGGTTGGCTGCAAGCATCCATCTCTGTATTTGTCAGACTCTGGCAGAGCTTCTCAGGTGATAGCTATATCAGGCTCCTGTCAGCAAGCACTTCCTGGCAAGTACAATAGCATCCGGGTTTGGTGACTGTATATGGGATGGATCCCCATGTGGGGCAGTCTCTGGATGGCCTTTCCTTCAGTCTCTGCTCCACACTTAGTCTCCGCATTTCTTCCCTTGAGTATTTTGTTCCCCCTTTTAAGAAGGACTGAAGCATCCACACTTTGGTCTTCCTTCTTCTTGAGCTTCATGTATGTGGTCTGTGAATGGTATCTTGGATATTCTGAGCTTTAGGGCTAATATCCAGTTATCAGTGAGTGCATATCATGTGTGTTCTTTTGTGATTGAGTTAGAAATATCATCCTGAGTGAAGTAGCCCAATCACAAAAGGACACACATGGTATGCACTCATTGTTTAAATATTTGTATCTTCGGGTATAAGTGTTTTGCCTACATACATGCCTGTGTACCACATGTATGCCTGGTGCTTGTGGAGGGCAGAGGAGGGCTCTGGGTCCTCTGGAACAGTTACAGGTAGCTGGGAGCTGTCCTGTAGATACTTAGAACTGAACCTGGGTCCAGGAAGCGCTCTTAACCACTGAGTCATCTTTACAGCGGTTGCTTTATAAGCTGATTTTAAACAAAATATTTAAGTAAAGAAAAGAATATTAGAGATAAATTATGACCGCTTTGGGTTGACACTGCCTCAGTGGAAGTAACTAAATTGAGGGTGGAGCCACGGTGAATTGAAATATTTTAATCTAAACTTTTGAGAATCTCGTACGTGAGCTCTATGTTTGTGTCATTCCTGACCCTCTTCACTCCCCGCTGCAGCTCCTCACATGACACCCCAGCCTCTCAAATTCATGACTTTATCTAAGCATTGAGAAAAAATTACTTCCACAAATCAATGTGAACAGAAGGTGCACACAAAAGACTGCAGATGTGTGCACATCCCACCATGTGTGTCTGTCCATGACCGCACCATTTAAGTCCCATTAATCAAACAGAATAGTTATACCTGCTTAAACATACTGATATACATGGGTGGAGAAAACTAGTTTATGCCAGTGCTAAATTAAGGCTTGGTGACTGGTTCAGAAACAGAGCCGCAAAGAAAAGTGGGGTGATCTAAATGGTGTGTGCCCTGCTTTTATTCCTGTCCCAGTTTTTTTTTTCCAGAAATTGCAGAGACGATATTTGGTAGAAAAAAGTTAAAACCCACAGATGCAGAAGAAATCAGGCAAGGAGCACTCAATGGGCCAAAATGCATATAGAACTCCTGAAAAGGAAAGGCAGATGCAGTCATGCTGATGCTGGAAAAGATGGTCCACAGGAGCTCCAGGGGAGGAGGCTCAGAGGCCACCATCAACTTCATGGTAGGAAGATGTGGTGGACAGAAGAAACAAGAGGCGGCCCTGGCTCAGCAGCCCACTGCCCTCAAATACCTTCTTTTGGTAATGGCACTTGAAGTGATTTTTATCTGTAAGATTTTGGTTTTTGTGTTTCCTTCAGATATTGAGGCAGGAATACAAATGGCATCTTTAAATTGTGCCATCAAATCACCATTTACTAAGTCAAAGTGATCAAGTGAGTTATACTCGAATTTCTGAGATGATATAATTATTTCCTCTTTAGGGTCATTATCTTTTAATGCCATGTTTTCCACCAGCACAGTTCATGTTTAGGCATGTCAGTTATCCTTTTAAAAGTCTTTTATATTGTATTACATAAATACAAACTGTATGAATTTATAGGCTATGATGTTTCAACACATTGCATTGTACAATGACCAAACCCGTGTAATTATTATACCCATTACCTCAAATGTTTATCTTTAAAGACATGCAAACCTTTTATTTATTTTAAGATCCCATTGTTAGAAACTACAGCCCTGGTAGTGTGCAATAGAATACCAGCACTCATCGCCCCCACCACACACACACACACACACACACACACACAAACACACACACCTATGCACACATATACTAATAACTATAATAACAATGATGATGATGCCAAGACACAGCGTTACTTAATCTAGTCCTTTCTTCCTTCCTCCTTTCTGTCCTCCTTCCTTTCCTTCCTTCCACAAACAGATATTGAGTTTCCACTATGTGCTGGACACTGTTCTAGGATTTCAGACTCTGACGGGAGCCAACACAGCCCACCGCTCCTACACTTACAGAGCTTGTACTCTAGTTAAAGGAGATGGGCAACAGCTAAGTCTGAAAAGTATCCGGTGATTTGCAAAGAAACCCATAATGAGGACAGAGAGTGGAGAGGGCTCAGAGACTGAGCTGCCCCTTTACATGCAAATCTGGTCACTGAGCAGGTAAGAAGGCTTCCTGAGAACAATGAGAAAACAACCATCCTTCCTCCTTCAACCATGGGTTTGTCCTTTCTTATGCTTGATGAAAAAAAAAGAAGAAGAAAAAGAAGAAAAGAAAAAAAACTAGCCTCTGGACTTTTCTGGTTACCTTCATATTATTATATAATTTCTCTGGCTATTTCTTTCCCAAGAGTCATCATGCTGTGCAGGTAACACACTTGGTCCCCATACAAAGGTCACACTTCCTTTAAAGTTGAAGAATCTTTGCCTTGGGCTTGCTTTGGCCTCATCTACTTCAGTGACAACAGGGGATGCAGCTGTCTTTCTGCACTCTTGGAATTGGTCTCTACTCTCCAGATCCCTCTTGTCTGCATGGGAGTGAGAGGGTGCTGGTGGAAGGGTAAGAGATGTGAGGCAGGAGAAAGGCAGATTCAAGAAGGGCAGGATGCAATCCGGTTCTTGCTTCCTCAGGGGATGTCTATGTTTTACCACCCATTCCTAACATATATGAAGGAACATTCAAATATGACCTTCTTAGAATGTTCCGGTAGCTTTGAGATCCTCCCTGGGAAGAACAAAAGGTAGTTCTCGTGAAGCAGGGTGACTATCTGGGTTTTAAAATACTGTTCCAAAGGTCATGAATTCGAAGTAAAGATGAAACAGGAGGAGGTGGAGAGGAGAGAGGGGATGGAAATTATGTCAATGCAGTATACCTGTGTGAAAGTTTGAAAAAAAAAAGTCTAAATGAAATAACAAGCTGCTTCAACCCCTGGAAATCCAGGTGGTCTTTCTCTCCTTCTACATGAAGACAGGCTCTGAAATGACCACATGTCATTTTCTTTTTTTCTTCGTAGCACATACTTGATTCACAAAGGTCACTTCTTGGCTCAAGGACATTCTTGTTTCCTGCGCTGGCTCCCTTCGGTTGCTTCTTCAGGTAGACCGCCAGAGCCTTGTGTCTATGATTCCCCACCATCCAAGGAGCTTTACCCATCCTCCTGAATTCTTCTGTGAGCATCCTGGATCCTAAGTGTCTTGGACCATCCATGTGAACAGGAGCCCAATGACGCTACCGTAGAAGAGAACTCTGCCCGATTAAGTTCGTGGTTCACTTCAGTTTGTGAAACTTCTATTTTGTTCTTAGCCTTCTAGAGCCTTAGTCAAATATAGACAGAGTACAAACTGTTACAAATAAAAGATGCTCACAGTAATCCATGCAGCCAGGGAATTCAAGCATATGGACTTTAACCAGCTAAACAGAAATATTATTGGACATAAGAGGCAGCCACTCAGCAGCAATCTTAAAAAAGGAGAGGGTGGGGAATGCTAAGAAAGCATTCTGGAGGGGAAACAGATGGGAAAAGAGCTAGCCAGCATATTTGTACACGTAACTCAAGAGAAGGGGACAAAAGCTGAAGCTAAGATACAGGACATCAAAGTCCAAACATGTATAGTGATATATAATATATTATATACATTGTTTACAATAATACATATTATTATATATGTTTACATGCACATATACATGTGTGCTATATATATAAAATATACATTATATTATTTCAAGACTACAGAATAGTCAGTATATAGTTGTATGGGGATCTACAAGCTGTTAGACTCACTGTGAAGCAGTGTGGCAAATCCAAGTGGCAGCTTGAAAGAGTATTTAAGACCTCAGAATTTGGTGCCCACTTGTATATACCGTCTAGCTCTTTCACCAAGTGATGTCACATGGTCTCAGTTCTCTTCTCTGTACAATACAGGTCACAGATGGTACCTGCCTGAGTCATGTAGAGGATGAAACGGTGAAACCAGGCATTCTTCATACTGAACTGAGCTAACACGTCGGTAGGAGAGATCACAAAACTATTTTAGCCAGATTGCCTTTTCTGTCCTCCGCATCTCCCCAGCCCTCCCCCCAGCCCTCCGCACCCAGTGTATCCTCATCTTTAACTTGACAGAAGAATTAGGACAGTTTTGTGGCTTTTCTGAGCCTTTCATGTTTCCAGAATGATATTTACGAAAGTCCTCAGTCCGGTGAGACTGGCACTTCTATTACACCAAGTGCCGGGTTTTCTCAGGTCAGGGCTGCAGGCCTGGGAGCCAGCAGGTGCAAGGACTGAACTTTGGACTGCTGCTGCTTCCCTTTGCTGCCCCCATGCTCTGGTCTTGGATGCCTGCCAGGTCAGTGAAGGGGAGAGATCGATCGGGTGGAAAGATGTAATATTAGGTGGCCCTTACTCCCTTCACATGAGCCAGAGAGTATGGGTTTGGCCGACAATCGAAGTCAACTCCTCTTCTAGGACATTTCTGAGACTGCTTTCTGGTATTCTTTTACTGAGAACTGCAGCTTGCTGGAGGCAGGCAGAGCTTCACACCTCCCAACCCCCCACACACTCCCTATCCACCCCTTCCAAGGCTCAAACAAGGTAGTATGAGCTCCTTCTTTGGTGTTGTTTACTTCAAACATGCTCTTTATGTTAAGCCACCAGCCCAAACCACCAGTGGCCAAATTAATTACAGCAAGCAGTTAATTAGAGCAAGCTTTTTTGTTCCTGTGCACTGGCTGCCTTCCACCTAAGGCAAGATTCAAGTGGTCAGCACTGGATGTGGGGGAGATAAGGATAGCTCAAGCATAGGGGATTTCCAAATGGGGGATTTGGTGGGAAAATAGACAGGGTTGTAGAAGCAGAACCTAAGCATAACAGGGTCGTTATACCGAGGCTCATAACAACAGGTAGTTATAATAATCTTTTGAACAAAGGTAGGGATGCAAGTTGGTCATAAAAACTTTTGGAAACAAAGACATGGTTGTCTTTTCCTGGAATGGGCAGTATAGAACCATTCTTAGTTAAGGATACAGGATGGGCATAGCCCAATCCTTGAGAAACAGAAGTTTACTCATAATCAGGGATGAACCTAGTTTGTCTTTACTATAAGACAGCTTTCAAGCTTAAAATGGAAGCAGACTGGTTCATCATTTATTTCCCTGAAGAGGCAACTCAGTCTTGACTGATTATATTTTACTGTCCTTGCTTATGATCTGATTTCTTTCCAGTTCATCTCAGATCCCTGTAGTAGTAACCCTGTTACCTGCATGCTGCAACTAACCAGGTTAGTCCCCACCTCCAGGCAGAAGCAGTCCCTTTATAACTGGAAGTGAACTACCACCATCATTCAGTAATGATTTCCCCTGTGCCAGCAGGACCTCATGGAACCAAACCTGAGATCATGATTAACATGACCAAAGTTTCACCAAGACTGACTTTGCATATTTCTTAGCCCTTCCTTTTATTTTTCTATATAATCTATAAATTCCCATTTGTACACTGATGAGGGTTTAGGGTGACTCTATCTATGTTCCTTCTCAGTGTGGCAACACCAGAGAAATTCTTCCTGCTATTTACCATGTGTCCAGTTGGATTTTGGAGGCATCATGATCTAGTTGAAAGATGTCCCCACCACACATAGAGTCCTGTCCTCTGGCCTAGCACTTTAGTAATAGCAATTTCTATTCTGACCTTTGATGTTTGTGCTGGGTTGCTTAGTCTCTGCCCCAGATTACATCTTTGAAACATCAGGACACATGTCTCTCTGAATAGTTTCCATGAAATCCTTCTTATCCTCAGGTAAACAAATCTTCTTTCTTTGGGCAGCACTCTCTTAAAACATAGCAGTCAATACTGTCTTACCCTGGTTTGGAGTTTTCAGATGGTTCTGCATAGGCGAGCCAGATTGTTTGGTTCTGTGCTCCCTGGCAACTATCAAGAGTGTTCACAGCTAGGTATATGACAACACTTGGGAGGTGGGGGAAGAGAGATTAGAAATTAAAAGTTATTCTCAGTTACATTGTAAGTTTAAGCCCAGCCTGATCTATATGAAACACTAACTCAATAGATAGACAAACAGACAGACAGACAGACAGACAGACAGACAGACAGACAGGGATGGATGGATGGATGGATGGATGGATGGACAGAAATTTAAAGAGTGTTCCAGACTTTAGGCCTCTGTCAAAACTTGGGAAAACAAACAAACAAACAAACAAACAAACAAACAAAGAGATTGATTCATCACATGGTGTCCAGGAAGCCCCGAACTGGTGTCTACCTCTCCCTGAATACTGGGGACATTGAATGATGTTAGGATTGATAAGGTAGGTTTAGAATGAGAATAGTATCTTTCTTAACAACTTAGCAGCTTTGTCGTAAAAAGAAAAAAAATGATTCCTCTATCAGAGAAACTACAACTTCCTAAGATGTGAAATTGTGGTTTTGTCAGAAATAATTTCTTGGTCGATTTCCTTTGTATCTAAAACAGACTAGAAACGGGGAGAGGAAGGGCGGGGTTTCCATGATCATCATCAAATGCATAAGAAAGATGAATTCTCCTGTTAAGTGTAAGCCTCGGCCACTATTTCATAGAAGCTAAGTAAAGAAATGTCCGAGATCCACACTCCTCAGTTTCATTTCATCTCCCACGACTCAGAAATCAGTGTGCATCCTGCTCCGCTCCCTCTTATTCTAATCATTCAATTCTCAAGAAAGCCCAGGTTCGGGGAGGTGTAGCGGAGGTGCTACTGACTGTGCTCAGCATCAGACATGCGAGTGCTGGCTGACTACCAAGGAGACATTTCAGGGCAAAGTGCAAGAAGCTTTCGTGAAAACCGAGATCACACATTGCCTATGAGATTTGGGGTGGAGCAGAAAAAAAGTATCAGAACAGGGAAATAGAAGGGAAGTGTCTTCTCTGTCATCTCATTGGCTTCTGAAAACTAGCTCAGTCTACATCCAGCCAGCAGTGATTTTACACTGAATCTCATTTCCCAGGTCATCCTGCCTGGACTCTGTTTACTGCAACTAAAAGGAATAGAGGAAACCAAACTGCTGTGCTCAGTTCATTCATTCCTGCTACCCTAGAGAATAGAGAATATTCTAGAATAATTTCAAATATATAATTAGGTCTTCTGTTAGGCCTGCCAATTCAAAAAAGTGACCTGAGAGTATCAGTTTTTCGGGGGCAAAAATATGAGATACACCCAGTTCTCAGCATGCTTGCCTGCAGAACCTGAGGACATCTCTTTTGAAATGCTTAAGAAAGCCTGGGTTTGCAGGGAGTGTAGCAGAGGTGCCATTGACTGAGCCTAACATCAGACGCACAAGTTCTACTCACATGCTTGCTGACTGCCAACAAGACATCCTAAGGTTAAAATGGGTTCGTTGGAGTCTTTAGATTTTGTGCGTATATGATTTTGTGAGCCTATGGTATATGTGTACACATATGTGCAGGTGCCCATGCCTTAAATCCCAACATCAACACAGAGACCATAAGAAAACATGCGTTTCTATCTATCTATCTATCTATCTATCTATCTATCTATCTATCTATCTATCATTCTCCACCTATGGTGGTGGTGGGGAACAAGGACTCTCAATAACACTTGAGTTAGCTTTTTTTTTTTCTAGCTATGTTGATTTTCCTGCAATCTTCTCTGGAGCTGGAGTCACAGGTGAGCAACAACTATGCTTGTTATATATGTACTGAGATCTCAACTCTGGGCCTCATGATTATTCAGCAAGGGCTTTCGATAACTGAATCATCTCTTCCAGCCCCTAAAACGAGCTTTTATTTAGCCTCCAAAGCTGCTGCCATTGTAAGACACAAGTGAAGAGTTTTGAGACCACTAAGCTTCCGCCTTATGTTGACTGGACAGATACCCAAGTGGGCAAGCATTAATCCACACCACATGATTCAAACGGAAACTGGTTATACAAATGTGCATTTTTTCCTGTAACTAGATCCAAACATTTTGTGATCATATTAATAGCAGACTTGATTTCTTGTAACATGTATCGTATCTTGAGAAAAGTATACAAAAAAAAAAAAAAAAAAAAATCAGAGACCCAAGTTCAACCCTCAGGATTTTTTTTTTCTCTCCCTGCCTCTAGGGATATTCTGGAAGATAGACAAGTTTATCCAGCAAGCCAATGCTGCTACAGCATAGCATCACAGTCTTCCCAAGGTAGAACTGGGAAGTACCAAGGATCTTTAAGAAGAGGTAAGAGACTCCCTTTAAGGGAGCTATTAGGCCACTGAGGGTATACTCTCAAAAGAAATTGGGTGGCTCAGTTTCGGTTTCCCACTTATTCCTGACTCAAAATCTGGCTAATCAGCCTGATGTGCATTCCCCTGATGACATGCCATCTTTCTCACACCAGTGAGGTGGCCCAATTTTGGACTTAAATCTCCAGAACTCTTACTTCATATGTAGCATGTGTCTGGTATTTTGTTACAGCAACAGAAAGCTAACTGATACAGGCAGGCAGCACGCTAAGTACTTCATTGTGTATCTAACTTACCCAGTAAGCTTAAGAAGTAGGGTATAAATTCGGTAAAGGCATTGAAACTAAGTTACCTAATTAATCCCACAAATGAGTAACAACGGTAGGAAAAAAAATACTCCCAACTTTACTTTTTACTGTTTCAGTGTGAGAAAGATTTCAGACAAAAAGAATTAACAGTAACTACTTACTGGACTCTCACTTCCAAATCTCCGATATGTTGATATGCACAGATTTTTCACCGTCTCGGGATTCTCTATATCATAATCTTTGGGGAAGGCTTCTCTGTTACGGTGCCTTCACAGGGGGAAAAAAAGAAATTAAAGTACCTTAGGAATAATCCTTACTTATCATGCACTGCATTTAAAGCCTTTAAATTTGCTATATTCCTTGCTGTTATTTCAATTATAAATTTGTCAAAGTCATGATGAATGATGTATTTCTCTCCTTCTTTCAAGGAATGCTGAGACTACTCCCTGTAAACAACCTGGCCCACTCAATAAAGCTAATACTGTCAAGGAAACACCACTTAACTAACACAGTAATTACTCTGTGTAGCTCCAGTGAACTGAATCTTATTTAATAATGTAGATGACTTACTGACAGTAAATTCTAAAATAAGACATGGGAATAGCTTTAAAGGCAGCTTGTCACTTTAGAAATTCTCTCTACCGTGAATTTTAATTACATTGTTTTTCAACGGAGGCAGGATGTATTGATTGGTAACCTGTGTGGTCCCTGTTTCCAAAAAACACCCTAGGAGGCTGGTAGCTAAAAACTAACAAAGCCCCACTCCTTAAAGTGAAAGTGGAGATAAACATTCATTAAATTACCTTGGCTAAAAGGTTGTTGGGGGTAATTTTAAAAGGAGGCGGGAAGAGAGAAATTTGGTGTGACAAGACAAGGGAAAAAAAAAGGTTGTGGTTGGCTTAAGTTTTCCTAGGGCCTTTTTAGGTTAAATAAAGGAAGCTGAGACCAAGCATCCTGCAGAAAGGACCCAAAGGGATACCAGGCAGGAAGGGCAGGAACTGTGCATGGGATACTTACAATTTCATCCAACCATCTGTTTATTCAGCTACAACTTGTAAGGTCCTGCCTAGTGAGATGTGAACACAGTGTGTCCCCTCTGAAACTCATTTGATTTCCTCAGTGGTGATGCTGGAAGATGGGGACGTGGGGGAAGTGTGTGTGTCGGGGGCTGGGTTAAGAGGTAATTAGATCATTAAGAATGCACTCTAGCCTTCATTTTGGCAATACAAGGTGAATTCTCCATCTTGAAAGACTGGATTAGTTACCTCAAGAGCAGACTATGTGAAACTTACACTACTTGGCCTATTTTATACTTATCTGATTCTCCTATTTGGCCATGATATTGTGAAGCCTAGAGTCCTTTCCAACCTTAAGAGCTGTGAGCTTTCTTTTATGAATTACCCAGAATTGTGGCCTGGATGTGAAGTTCTCCCATAGGCTCATGTGTTTTAACACTTGGTCCTTTTTTGGAAAGTTATAGAACATATTAGGACACGGGTTCTTGCTGGAGAAAGTGAGTTGTTGCAGCTTGTGTTAGCCCCAACCTCTCTCTCTCTCTCTCTCTCTCTCTCTCTCTCTCTCTCTCTCTCTCATATCCTCACTCCCAGTCAGCATCATCCCCTGCCAAATAAGTCTGTTGCCTGCTGTGATCTCTGTGGCATACTCAGCCACAAAACCCTAGCATTGATTTCTGTGAGTCCATAGGCTTTCTTGGTACCTGCACTCTCTCCCCTTGGGGATTGTCTTAGTTAAGATTTTACAGACACTATGACCAAGGCAAGTTTTATAAAGGACAACCCTTAATTGGGGCTGGCTTACAGATTCAGAGGTTCAATCCATCATCACCAAGTTGGGAGCAAGGCTGCATCTAGGTAAGCATTATGTAGTCAGAGCTGAGAGTTCTACATCTTCATCTGAAGGCTGCTACTGGACTACTGACTTCCAGGCAGCTAGGATGAGAGTCTTGAAGCCCATGCCCACAGTGACACACCTACTTCAACAAGATCATACCTCAATCAAACCAGGGATCTAAATCACAATTGGACCATATCCCTTGTCTCTGGTCTACCCACAACAGACTCACCTTTCTGCTCACAGAGCACTAGGCTCTCTATCTATCACTGGCAACAGATGAATGATCCCTCTCTCTCAGCTTAAATGCTTTTCTGAGTCTTTGGTATTCTAGGAGACAGAAGTACACACCTCTGATTCTTTCCCTTGAGTGAGGCTTCAGGGTTTTGGGGGGGTTTTTTGGGGGGGTTGTTTGTTTGTTTGTTTGTTTGAGCTATGTTTTTGGCTTTTAACTTCATTTGAAAGTCCTAATACCAAGTGCCAAGTTTCTCCTCTGGCTTAGCCAGGCTAAGCCCATGTCCCCTATCCAGGAAGGTGATGACCCACTGAACAGTTTGCACCTTCCTCATTTGATCCCCCAGGGTCCTAGAGATGCCTTGGAGTTCAGGTCTTCCCCTCTACCTCACCCACGGGAACTGTGCAGTCTGTACCTCAAGGCTCCCCTTTGGGATGCCTCGTAAGAGAACCTCCAGTGCTCCCTCCACCTCAGGGCTTGCCTAAAGGGCCTCTAAAACTTACCCATCCTTGCAGTCAAATCTGGCCTCAATATCCCTTAGATAATCAATCCAAACAGCCAACCAGGTGATCAGAAAATAATTCTCCATTCCCTCTTTCTTTTTTCTTTGCTCCAAACCCTGTTTGTTTTTTCTGGTCTACACAACACACACAGACACACACAGACACACACACACACACACACTGTAAAAGTACTGTCTTTAAGTAAGAGTTGGCCTGTAAGTTTGTTGCAAAGTGAGAGGTGGAGACAGATCTCGCAGGGTGGGGGGAACAAAGGAGCAGTCCAGCTGCAGTGTGCATGCACCCAGCACACATGCAAACCCCTCTATGGCACCTGCTCCCAACCAAGCTGCTAATCTAACTCTCCTATGGTATGTACTGATCCATTGCTCATGAATTTGCTTCCAAGTTCTAGAGTCTTTTTCAGCTGCTGCTTCCCTCTGGCTTGTTGTGCCCTCCACTTGGGGCACCTATATGCTTCTCAGTTCCTAGTTGTTTCACCTTGTCCCTTACCATTCAATTTCCTTGTCCTATGCCCTAAGTGTCTCTTGTTGGAGTAACCTTTTGTACATTGTGTGAACATGTATTACTGTAATGTCAATTGTTGATTGCTGTACTCGAAGAGAGCTAAGTACTAGCCGTATTGTTATTCCTATGACCCATCACTGGCCTCATATTTTGTAAACATCCATCCTTTCTTGCTTGTTAGTTGGCTTTAATAAAGATCTTGTAGCCAATAGCTAGGCAGGAACTGTAGGGCAGAACTTCCAGCAAAGAAAGGGTCTCTGGGAGAAGTAATCAGATGCAGGAGATTCTCCAGCAGACAGGAGGGAACAGACTGACCTACAGTGGAGCACAGGGGTGCAGAACTAGCCATGTGGTGGGTCATAGGCAAGTTAATTGGGTTACTTTAGAGAGGTGACAGGGAGACTGCCCTAGCTAAAAAGTCTAAGCATTAAAATATTAAAATATTAAAAAGATTCTCTGTCATTATTTATATAGCTGTCAGGTCTATGAAAGTCCCACTATATTTGATGCCTAATGTAAGGTGTCAGATATGTTGGGACTCCTCGTAATCTCCATCAGTTAAATAATGACACAGATACTTCTTAATATTTACTAAAGCTTAGGCATATAGTTGGGCAGATTCTCAGCTAACTCATCATCTAAGTTATCCTGACTGTTGTAGCCAACATCCTACCATGTGGTTAGTTCTTTACCTCTCTCTTACCCCGGGGACATCTCTTTCTCTCTGTGTCATGCTGGTGAACTCCCTGCATCTCCTCCTTTTCCCTCTCTCTGCACAGAAATTCCACTTTTCACTTCCTGCTCAGCAATTGGCCATCAGATCTTTATTAAAGCCAATCGCCCAATAAGGAAGAACGAATGCTTACAAAATATGGAGCCAGGGATGGATCATAAAATAATAATACCAAGATGTGACCAGTACTCAGCTCTCTGCAGGTTTGGCAATCAACAAGTGAATATACAAAGACAACCTTCAGGCAGTGTAAAGAGGTTACCCCAACTGTCTCTGTCTCCTGGCGCCAGCTTCTATGCCACTGTGGCTCCTGCCACACGGACAATTTTCTCTCTAGATTCTGGCCTTCTACCCCACCCTCCATGAGTCTTTCTACTAAAGACACTTGCTGGTTCCCTTTTCCCACTGCACTCTTCTGGTTATCTCTGGCTTTAGCTTGCTGTCCCACAGATTCAGCCCTCAGCTCCCTCTTGGAGCTTATAGGAAAACACCTGCATAGAGTCCAGTGTTCCATTTTGGATTCTCTTTCTCTGCCTCCACAGACTCATTTACTACAACAGCTTGACCTCAGTACAGATCAGTGGCCAAAAATTTGTGAACTTGATTCCAAATTTTCACTAGTCGTAACAACTGCTACTGCAGAGACAAATGATTCCCAAATATACAGTATCTAAGCTTGCTCTGCTCTACACTTCAAAGGTCTCTTGACGATAACGTTCTACTTCCCACGCTTAAAAGTCTTTTTATTTCTGTGAGTTTTTTGCATTCTGCTTTCAAAATTATAAAACAAAAACCAAAAAACAAACAAACAAAAAACCCACAGTTCTTAAGATTATGCTATAAACTCTTATCTCAGGATTTGTAAATTTATTGGGTATGGTTTAAAAAATTCTGTAACAAAATTTGGTTTTAAACTCTAACCAAAGGCTTATAACTAAAAATCTATGCATAGGGATCATATATATATATATATATATGTATATATATATATATATATATGAATGATTCAATTTTTTCATATGTGTATGTAACTTGTATTCAACCCTATGTAACTTGGATTCAACTTTCATTGTGTATATGTATGATATATATATGTATGTTTTAAAATAGCATCCACATGACTCTCCTCCATCTTATCCAAAGATCTAATTGTATGTGAGCAGTTACATGGCTGGCAATCATATCTATTAAAGTTAAAAAGTAAAAACCATGTGACTTTACCATTTTAAGATGATCACATGCCATAAAGTAACAGTTATAAAACTTCTTAGTCCTAATGAGCTCTCTGTTTACCATGGTATCTCCTTCTTAGACTAAGGATGAACAAGTTTCAAACATTTTGGATTTGTTTGGTGTGGTGGTTTGAATATGCTTGATCCATTGGAAGTGACATGATTAGGTGGTGTGGCCTTGTTGGAATAGGTGTGGCCTTATTGGAGAAAAGTCACTGTGTAGGTGGGCTTTGGGGTCTCCTCCTGTGAGGTCTCCTTTTATTAAAAAATTTTTTATTGGTTATTTTATTTATTTACATTTCAAATGTTATCCCCCTTCCAGATTTCCCCTCCACAAGCCCCCTATCCTGCCCAGTCCCCTCTGCTTCTATGAGGGTACTTCCCCACCCACCCACCAACTCCCATCATTGGAAGGAGAGTCCCTTGGACCTGTGAAGGCTCAATACCCCAGTGTAAGAAAGTACCAGGGCGGTGAGACAGGAGCATCTTCTGGGTATATGCCGGGTACAGCTGGGTTCTCAGGTAATGCTATGTCCAATTTTCTGAGGAACCACCAGACTGATTTCCAGAGTGGTTGTACGCTGGTACAAGCCCACCAACAATGGAGGAGTGTTCCTCTTTCTCCGCATCCTCACCAGCATCTGCTGTCACTTGAGTTTTTGATCTTAGCCATTCGGACTGGTGTGAGGTGGAATCTCAGGGTGTTTTGATTTGCATTTTCCTGATGACTAAGGATGATAGTTGACCATTTCTTTAGGTGCTTCTCGGCCATTTAAGATTCTTCAGTTCAGAATTCTTTGTTTAGCTCTGTACCCCATTTTCAATAGGGTTATTTCTACTATACACAAGCTTCACCCAGTGTGGAATACCAGTCTCTTCCTGGCTGCCTTTGGATCAAGATTTAGAACTCTTGGCTCCTCCAGCACCATGTCTGCCTGTACACTGCCATGCTTCCTGCCATGATGATAATAAACTGAGCCTCTGAAACTGCAAGCCAGCCCCAACTAAATGTCTTTTATAAGAATTTCCTTGGTCATGTTGTCTCTTCATAGCAATGAAACCCAAGACATATGTACTTTTGTTTAACGATAAAAATTTAAGTTTATATTTGCTATAGCACACTATATATGTGATTCAACTCTAGTTTACAATATACTCTATATGGTAATAAAAATGTAATGTTATAAAGGTCTTCTCAGATTATCAAAAACTGATTTAAAATGTATGTCTAACTACTTATGTCTTTGATAACTATTTAACGCCAAGCTGTTAGGAAATTTAGATAAGTAACAATTTATGTTTGATAAATAATGTATGTTTAATAATCAAATTTATACATTTACAAGGTTTACTCTGGTTCACAGTAATATTTATCTTTGCCTTTGCTCACTTTAAGCTTTAGCCATCTGGATAAATTAACCCATTCAAAAAAAACTACAATATTCTATAATGGTACACTATGAAAGAATCAATAAAATTGCCAGTCTCTCTATGAACTTTATCTATGATTTAAAGTTTTGCTTAGACACTAGAATAGCTTCAATTCAAAAACTGTTACTTTTTTAAAAAGTTAAACCTAACATGGATGGAATGCAAAACCCTAGTTTAATAAAAAAGCTACTAACTTATTATAAACTGTTAAGGATAATTAAGAATTGCAAGTTAACAGTTGCCTTATAAATGATCAAATTCTTTAATGTGTCCAGAACTATTCTTGTAATCATGTTACGTAGTAACACATACAGGAATAAGCTTCGTTTAGCCTCCTGTTTTTAAAGTTAAGCCTTAAATAAGGAATATTAACTAGATAGTCATCTGATTCTTCAGAGATCTGCTAAATATGACATTTAAAATATTCAAGCTTCCTATAATAGACAGAACTTCTCCCTCCTAGCAGAAACCCTTAAGGTCTCCAATGAAGATAAATGGGCCACAACAATGCCTTATGTTTAACAGTGAGCAGTGGGAAAAACTGCCCCATGCCCCATGGCTCACCTGATGCCAGGGCTCTGCTCAAACTGTGGACATTATTGGGTTGATTGTCCTACTCTGCTTAGCCAAAGAAAGATCAGTTTTCCCAAGTTCTACAGGAAAAAGATCCCAGACCTGGGTCTGACAGCCAAAAAGCCCTAAGCTCTGTGTAGCAACTGAAGGTTAAATGCTGTGCTGTATGACAGCTGAAGACCTAAGACTACTGCTACTAACAAAACTATGGAGACCACCAGAGCCTAAGGTATCTGTCTAGGTAACAGGTCTCTGTTGTTTTAATTGATACACAGGTTATTTGGACTATACGTCCATCTATAATTTATTCTTCTCAGATCTCTGATGATACTGACTTACTGTAGCTTTAACAGTAGCAAGAAGCATCCAGGTCCTCCCCCAAGGCTTCAGCTGATTGGCTTCAGTTCTTCTGCCTTCTCAGGTCTCTTCATAAGTAAAACTCAGGCCACAGGCTCACTTTGCTAGAGCTACTCAATCTAGACACAGTTTACCTTGTTTAAAAACTCAGAAATGAGATAAACTCACAAAAAGATTTCAAAGTAGCTTTTCACTTTAAAAAAAACGCTCTTTCCAGTGACTGTTCTCAGTAACCAGCTGCCTGTGTCTCGGGCAAATGACTGGGTAGAAACAAGATGTGAAGTTTATGAAAGGTTCGAGGATACAAAACCATAAGTTGTGAGGCTCTAAAACGGTGTTTTAAGGTGTCTGAATGCAATTTGTAAAGGTATAACAAGAAAGTGACTTAAAATATAAACTATGAAAAATGTTTCAGATATCTTTCCCTCTCTGTGGTATTAAGACTTCAAAAGTTTAGAGTTTTAACATTAACCGGTGGAGTTCTGATAAGCTGTTAATCTGGCTCGGGTGAGCACTGACTACGATTATCATAGTCAAAAGCTCAAAATTTTAAATTTCCTTTGGTTGTCTTCTAAGTGGAGTCTTAAAAGTACTTCTGATTGTACTAAAACATCTGTCTAATCTCTATACCCCCAGTCATCTGTATAGAGGGGAAAAAAACCTTCATATTTTTAATTCCAAATCATTTGGGAACCCCAAGCTTCTACTATGACTCAAAGGCATGAGTCTACTGCTGTTTCTACACTGTGGATTTCAGTCCAGATTCCCAAACAATGGTAATAATAACATATCTAAAACTTCTGTCCTTAGTAAACTTAAAAGATTATGAGTGCTTCAGAGAACTAACTTGAGTCCACCTCTCATGGGTCATGGAAAGTATTTATCTTTAGTCCATATAGAGAAGTATGTGAACAATACTTATCAATAGTCCATATAGATACATATAGAAACTATTTTTCACGTGCCTATTCTGTTTTTCCTGAGAGAGTGATCTCTTTCCTCTTTCCCCTTTCCCCAATCTTGGGATTCCCCCAGGGTCCAGTTACCATGACCATGGAACTAAAAGTTCAAATGTACACCTAAGAAAAAATTTTCCCCTAAATTCCTTAACTTTATCTTCTGCCCCAATATATGTATCTGTTCCAGCATCTGGCAGTTGTTCCCTCAAAATCTGCATCTTGGACAGTTTCTGAGTGGCTAGTCCCAAGTGGTCCAGCCTAACAGCTGCTGCTTGCATATCCCTAGTCCCAGATGGTCCCACAGAGCCTGGACAATGAGTGAAATAGCCTACTCTTCCAGGACTTGGCCAGCATCCCAGCTTTCTTGATTCCCTAAAGATGTTAATGCCCCCAGACAGCAGGAAGCAGTCTAAAGAGGACTGCCCCCACACTCCTCCCTCACCATCACCCCTTTCTGTTTCTTCAACTTTTATAACAAACGGGAGAAATGTTCATCTCAGCCAGCCTTCAGTGACTCAGTGCCAGCAGCTACATCATCAGAAATCTTCAAATGTGATGTCTGTCCCCTTTTAAAGGACCCCGCCATCACAGACCTCTGTCTGTCTCTGTCTCTGTCTCTCTCTGATGCCCCCAATTCAAGACAGCCTTTAACTCCTTGCCTGGGAAGAAAGCTCTTGAGTGAGATCTGTTGCATGCTGTGATCTCTGTAGCATACCTTGGCCCTGACCTGACAAAGCACTGTACCTTGGAAACCCTAACAAAAACCTTGAGGTTTGACATCTAGTACATGATTCCTGTCTGCTCTCTGCTCCCTGGCTAAGGATGCGTTTAAGACCAGACAGCTCAGGTTCTTAGCCCCATGTCTCCTCGGGTGTTATATACAGCATGTCTTTGAACTGTGGGACATAATAGTCTCTTTCTTCCCTAAGTTGCCTCTAGTCAGGCCTCTGATCACAGCAACAAAGGAAATAATGAGTACACCCAGCGTTTTGTCTGAACAAAGACTAAGAGTGTGCTACATTTGTTGGGGTACATTTGCAACAGGCACAAGAATGCATTGGGGGGATAAACCTAATGGTGTCTACCTTCAGTTACTCCCAGCCTCTGTAGAAATTGACATAACTAAGTAATCAGGAGGGAAAGCTTTAATTTGAAATTTTTCTTCAAGCTATGAGGAGAACTTTTATGATATTATGACACCCAGCGTGTGACCCAGATGCGTCATGTCATCTGCAAAAGCACCACCAGTTCCCTATGGCCTCTCATTACTGATCCAGTCCTGATATCTGTTGGCCATCTGTATGACTGAGAAATACCTATTAAGGTCTATTGCTATTTAAATTGCGTTGTTTAGGTTTTTAGTTCTTTGTGTATTTTGGACATGGATCTTCTGCCAGATGAATAGTTGGTTAACATTTCCCCTTGCTGTGCTGTTTCAATGCTGTGATGAAGCTTTTCAAATGATGTAATCTAATTTGTCTGGTTTTTTTTTTTTGCTTTTGGTTCTGTAATGTTTTGAGGGAAAGGGTCTTAAAATAATGGAGAGTATCCCAAACTTGGAAGGTGTCCTGGTCTAAAGCCAGCAGCTTTTTAAAATTCTTGGACAGGTTGTTTTTAAGCTCAAAGTTAACAAATAAGAATTGTTATGAAGATCTTAATATAAAAATATAAAAACAGAACAGAAAGGCAACAGAGAAATTTTTTTAACATTGAACTATTTTAGAATGTGAAAACAATGCATTATATGTCATTAAAAGTCACACACAGGTAAACACAAAAGCCTCTGGGCAAAGTAATTCTCGGTAAAGAGAGTAATGCAGCCAGCATTTCAATATGTGGTTTGGGTTCTACTGTAGAGTCATAGCTGCAAAGGTAGCATAGTGCTGGCATCAAAGCAGGTGTGTAGGATGACACAGATACAAACCCACTCTGCTCCAACCACGTTATTTTTGACAAAGGTGGCAAAAATACATAAAGAAAAAAGGGACAATCTTATCAACAAATGACTCTGGGTAAATTGATATCTACTATTTTAAAAAGTAATCTGATCCTTATCTCTCACCCTGCACAAAAATTAATTCCAAGTAGATAAAAGATCTCAATATAATACATCGGACTTTGAAACTTTTAGAGGAATTCTTTCATGGGATAGGGGTAGGCAAGGGCTTTATCACCCGTAAAGCCACTGAGGAGATAGGACAAAAGCTTTTAAATTTCATGAGGACCCATTTCCATTTGTCAATTGGAAATAGTTTATCAAGTGAGAAATACCACCTACAGAGTACGAAAATGTCTTTCTTTAGCATCTATACATCTGACAAAGGAGTAATATTATTTAGCGTATACAAAGAACTCAGAAACCTAAAGGACAGGAACTCAAAACCAAAAAAAGGATGAATGAAATAGGCAGGTCTGAAAAAAATGCAAAATAAATGATGAATAAGCACATGAAAAAAACAAGCATCCAATTTGGCCATCCACCATAGAAATGCGAATTAGAACCACACTGGTATTCCATCTCACTAGAATTCATCCTAAGGACAAGACTAGTAAAGATGGGGACAAAGAGGAGCCCTTATACACTGAGAGTGTAAACTAAAGTTCAGCCACTACGGACGCCAGATGGGAGACTGTCAAAAACCTAGGAATAGAGTTACCATATAATCCAGTTCTATTGCTCCTGAGTATTTATTTGCTCCGTGGACTCTTAAGTGAACACATCACAGAGACACGTGGCATCAGTGTTCACTGTGTCAACATTCACGGTAGCTAAGTCATGGAACTAGCTCAGGTGTCCACAGCAGAGGAATGGATGGCAGCCATAAGGGATGACGTTAAACTGTCTCCAGGCAGGTGGAGACAACTGGTGACAATTGTATCAAACAAATTAAACCAATCTTAGGTAGACACATACACGTGTTTTTACTTTTTACTCGTAGATTCTACATGGATAGATAAAAACCACACATATATGGGACATGAAAGCAGAAGCAAAACTATCTAGAGGAGCAGAGGGACAGGTAGGGCAGGTGGACAAAGAGGAAGGTGAAGAGGAACTGTGGAGCGAATGCTTTAATAAGCACCATATGTTTGTATGGAAAATGTCCGTATGAAACTCTGTATCATGTACAACAAAGATGCACAGTGGAATTTAATTTAAAAGGACAAGTATGCTACAATCCACAGAGCCAAGAGGCTAAGTAACAAGGAAGGCTTAAGTGAGAAGTAAAAGGATCTTCCAGAGAAGGGGAAAGAGTTTTCTCAGCTGGAGTTGGGGCAGGTGGGGATAGAGCAGGAGGATATCAGATGTGGGCGGAGGGGGATGGATGGAGAGAGTGCCAGGAGAGATGACTGGATTTCAGAGGGCATTCATGGGAAAGAGGTAGGAACCAAGAACAACAGAAACTCTGTTATACAAAAAGCAGCCTGGAATTCTGACCCTGTTGTCAGGGTGTAGACCAGCACAAGCAGACCCCATCCTGGATAATGCCCTGAGGATCACTCTAATTGGAGCAGAACCTCTACCGACAATCACAGGAGCCCTCCAGCCCTCTATTCTTCAAAGGGATCTGGCCAAGTTGCTACTTGGGCTCAGTGGGAGCTTAAGGAGTCCCTTGTGATTTCTGTATGATTTTACATCCTATGGGTCTGCAAGCTGCTCTTACACAAACCTGCATAATACTGCACATGAGTTGTAATGCTCAACACATTATCCCAGAGCTTCAGACGAGGCAGGAAACCATAGCTCCCTTCAGGCTGCCCCACCACAGAGGACCCCTGATCTCCACTGGTGGAAGAAAGCCGGATTTAAGGCATAGGGTTCCTCTTATAGGCAAGGAGACAGGTTATAATCTGGGGTTTCTGTGGGCTCTTGTCTATAAGGAGTGGAGAGGGAGTGGAAGTTTGCAAAGAAACTGTTTTTTTCTCACTGTGGCACATTTCATACCATCCTATAACCATCCATTAATGTATCCACCTCTCCTGAAACTGAAGGCTTCTAAGACATGGAGATTATTTTTGATTCATCTTGGTGATCTGGTGACTCGCATAGTCTGACACATTATAAATGATTAGATCTTCCGTGATTGATGGACAGGTTGAATCTTCCTACTGTCACCCTAATATAAATGCTGAAAGCAGAGGCTTTCAAACGTGTCCATAAAAATAGAGTATCCCGGCTCAGTTTTCAAAAGCACCAGTCAGGAGGGGGTGATCATGCATACAGACAAGCTAACTCTCTGCAACGCCAGCTTGTCTCTGGAGGAATTGTGAATCTACCTGCTAAACTGGAATGCTCTTGCTATACATATGCATCACACCACTTGCAAAGGGTTTGGAATATGAGAAGTATTTGACACGAGAACAATGAAAGTCTGAGCCCAGTTCCAGTTTCTGGTTACTTGACAAGAGACACATTTTCTTTGCAGATTTCAAAGATGTTAAAAATGTTTAGTTAAGACTCCAGATGGCAGAATATATTAACTTGAGGCTTTAGAATTATTAATGGAGTTCACAGCTATGCTGTCAGCTATTGTATTTTCTGATGTAAATGTAGGGCAAATAAGAAGAGAGATAGCTTTTCTATTAAGTTTCACAATCCTCAGCGATCTAAAAGAAAATTACCTTGGGGAGTCAGCTCTATTCCCTGACACATTAGAAACTTAAAACCAATACACGCAAATACTGCAGAGAGGAATTTGACGATCCTTTTAAAGATTTCATAGGCAAAAAGATTAACATGCTGAGCTAGTGTTATTTAGTGGTTTATACATTAAACCAACAAGGACATTTAGACATACTTGAGTCATTGTAAAGGAAATGTTATGTTCTTGGGAGGAATTGTGACTTCTTATAGTAGTAAACAGGGACTTTATCAGTGTATCCTATGTGGTGTAAGATTTGCACGTCTGCACCATGATCCTAAAATTTGCAACCCGAACTGCTCTAGAGAAAACTACCCGATGAAGATGGGTGTAGCATATTTTCTTCATTCAACATATATTGAGTGGCATGCAAATCAAGAATTTTGACTCATAAATTCTCTACATAGAAAATCTCCAAAACCAAGAAATCCCATAGGGCATATTGTGAGGAGGAAAAATGAAGACAGCAGTCGGAAGCATGAACAGTTGCAGAAATGTCAGTCTGATTGACTGCCAAACATAGGACTCACAGATAGCTGAAGAAACACACATCAGGCCAGGTGACAGTGCAAGTGATTACACCACCTGGGACACTCTTCAGGATACGACATCCTGTGAAAGCAATGACAGCCATCCTGTTCACACGGAGAAAACTAGACCTCAATTACCTTCATGTCCTAGTACACTTCTCAGGGTTTCTGTAAGCTTCACCTCCAAGAAGTAGTTTGTATCAGTTGACCAAAGACACTCTGAGCCTGGTATGGTAGGTAGTTCAGGCCTGTAATTCCAGCATTTGAAAGGCAGGAACAGAAGGGTCATGAATTCAAGGCCAGTCCTGGCTAAGTAAGAGACCATGACTTAAAAGAAGAGGGAGATGGATGTGTTCTGGGAGCTGTAGGAAGAAAGGAACTGGAGAAAGAGAAAGTCAGAAAGTCTTTAAACATAAATTATCCACCCACTATGGTTCACTATAGTACAAAGAACACCTACATCAGTGAGTCTCAACCTGTGGGTTGCGACCACTATGGAGGTTGGTGACCCTTTCACAGGAGTTGCATAACACATATCCTGCAGTCAGATATTTACATTACAATTCATAACAGTAGCCAAATTACATTTATGAAATAGCAACAAGAATAATTTTACGGCTGAGGGTCAGCACAACATGAGAAACTGTATTGAAGGGTCGCAGCATTAGGAAGGTTGAGAATCACTGCTCTAGAGAGTGTTAGCTGGTGTGGAAATTAGGAGCCCTTTATGGTGCAAACGAGCAAACAGCAACTGTTTTCTTGTTTCCTCTCTTTACTCTCAATATCATTCTAGAAAATACCAGAAGACCATTTCAAGAGAGTCTAACGTCTGTTTTAGTGTGTATTTCTGTGATTCCATGTGCGGTGCACACTGAATACATAATACAAGTTATTTGGTTTCAGAGCAATTCATTTTCTTTCTAATCCTCCACTATCTAAGACTTTAAAAAGAAAATTATCCTGGAGAGCCAGCTAGACTCTCCAACACATTAGAAACTTTAAACGAAAACAAATGAGATTTTCTTTGTAAATAGGATCTAGAGTTAAAACAGTTTCAACATAAACATAGCTGAAGAATGCACATGTCCCCCTTTTCTTATGAGAAATCATTCAAAAACAAAAAAGGGAGAAGGGTGGTTACAAGTGAAGCTAAAAGCTGGGCAGAAGCAGGATTATACCATGTGCTTGGGCTACCAAAAAGGAGCCAGGACTCAGTGAAGACTGAGAACAAGCAGGAGACAGGCAGAGAAGGCTCTGCACAGGCTGCCTGTGAGTCCATTTGACACAAGTGTGGTCAGCTGAGAGGAGGGAACCTCAATATCTCTAGAAGCAGACAAAGCTGTAGAGCATTTTATTAATTAGTGAGTGATAGGGGCGAGAATGATTTATGGGGGTGTTTCCTATATGGGAGGGGCCGTCCCTGAGCTGGTGGTTCTGGATTCTCTATAAGAAAGTTGCCCAAGGAAGCTCCCAGGAACAAGCCAGAATGCAGCAACCCACTATGGCATCTGCGTCAGCTTCTGCCTCCAGGTTCCTGCCCTGGTTGAGTTCCTGTCTTGACTTCCTTCAATAAGTGGTAACAATGTGGAAGTCTAAAACAAATAAATCTTTTCCTCCCCAACCTTTTTCATCTGTCATGGTGTTTCATCATAGTGACAGTAACCTTGACTTGAACAAAGTCTTATGGATGAGAGGGCTCACAGGTGGGAACTTTCAGAGTACCGACTGGACCGGATCACACTTCCTATGGTTGTGCCCATGGACTCACTTTAGCTGTAAACATTGAAAAATGCTAGGTAGAAGACACTTACATTTTGTCTCACATACTAGTAACTCTTAAGAGCTGAATATCCAGGTCAATATTTTTTTAATGAAAGCCTATGGAAAAATACAAAGAACATTTGAATCAAGCTTTCCCTGAGTGTTTTCCAACACTGCTCTTCAGCATGGGTGACAGGTGTTAAGGGATGCTAGCCTATCCCAGAGTCCACCTATGGGAGTTTTACAAGGCAGTCTTCTGTAATATGGGACAGACATTTTTCTCACCAGTACGATTTCTCATTCTCCTGAGAATACAAAAGTTCAGCAGCCCATGGCCTTTGGTGGTAACTGCGGAGACATCTAACTGATTAAAGTGGGAGAGAATCAGACAGCTGAATGTTCAGCCAGGAATGGGTATCCATATTATCCACTCCAGGGCTCAGAGAATATCACAGAAAATGGGGTGGCAAGAATGTAAGAGCCAGACAAAGAAGTGGAGTGAGCCCCGACACTTTGGAATGTGACATCACTGTTGATTCTTGATTGCACATCTATGATACAAGCGTGAGACCTGTGTAAGACCAAATCTGTCAACATGCCAGAGAGTAAATCCCTTGAGCTCCCACTCCCTGAGCCTATACCCAAGATCATGGTGACTGGGGGTGGGAGGGGTCTCAAGAAGCTCCACCCCTCGCTGAGTATCATGGGCACTTAATGCTCCTGTAATAATCTTTCAACCAGGACCCTGTAAGCAACCCTAATGAAACTCACTGGGTCATGAAAGTGGAAGAGGGTCTAGGTGGGGGGAAGAAGAGGATCAACAGGAATAGGGGCAATGGGAGAGGATGATGGGGGAGGATACGGTAGAAATCCACGACACGTGTCTAGGAAAGTTCCACAATGAAACCCACTATTATGTATAATCAGACTATATAATACAAATAAATGAACTAAAATGATGCCCAAGGCCCTGCACTTGGTAGTAGTATTTGAATAGATCTGGCCAATAAAAAACTATATGCAGAAATCACATGGTTGAGGGGCTAAGGTGAAGGTGAAGGATTGCTTGTCGAATCATATCATGAAGACGGCATCATATGGGTGGGGACTGTGTAGTGAGTGGGTCGGTCTGATACTGCTTGTATTGTAATGCTAAATATTGGCTCCTAAGGCCTGATTGCTCCTAGAGACAAGAGAGTCTGCATGTAGACGGAAATAACACTTGTGACCTTGCCCTCAAGTTATTCCTATTTGGTGAATCAAGATGTCTACAGCCTATAGCCTAACAGAACTGAGATAGGTGGAGCTCGGGGGTTCCGGGCTTGGGGTGTGAGGAGGCCACCAGAAGAGAGAATGTGGAGACAGGAGATGATGACTTATTGGCTCCAAACTGTGTAACTGGGAGAACTTTCCATATCTGTAAATATTCCTGTCTGCTGAAGAGGTAGATAGAATGCCCAAGGATGACTCTCTGTGACCAGGAAAGGTGACTTGATTTTCTAATGTGTTGCAGTTTGCAAAGGAGCAGCTGAAATAATGTAAGGGTATCTTGTGTTAGGTCACAGCCTTAGGCATGTCACTCAGCCAGCATACTGAACTGAGTCTCAGAGGAAAGCTGAGACAACGTGGGGTTAAGGATAGGAAAGCAATTCAAATAGCATAAAGAATAGGTATCTGTCTAGTGTTTCGTCTGTCTGTTTATTTTGTTTAATTTGTTTACAATCTAGAAGTTGCCCCCCTCCCACAGTTCCTCATCCCATTCCTCCTCCCCCGTGTCTATGAGAGGATGCTCCCAATCACCAGGCCTCCCCTATCCCTGAGGCCTCAAGTCTCTGGAGGATTAAGCACATCTTCTCTCACTGAGGCCAGACCAGGCAGTCTTATGCTATATATATATATATTTGTGTGTGTCCGGGGCCTCGGACCAGCTCGTGTATGCTGTCTGGTTGGTGGCTCAGTGTCTGGGAGCTCCCAGGGGTCCGGGTTAGTTAAGACTGCTGGTCTTCCTATGGGATCACCCTCCTCCTCAGCTTTTTCCAGTCTTTCCCTAATTCAACCATAGGGGTCCCCAACTTCAGTTCAGCGGTTGAGTGTAAGTATCTTTTTCAGTCAGCTGCTGGTTGGGCTTTTCAGAGGAAGCCATACTAGGCTCCTGTCTATAAGCACATCACAGAATCAGCAATAGTGTCAGGCCTTAGAGCCACTCTATGAGGAGGATTCCCAAGTTGAGCTGGTCACTGCACCTCCTCTCCCTCAGTCTCTTCTCCATTTTTGTCCCTGCGATTCTATGAGAAAGGGACACTTCTGGGTCAGAAATTTTGGCTGTGAGGGATGCAACACCATCCCTCCTCTTGAGACCCTGTCTATCTACTGGAGGTGGACTCTCTCCCCTGCTGGAGGCGGTTCTCTCTCCCCAGTGTTGGGCACTTCATCTAAGGTCACTCACTCCCACTGAGCCCTGAGAGTCTCTCACCTCCCAGGTCTCCGGTACATTCTTAGAGGGCTCCCCCACCTCCTACTTTCTGAGGCTGCATGCATATTTCCACTCATTCTGCTGGCCCTCTGGGCTTCTCTGCTGTACACACACACACACACACACACACACACACACACACACACACACACACCTGATCCTGTTCCCCTTTTCCCCTCCCTTTTCTCTCCTGTCCAAATCCCTCCCTCTGCCTCCTGTGATTATTTTCTTCCTCCTACTAAGAAGAATTGACGCATCATCACTTGGCCTTGCTGCTTGTCAAAGTTCTTAAGTTCTGTGGGTTGTACCCTAGGTATTCTGTACTTTTGAGCTAATATCCACTTATTAGTGAGTATGTACCATGTATGCCCTTTTGGGTCTCAGTTACCTCACTCAGGATGACATTTTCTAGTTCCATTCATTTGCCAGCAACTCATAATGTCCTCATTCTTAATAGCTGAGTAGTATTGCATTGTGTAAACAAACCACATTTTCTGCATTCATTCTTCTGTTGTGGGACATCTGGGTTGTTTTTAGCTTCTGGCTATTATAAATAAGGTGGCTATGAACATCGTAGAGCATGTGTGCCTCTGGTATAGAGGAGCATCTTTTGGGTATATGCTCAAGAGTATATAGCTGGATCTTTAGGTAGGTCTATTTCCAATTTTCTGAGGAACTGCCAGACTGATTTCCAGAGTGGTTGTACCAGTTTACAATCCCACCAACAATGGAGGAGTGTTCCTCTTTCTCCACATCCTTGCCAGCATGTGCTGTCTCCTGAGTTTTTGATCTTAGCCATTCTGATTGGTGTAAGATAGAATCTCAGGTTTGTTTTGATTTTCATTTCCCTGATGACTAAAGACTTTGAACATTTTTTTACATGCTTCTCAGCCATTCAAGATTCCTGTGTTGAGAATTCTTTGTCTAGCTGTACCCCATTTTTTATTGGGATTTTTTGTTTTTTTTTTTTTTTTTTTTTTTTTGAGGCTAGCTTCTTGAGTTCTTTATATATTTTTGGATATTAGCCTTATATTTGATGTAGAGTTAGTAAAAAAATTTTTTCTTCCTATTCTGTAGGTGCTGATTTGTCCTATTGACTGTGTCCTTTGCCTTACAGAAGCTTTTCAGTTTCATGAGGCCCAATTTATCAGCTGTTGATCTTAGAGCCTGAGCCATTGGAGTTCTGTTTAAGAATTTCCCCCGTGCCAATGAATTTAAGGCTCTTTCCCACTTTCTCTTCTATTCAATTCAGTGTATCTAGTTTTATGTTGAAGTCCTTGATCCACTTGGACTTGGCTTTGTGCAAGGTGATAAATATAAATCTATTTTCATTTTTCTATATACAGCCTGCCAGTTAGACCAGCACCATTTATTGAAGATGATTTTTTTCCATTGTATGGTTTTGGCTTCTTTGTCAAAGATCAAGTATTCATTGGTATATGGGTTTACTTCTGGGTCTTCAGTTCTATTCCATTTATTGACTTGTCTGTCTCTGTACCAATACCATGCAGCTTTTATCACTATTGTTCTGTAGTACAGCTTGAGGTGAGAGATTCTCTAGTTCTTTCATTGATAAGAATATCCACCCAGCTTTAAAGGCTGATAAAGACTTATTACAAGTTAAAGGTCACATGTGTCTTTTATGTGACAATTGAATAATCAAAGATGGGTTAAAAGCCCCTGATTGAGATATTTTCCACAACAATGCTGCAAAGGAAAGAGAAGAGGAGAATGCCTTCTTTGTAAGAGACTCTGTCAAGACAATAACATCAATTCATTCAAGCAGGGGCCTCCTGACCTCATAAATGGCCTACTTTTCCGTTACTATCTCATTAGCACTTAACTCTCAACATGCATGTTAGAGACCGTTAAACCCCAGTAAGAAACTGGCCTCGGAGGGGACAGTGGTTCATCTCCACCCCCAGCAAACACAAAGGCTATTATGACATCTGGAAATAAATGTTTATATGAGAAGCCACCAAGATTGGAGAAGGGAGGCACTGTTTGTTATCAAATATCAATCCCAACTTAAACTAACAAAGGTATCTGAAGCAGAAGCAGGAGAGACATGGTGTTACAAAACTCTAAAACACAATGCATTGTCTGTAAGCTGGACAAGAATGATAAAAAAACGAGGATGGTCAATTATTTGACAGGAAGAAGAAAATCAAACCATGAGACCAGAAAGAGGAGCAGAAAAGTTGCTTCTGTTTATGAATTACAACACAATATATAGAAATATGAATATAAAAATCATTGAGATGCCTTACAGACAGGAGGAAAGAGAAATGACAGATTACAACAGTCAAGGCCTTCAGATTTTGTTCTCCAGATTTAGAACTAACCACCCACCACAGCTAGAAGCAGGAGAGAAACTAGTGCTTAACAGATCTGAGACCTGTGACCTATGATTAGAGTTGGGTCCCTTCCTTGGTCAAGTGGGTAAGCTCGTGTTGCACACAGGCAGAAAACTAAAATAATCTCAGATTACTTTCCAAAGAGCTTTAATCAAGTACATATGCCTAACAACTTTTGAAACTACGTTATATTCTCTAGGTACTGGACAACAGGAGATAAAACTGAAATTCACTAATATTTTCAAAGATCTGGATATAAGCAGTTTATCAAACTACAAAGATCAATACAAGCTTAAACTGCCAAACTTCTTGGAAATACAGACATTAAAAATGGCACTTGTCTAAATGCAGTGGTACACGTCTAAAATCCTAGCACTTGGGAAGTAGAGACAGGAGGGTCAGAAATTCAAGAACATCCTTGTCTACATAGTGAGTTCCAGGACAGTTTGAGCTACAGGAGATCCTATTAGACAAACAAAACAACAAAAACCACTCACAAGAATGCATACGATCTACCTAAGGCAGTGCGCAGGGATACTAACCACTAAATAAGAGCAGTGGGGAATTTTGAAATAAAACATCAAATTAGAAAAACAACAGAACCAAGAAATAAATTAGTAAATAAAACACAAAAGCTGCTATCTAGAAAACGTCAGAGAAAAGAGAGGAGATTGGAACCCGCATAATACAAAATCCACAGTATAGAATATTATCAGGCAGGAAAAAGAAGCAAACCTTGGAAACATTATACTAAGTCACAAAAAAACAAAAAACAAAAAACAAAAAACAAAACAGTTTTGTCACAAAAAATTAATTCTGCTGTCCCATTTCTATAAATCGAAAGGCAACTGTACAAGGACAGAAAATAGATTAGTGCTTGCTGGGGCTTGAGGCTAAGGACTGTGGAATATCTGAAAGGAAAGGCTGAGGGGGGAGAGATTAGACATGAAGAGTATTCATTACTTTTCTGTTGTTGTGGTTTAAGCACCAACACCAAGGCAACAGATAAAGAGAAACTTTTTTTTTTTTTTGGTGGCTTATTCTTCCAGAAAGATCTGAGTATATTCATATCAGAGAGAGGAAATTTGCTGTGGTGGTGGATGTGCAACTCTGTGAATTTTGTATTTTAAAGGATTGGACTTATAACTTAGTACACCATCTTAGGGGCTGGGATACAGCTCAGATAGTAAAGTGCCTGCTGATACGCACAAGACTCTGGGGTCAGTCCTCAGCACCGCATGAAACCGTGTGGGATGCGCCTCTGTAATTCCACAACTGTGGAGGCAAGAGCATCAGGAGTACAAGATCGTCCTCAGCTACGTAAGGAGTTCAAGGACAGTCCATATACACGTAGGTGTGTGTGTGTGTGTGTGTGTGTGTGTGTGTGTGTGTACGCATGCATGTGCCTGTGCACCTGTGTGTTCGTATGTGTGCGCGCATGCGTGTGCCTGTGTACCTGTGTGTGTGTGCACCTATGTGCATATAATATATTTTTAAAAATAGAAGTCTTAAAGCCAACATTTCCATAATTCTGTGCATATACATTTAGAAAACTCAACCACATACAGACATTACAAAGAAAAAAAATTACCAAATTTCCCCCAGTGCAGACGAAAAGCCAAAACAGATGATTACTAAGGGAGAGACAGGAACAGTTTTCAGGTAACAAATATTTATTCTTCAGGACATTATCAACCCCACATAGTTTTATAGGTGAGACACTTCAACTCTGTGTCTGCCACAGACACATATATCACGCCTCGTGCAACCTCTCTGTGGAGAAGCATTGGCAAGAACTAGTGCAGTGAGGAGAGGCATCCTCTAGTTAGTTTCTATTGCTTTGATGAAACCATAACCAAAAGTAAGTTACAAAGGAAAGAGTTTATGTGGTTTACACTTCTACATCATAATAGTCTATCACTGAAGGAAGTCAGGACAGGAACTCAAGCAGGAGAGGAACCTAGGAACAGGAGCTGATGCAGAGGCCATGGAGGGGTGTGGTCACTGGCTTGCTCATCACGTTTGTTCAGCCTGCTTTCTTATTGAATCACGCATTAACAGATGGCGCCACCCACGATGAGTTGGACTCTCCCTCATCATCACTAAGAAAACACCCTATAGCTGGATCTTATGGAGCCGTTTTCTCAATTGAGGTTCCCTCCTTTCAGATGCCTCTAGCTGTGCTGAGTTGATGTAAAACTAGCCAGCACTATAGGCCAGGAAATGAAGCTGAACTCGGCACCCTGAGTTGGAGATAAGTACATATCAACCAAAGGTAGCTCCCCAGAACACTTCTACTATCTAAAGGATTGTTTAACATACAAAGAAAAACTGCAAGTACATGAAGCCATCTATGTAGACTAATGTTTTTATGGATTCAGGCAGGGGAGGCCAAGCCAGTATCAAACTCACTATGCAGCAGAGAATGACTTTAAATGCTTGACCCCCCTTCTTCCTCCTTCCTCCAGCTCCAGAGTTCTGGCATGTGACACTCACTATACATAGTTTTATTCTTTGCTGAGTATCAAACCCAGGCCTTTGTGCATGCTAGGCTAGGCAAGTGCTCTACCAATTACCCCCTCCAGACAACTTTTTTCTTTTTTCTTTTAATTTGTGTGTGCATGTGTGTGTATGTGTGTGCATGAGACATACACTTGAATATCCAACTGTGTGGCTACCCATGTGAGCAGAGGCCAGAAGAGCACTGGGTGTCTTTCTCTATCATTTTCCACCTTTTCCTTTGAGGCAGGATCTCTCCCTAAAGCAAGAACTCCTGTTTTTTCTTAGTTAGATCTCCATCCTCTGAGCCACCCTCCTAGCTCCCCAAAATTTTGAACCAATTCATTCAACAGCTTTCTCAAGGTCTTGTTGTAAGGCCATAATATTTTACCCTCTAGGAGAAAGCCTGCAATGGGTCCCTTGGCTGTTTTATGGCATACATTCGTACAAGGAAACCAAGGACCATGGGGTTCTAAAAGTGAAAGATTCTTACACCACAAGGAGAGGGAACTGCCAGATCATGGCTGGATGGATTGCTGGACTGATTACAGTGCCACTCTTCTTACTCTGTGAATGGCCATATAAACCTCGTGATCCTCAATGTGTTCCATCTAGATGCACATTAGCTGTGCGGTCTCCACCCATCAGGCTGTAGGTTCAGACATACGAGGCATCACATAGATAGATAAACATTAAGATGCCATAGTCACCCCTAGGACCAAGAGTCTTAAGTCTTACAAAATCATGTCTAGCAGTCATAACTTGCACCTATTTCCAAATGTTGGAGAACAAGTAATACAGGCCTAGGTTGAGAACTAACATACCACACATTCATTCTTCTATTGATGGTAAGGGCAACATGGTCTCCTCTGAGAAACTTTATCTCATTTACCATGGCTGAGATACAAGCTTCTAGATTGTCTCGATGTGACAGACAGCAGATATGGAGAGAGAGAGAGAGAGAGAGAGAGAGAGAGAGAGAGAGAGAGAGAGAGAGAGA